>JAMJFZ010004088.1:155000-485000 GCA_026225945.1 Cricetomys ansorgei
CATTAAGCAAGAGACGGCGATCTGAGGGACAATTTTCCCTTTGGGGTTTGGAAATGAACTTCCCACATCCCCACGCTGTAACATACATCTCTGCTACAGATTTTTGCCTTGGGCCATTGATTTTTGATGGGGCCCAGTGAATTGTGAAAAATGTCTCTTACTGAGTTTGCTTAAATCTCAAATCAGCCGTGGAGCTTATTATCTCCTTGTTAAGCGTATCCCACAGTTTGTCATCAGCAGGATCGCTTCTGGTCCCTCCTCCACGCCTCTTTGGTTATCGAAAATGGCTATTTAGTGCTCGTGAGTCAAAGCTCTAGAGACCTAGGCTTGAGAAAGTGATCCTGAGTGGGCTGGATTTGGTGAGGAGGAGCCGAGGGTGGCTGGGAAGGAGGGCTCACGGAGAAGAGCTTCCCGGTGTACCGAGGGGCAACGCAGGTCACCTGGAGACGTGGGTGGTCAGCTCACCGACAGAAGGCATTTAGAAGTGACTACACAAGAGTTAGGGCATTAGGGCAAAAGTGCAGAAAATATCCTTGAACAATGAAGTCTACTGGGGCGCGTGAGGGAGTGAAGATAGGGTTGATCTTCCCTGAAAGGCCATCAAAGCCCAGCAGAGCAGAGAGAAGCCTGTGTTCCAAAACAAAGGATCCTGTCAAGTGGGACACGCAGGCCTGTGCGGGTTCCCTCTGACTCTCCTTTCCTCCCACAGCTTCACCAGCACTCTGGCGCCCAACGACCCCCTGCAAACCCTCTTCCAGCTCATGTCGGGAAGGATTCCACAAGCAGCCACGGTACTGTCTGTGACAGGCTTCCATCCGTGCCCTAAGGGCTGGGGGCGGGGTGTTGGGGACTGCTTGGGAATGTAGTGATACCATTCAAGGTGAAGTATGAACAAGTTATTAGTTATCTGCATGTGCTTGGCTCATACGTGCATTGAGGGCTAGCGTTTGACGGCATGCATGGAGACAGACAGGAGTTGTCATGTCTGCTTTGCAGACATGAGGACAGAGGTGCCAAGGTGTAAGATGGCTCTGTCATGGAGGTAGTGAGGAGGAGTGGGGTCACGGCCAGCTCAGGTCAGTCTGATTGCAAAGACCTCGCCCCTCCCACAGTGTCTGATTGTACAAGAGTCTTTCTCCTTTAGACGTCCCACAGCGGCGCTGCCCTTCTGTTCCCTGGAGGGACGCTCCCCCGCTGCACATCCATCCTCCAGAGTGGGCGTGTCGGGCTTTGTGCTTTTGGAATTGAATGCGACTGAGGAGAAGGTGGAGGCCGGCCTAGAGCTTCATACTAAACAGACCTGGTCTCTTCGGCCCCAGCGTATTCTTTCCTTATCCAGTAACTTTACCAGGAGATGGTCTGGGTCTGTGTGTTTTCCCTGAGAGTCCAGCATAGCATGCCCTTTGAATGCACACATCCATGTCTTAGAATTTAGGAACATTTTCTTGCATTATGTCTTTCAGTATTTATTTTGAAAGATAATTAAGCTATATATAAACATGTGAATTTATAGAAATATATTTATATATTTCTATATACATATATATTTATTTATGAGGTCCATGCTGGCTTCAGACTCAGTCTTTAGCTAAGGATAGTCTTGAACTCCTGACTGTCCTGTTACCATCCCCCAGGCGTTGGGATTCCGAGCAGGTGCCACCATGACCGCCATACTTTTTCCCTTAAGTCGTTCTTCGCCTCCTCCTTTTTGCTGTCTACTTTCGCCTTTCTTCTTCTCTTCTTGCCCAGACCCTTTGTTCTCCGCTGCGTTCTCCCCAGTGTCTGCGTTCTAACATTTCCATCTTTGATTCTTTAATGTCCCCCCCACCCCTTTCCTGAGCCCTGCAGGCCACATTTGACTCTTCCTGTTCAGTACCATTTGTTTCCTGGGCTCCTTTATGTTGGCTTTATGTTCTTGCTTCCTAGAAGTATTGTTTCATTACCTCTGTTCCTGCCCAGCATCGCCGTTCAATCTCCACTCCTTTTGGCAGCTCTATCTTATATTCAAAGCTTGAGGTTTTGCTAGCAATTGGTTTTAATAAGAATGAATTTTATATTTTTTCCTCCTTTTTGACCTTCTTCTTACTGTGAATAATTTTAAGCAAAGCAAATCAAAGCAAAGAGAAATGATGCCTTCTGTTCCCCACCATGAAACCAATGGGCTATTTCGGAATGCAGGGTATGCTTTACAGTTCAGCCCAATGGAAGCTTCAGCAATGCGATAAAATTGTATCACGTCATGTAGCACCTAATGGAGAAAGTGATCTAATCAGCCCGTGGTCCATTGGGCTTCAGTGACGAGGTGGAGTTAGCTGTTTCCCCCTGCTTTGAGATGAGAGAGTTAAGGCTCTGTAGGAAATGTGCCAGCGTGGTATCTGATCCTAGAGCGTGAGGACATTCTAGCCCCTCATGTCAAATAAAAGGCTACCGTCTGCTACGCGGGTGGTGTCACGGAAGAAGAATGGTCACTGGACACACAGATGTGGGTCTCTTCCCAGTTTAGCCTTGACTTTGCTCATTACTGCTAGGCAAACTTGGCTTCTATTTAATCTCACAGTTCTTCTCTTTGTGGAGGTGTTGATGGCCACTAATAGAATTATTGTGAAGCTGAAGGAGCAAGACCGTGTGATGTCAGCCACCATGCTTCCATGCCTATCTCATCAAGTAAATTAATGAATCCTCCCTCCCTCCTTCCCGCCTCCCTCTCTCTCCTTAAATCTGCTTTACGCTACCCCCTCTTGCTCCAAATCAGAGAGGAGACAGAATAATTTCCAATATTTTTTTTCTTTTTGCCGAAAGAGTTTATCGTTCATTATGTTCTTAAAGATCCAGCAAGAAGGGGCCTGGCTTATACATTTGAGCCAGAGTAGCGATGGCCCCAGGGCATGCAGTTGTTGGCAGGAGAAATGTTTAGCGCAGGGTGTGGTTCATGGTCTGAGTTATAAATTAAAACTGCTATTACTGTGCTGACTTCTTCTGGCCGCCATGATGATAGACATTTATGCTGCGCTGTTGAAATAGATAGGAAGCAAGCTTCTCATGGAGTCGCATAAAACATCTTTTATTTCTTGTGATGATTATGAACACTAAATAATTACGAAGAGTTCTGAACTCTAAGTGTTAGCAATTACTGTCAATTTTCTTCTCTGAGTAACAGGATTGATTTAGATTGGTCTGCAAATTGCCTCTTTACTGAGCTTGGGCGTGCGTGCGTGCGTGCGTGCGTGTGTGTGTGTGTGTGTGTGTATACACCTGCACATGTGTTCGTGCGTATTGTGAAATTTATAAAGTACAAACCAAGTGTGAAGCACTGTGTTACGTGCTTCATATAACTGTGCTATTTTATTGCCACCAGGAATCCTGTTAGGTAGAAACGATGATCTCTATTCTAGAGACAGGAAACAAAGGTTCAGTGAAATTAAAGACTTGCTCAAGGCCACACTGCCACGATGAGGCAGGGCTTGGGTTGAATCCAGGGCCTGTGTAGTATTTACCACTTTACGTTGCTTCTTCATTGACTCTTTTTCCCCCAAAATTCTCCGAGGAGGGTGGGCTAGGGCGAGGCTCAATGTATGCAAGTCAATTAATGTAATAAACCATATAAATGGGCTTACAGACAAAAATCACAGGGTCATCTCAATAGACACAGAACAAGCTATGACGAACTCCATCGTTCCTTCATGATAAAAGTCCTGGAGAGCAGGACTGGAGAGAACATATCTCAACATAATAAAAACTGTATGTGAGAAACCCACAGTCGGAATCATTCTAAATGGAGAGAACCTATATATATATATATATTTGCAGATGACATGATATTATACGTAAGAGATCCCCAAAGGTCTACCAGAAGTCTAGACGTGACATGTTCAGCAATGTGCCAGGACACAGGATCAACTTGCTCGGATCACTAATTCTGCTATAAACCACCAACACGCATACAGGGAAGCGATCGTGGATACACTCCCATTCTTAATAGCCTCAAAGAAAATAAAATATCTAGGACTAAATTTAGTCAAGGAGGCGAAGGACCTGTATAATGAAAACTTTAAACCTCCGAAGAAAGCCATAAAGACATTACAAGTGGAAAGACATTCCATGTTGATGGATTAGAATTAATATTGTGAAAAACAACCAGTTTGCCAAAGGCTATTTACATATTTAATTCAATCCCCATCATTCTTTGCAAAAATAGAGAACACTATCTTACAATTCATATGGACCCACGAAAGACCCCGGATAGTCAAAGTAATCGGAGCAATAGGAACGATGTTGCAGGGATCACCATTCCAGAGCTTAAAGTATGCTACAGAGCCATAGTAATAAAAAGAACATGGCACTGGCACAGAAACGGACATGGAGACAATGGAACAAGACAGAAACCTCGAGCCTGAGTACACATAGCTGCAGTAGCTGAATACTCGACACAAACACGAAAACATAAGCTGGAGAAAAGAAAACGCCTTCAACAAATGGTGCTGGGAAAACTGGATGTCCACATGCAGAAGAATGAAATTAGACGGTTGTCTATCATCTTATACAAAAACTAACTCCAAATGGATCAAAGGCGTGGTCTGAAACACAAGGAAAGACCCTTCATGTGGGGCTGCTTCACAGGGCTGCAGGTCCGCTGACTTTCTGCTGCCCCCTGGTGGAGGCCCCGGCCACTGCACTGTCACCAGGGAATGGCCCAAAGGGAATTGAATGGCGGCTGTTGAAAGCTCCCCTGATTTTCTTATTCCTTCAGCGGTAACAGGAAGTACATTTCACAGCTGTCCAGTGAAGGCTGCCATGTGTGAAAGGCCTTGTGAGACCCAGAAACACTAGCCACTTGGTGAGACAGTGAGCAACCTAGAGTCCCCAGTTTGTGTGCCAGGTCAGTGTAGCCTTGTCTACACATGAGATGAAGGCGTTCAAGCTTTCCTTTCCCTTCTCACCGAAACACCAGAGACTCTTTGGGCCTGGGGAGGAGGTTGCCTCTAGATATTTGAAGTGAAGGTACAGGGAAGACACTTGGAAATTAGTAAGCTCATAATGTGTGTCACTTTATTTACCACCCAGTAGCCTTACAACTGATGTGTGTGCATGTGCGTGTGTGTCTGTGTGTCTGTGTGTCTGTGTGTATGTGTGTGTGTCTGTTTGTGTTGTTTGTGTACATGTGCATATGGGCATGTGTGTGTGTCTGGGTGTATATAGCTGTGTGTGTGTCTCTGTGTGTATGGATGTATATGTGTGTGTCTGTGTGTATTTCTGCGTGTATGCATTTGTGTCTGAGTGTGTATCTGTGTATGCTTGTTTATGTATGTGTTTGTGTGTATGGTAATGTGTTTGCATCTCTGTGTATATGTATGTGCTTGTGCGTGTCTGTGTATGCTTGTATATGTGAGTGTCTCTCTGTGTATGTTTGTGTGTCTCTGTGTGTATATTTGTGTGTATATATGTTTGTGTGTGTGTGTATCTCTGTGTATCTGTGTCTGTATATATATGTGTGAATGTATATGAGTGTCTGTGTGTGAGCATGTGTATGTCTATATGATTTTCTCTTTTGATTTTTATTTTGAGACAGGGTCTTACACTGTGGCCAAGGCAGGTCTCAAGCTCACGATGTTCTCTCAGTCTCCTGGGTGCGAGGTTTACAGGTGTGTGCCACCAACTTGTTTAGCGCCACACACCTGCTGCTTCACACAGAATAAACTCTGAGCCAATGAGCAATAGCATCACAGACAGTGTAGCAGGCGCTCTCTGAACTTCATACCAAAATGTAGACAGCAGCCTTCCTACCTACATCCCGAGCCATGCTAAACGATCTGCACACCATTATTTTCCAGAGTTGTGGAGAGAAGCAATGGGGAGACTGGCGGCCCCACTTGGCTGTGATCCTGTCGAATCCAGCTGGGGACCCGGAGCTGTACCAGCGGGCGATTGTCAGCATGGGGGATACCCTGGGTAAGCAGAAACCAGTGCTACCCCTCTCTAGGGCGTCTCCAGGCCAACTCTCAATCCTGACATTAGAGTCTTAGACTCTGTGGAGAGCCAGAGTTGTGGCTCAGGCATTCTCAGGCTCTGGAGGCTCCATCCTTCTGGTTAAGAAACTCCAGGGAAAGGCATATCTGTCCTGCAATTCTGTTTTCCAGAATTTTCTTTGCTAGCTTCGTTTGTTTTTGCATATCTCTTTCCCACAATTCCCACGGGGCACTTTGTTTTATCGTTGTCATTTAGCCTCCTCTTCGTTTCTAGTGACAGATGAGACCAGTTTACCTAGAGCTAACACAGGGGCATCTCACTTTCTGTTGTCTGCTGACCCTCGGCGACCCAGCACAACCAGATGGGAAACGCTATTTGTGCCTAAGCCACCTTGATTACTCGGTCTTTATTTCTGTCACCCGCCGGTGAACCTATCTAACCTATCCCAGACCACTACTTTGCAAATTTGGTCTGGGTGGAACTTTTAGAAATCATGGTGTTCTTTGTGGAACTTTGTGAACGATTGCTCTGCTGAATTCAAAGCAGCCATACTTAAGGTTGCGACAAGTGATGGCTGCCATGCAGCTGCCCGGTTGAAAGGAAATCCATGTTTATTGGGCATCAGACTCCGTGTTTGGTACTTTGCCTGCTGTATTAGTTACTTTCTCATTGCTGGGACAAAAGAGCCCACGGAACCGACTTAAGCAAGGACGGTTTGCTTTGGCTCACAGTTATAGGGAACACAGTTTATCACGCAGGAGTGTGGTGTGACTAGAGGCTCATCCACTGTCAGGAAGCAGAGGTGCGTGGTGGGGCTCAGCTTGCTTCTCCTTCTCTCTTTTTATTCACTCCTAGATCCTAGGCTGGAGGATAGTGCCTCCCACACTCAGAATAGGTCTCCCCTGCTCAGTTAACCTCTCTGGAAGCTCCCTCAAGGGCACACCCAGAGGGTGTATCTCCTAAATGAGTCCAGTTCTATTCAAAAGTCATGGTCCTTCCTGAGGCTGAGAAGCTAGAAGAGATACCTATACTTTTAGACAATTCCCAATGGAAGCCCGTCAGCGGCATGTGAAGTAGCACCCATTTGTGACAGACGAGAACTGAAATGCAATGTCTGAGGTCAAAAAAGCTGCTGTGGGAGTCAGTGAGATGGGAGTGTCTCTGGATAATGCCATGGGAAGGTCCCTGGTTTATTCTCCTGAGGCTTCTGCCCTCTGACCCCGAAAGTCACTCTTTATCTCTCTTGGTTTTACTCAAATGGCGGGCCCAATGGGTTGCATTTCATGACTGGGTTCCTGTTCTCCTCCTGCAGCTGGGAAAGGGCGTGTTGAGGCAGCTCACTTCTGCTACCTCATGGCTCATGTGCCCTTTGGCCACTACACAGTGAAGACAGACCATCTGGCTTTGCTGGGCAGTAACCACAGGTAGGTGACTTGTGCAGGGAAAGGAAATGGTGAAGGCAGTTTCCATGGATTGTTTTAGCCCTTGCTGGGTTTCCTGGCTTTCCTATTCATTTTCTTGTGTAAATTTCAGTCCCTGCTTGCATCTTCTCTGAATCTTCTGCACACAGGTCACACCAGATGACCGGAGGGTGCCACAGCACACCACCAGAGGGCCTGAACTGGGGCCCTTGGTGTGAATTGTACCCTTCTGGCCACTGGGTGGCAGCCTAGCTCCACAACCAGATAGTGTCTAGAAAAAGAAAAAGCAAAGATGAAGTTTGCAAGTAGTCTCCTTTGGGCAGCCTCGGGCCTGTTCCGGAAGCCTACTCTTTGGGGCCTTCATATTTCTTCAGTACATCAATGTAGGGCTCAAGCTCTATGGAGCCTGCTCCCTTGGTCACTTGCTTTCTGGTAGCCACACATCAGGATTTTTATGCTGAAGAACCCCAGAGCACCGGTGGAGAAGGACTAACTGAAGCAGATAAGCTCATCCCCGAGTGGCCTTCACTGTTCTGGATCTTTCTACCCTCTTCTCCTTCATAGTCAGGATTTCTGAGCAGTTGTGGTCTAGTGGAGTTCCAGCAGTCAAGAGGCATAAACAGGAGGATTGTAGCAAGATCAATGCTAGCCTGGGCTACACAGGGAGTTAGTTCGAGGTTAGCCAGCCAGGCAGGGCTACCAACCTGTCTCAACAGAGAAAAAAGAAGACTTTCTGGGATGTGACACTGTCAGGCACTGCTTCCTTTGCTGCAGATTTGCCTTAAGAAAAAGGTAAACACGGCAGGGAAGCAAGGTTCAGAGACACAGCAAGCCTTGTCTCAGGTATCACGCTGATTGGAGTCCCGTCAGGCTGCGGGAGCCAAACTTGCAGCTGTTGTCCTCAGCCCTACACCGCTGTAGCAGTGTGCCCTTTCAGAGACCCTTCTCTCGGGAGCCGGGCACAGACAGCACAGGCAGCTTCTCAAGAAAGCCTGTCGGGTACCTGGGTTAGTATGTCTCCTCTCCCATGCTTATGACTCCTGGGGAAGTTTCCAGAGTATGTTAGCTTCTGGAAACATTCCTGGCGACTGGGATTTTGAGACCTGGCAAGCCGCACAGGAGAGACTGGGGGCGGGGGTGGGGGCGTGAGGGACTCTTGCTTGCCCCCCAGGTCACATTCACCTCATCTTCTTCTGCACTGGTTGAATGAGCTTCCTGGGCAAGACCTGTCATTTCTTTCTGGCTCAGTTGTCCTTCCCACTCTCCGCCAGGCTGTCTGTGGTGCTCCTGGGCTCCGTGGTTCCTTCCTCTTCTGCACTGGCCTGCTCAAGATGATCTGTCTTTCATGGGGAATGCCAGGCCGCAGGTCTGAAGGCCCGCTTTTAGGCGGTTGAAGCAGGAGAAGGGCAGTACCTTCTGCTCCCGCTAAGGACGGCACAGAGCCTCCTTCCTGCAGGCGGCTCCTCCAGAACCTCAGCACAGCGCTCATTTCATTTGTTCCCCACACCCAAGAGGAGAGAGGGCAAGGAGGGAGTGCGTCCACCGTGGGCCTGTGGTCTCCTTCACCCCCCTCACCTCTGTCGTTGTTATCCTCTGCTTTTAGTCAAGAGTTTTTGAAATTTGCAACCATGGAAGCTATCCAGAGGACGGAAATCTTCGAGTATTGCCAGATGCTGGGCCGCCCCAAATCCTTCATCCCTTCTTTCCAGGTAACTGAACCGGGAGGGACCACCCGCTTAGCTGTGCCCAGGTTGTGGGCAGCCAAGTCCTCAGCCCTGCTGTTTAGTGCCTGGTACCTCGGGTCAAGTCCTGTCCTGCGTTTTTGCTCGTGTTAGCAGGAGCCTGGGAAGGCTCAGGGCTCCTTTTCATGTTCCCAGAAGGTTGGGGTTTTACAATTTGAAAGCAAAAAAAAAAAAAGGTCCCTTTAGAGACCTCTGCTGGAGGCCCTTGCCTTACTCCTGACAAGGAAATCTTGCTGAAGCTCTGCCCCTACCTTACTTTGCTTCTGTTGCCCAGGGGCTCCCCCTCATCTCCTCCTCAGCTCCCACACCCAGCCTGCCCCTCCGACTGCTCAGCTTCTCCCCTCCTTCTGGCCGCTCACCCGTCTCTTCTCAGGAGCTTCCTTGCTCTGCCCTGGCCCACCGACCTTCTCTTCCCTCTCAGGCCTTCAGATGGGCAAGCCGCAACCACACTGCAAGGCTCTGTTCTCGCTTCCCAGCCTCTCTGCCTGGCACCCCATTGCCTCCTCACGTCCACAGTGACTGATGATGTCACTGCATCCCTGCCCGGTCTGATCCCCGACATGTTTTGAGAGCTAGCACCTTGTAGCTTTTTCCAGTGGAGCCTGTGCGGTGGAACAGGCATAAAGCTGAGAGAGTTTGTCTCTGTGCTGGAGACAGGACTGTTCCAAACATAGCTCTGGCTCCAGGGCCGCCATTCCACATTTGCTGGACACGGCTGGGTATTTTCTTCCCTTTTTATGAGCAGACACCATTCTTCTCTGACTTGAGTATCTTCTTCAGGCCTGAAGGACCTTTCCTAATGACTAGATGTCCTTCGGTGCAACACGCATACCACACAACACCACAGCCTTGGGGATGGATCTCTGTATTGTAGAGAGATGGCCCTTTAATCTCTCTTCTCTGAGAGCTCTGCCTTGCCTAGCTGCTCCTTTACACAGCTCCAGCTTGGGCACTCTGGTTTCTTTTCCTTCTTTCTTCTGCCTGCCCACATGCTATGTTGGCACTGTTCTGGGCTGATGGTGGTAGTGTAGCTGTCCTTGGGGACTGTTCCCCATACTCAACATTGTACTACTTAGTGTTTCTTGAGTATTACTTCTAATCCTACGGGGTCACCCTTTTTACAAAAGAGAAAACTTAGGTTCAGTTTTGGCTATACACTACCAGCTCACTGGTGCACACCGTTTGTTCCAAGTACTTTGTAAGAATCACCTCATCATATCTTTGTAGCTTCCAATGAAATAGTGGTATTGTTCGTGCTATAACGGGGAAACCGAGGCACAGAGAGGCGGAGGAGCTAGCCCAAATGACACACACCTGGTGTGAGCTTGGATTGCATTGGCTCTGCTTGACACCAGAGCCATCATGTTTGACCTCATCTCCCCACCCCTGCACTGGTCTGCACTCTCCCCTGGCTTCACACCCTTTGCAAAGGGTCTAGTTTTGTATCTTCCTGTGCGTCTCAGGCTCAGGCTCTCTGCGATGTGGGCTGTGGGATAAGCGGCTGCCTTTCCGACGGAGACCAAGGCCTCAGGGATGAGCTGATGTGATCCCCCAGCCTTTTCTCCATAACGCAGGACTGTACATAGGCTAGATTTGGAGTTGTGCCCGCACACAGATGAATTGCCCCAAATGGCACAGGGCCTTTGCTCTTTGGATGGCAGAGTGAGCGGAAGCTGGCAGTCAGCTGACTTCTAAGAAGTCTTATCTACATTTCTCTCCCTCTCTCCTGCCTGGATGGACTCATCACTGGCCCTGTTCCTCTTCACAGGTGTATAAACTCCTTTATGCTTCCCGGCTGGCAGATTATGGCCTGGCATCCCAGGCTCTGCATTACTGTGAAGCCATCGGTGCGGCTGTTCTGAGCCAGGGAGCGAGCAGTCACCCCGTGCTATTAGCGGAGCTCATCAAGGTGAGAGTCTCTAAAGGGTCTCTGTAGGTGTTTTATCTTCAGTGTTCAGAGAAGCCACTGTAGAGAGGCTTAGACTCCACATCCCGTCTTCTTTGAACACGCTGCGGAATTGGAGCCCACGGCTGTCTGTGCCCATGTATGCATGCCCCGATGTGATAAGCGGAGGCCTGACTTGCACAAAGAACAACTGGCTGGGCAGGGAGTGGGCGGTGGGGTTGGGAGACCAGAAAGCAGGTGTGTTCTGCTTGAGAGGCTCCATGTGTCTGCTTTTCGGGTACAGTTAAACTACGAGCTACGGTGAGCTGTTCTAATTAGAAAAGTGGGCCTTTGAAAATAGATTTTAGTGATTAAAACAGGAAATGATCCTTATTAAAATACTTTTAAATGCATGGAATATTTTATCACATGTGGGACACATTTAAAAAAAGAAAACAAAAACATACCAACCCTTAGTTCCTTGGGAAGAAAACAGCAATCAGACAAATGGTTGTTCCAATTAATTGAAGAAAAACCTCCATTAGCTAGAGAGTTAAAGGCAGCGTGCTCTCAGTTGGTGAACTGCTTTACATGAGGCCCAAGTGTTGGGTTCTGTAACCGGTAAAATCTGTGCTGCTGAGCCCCCCGTACCCTGATGTCTCTGCTCCTGGGTTCATGGCCCAGGAGGTGATTAGAGAAGTTTTCAGATACAGAACATAAATGACACCTCGAAGCAGAAAGCAGCACCAGGCTGTTAGCAATGTAGGTCTGAGCCCCTACCCAGGCCACTGGAATCGGAATTAGCATTAAGAAGGTGCCATGTTTCCAAAAGCTTCTTGCGGAAAAGAGCTTTGCAGCGTCACAAAGCCGAGGAGCTGTTTTCCCTCATGTTTGGGGGAAATAATGTCCAAATGAGTTGCTCACTTATTTATGCTGCAATTTTGGAAGGAGATCTGTTGAATTTGTTGTTTCTCAGTTATTCTTTATAATGAGACAGAGGAGTGCATTACAGCCCCTCCCCCTCCTTACAGCCCCTTTCCTCTGTTGTCTTTTCCACGAACCCCATTTTTCTCTCTTCTTGTCCTTTCTCACTTTTTATACCCTTGACCTGCCTGGAAACCCGGCTCAGCTTGCAGAGAAACTGAAGCTGTCAGATCCTCTGGTTTTAGAAAGACGGCGTGGGGACAGGGACTTGGAACCGGATTGGCTAGTGCAGCTGCGGAGGCAGCACCAGGAACTGGAGGTGAGCAGGGGGCTACCAGGGCCCCCGGGTTCCCTATGTCTCCCTTTTCATTCCCAGACATAGGCCAGACATAGGAGTGCTCATTTCCCCACCCTGAGAGTCTCCGTCTCACAGACATGGTCTGTGTCCTTGAACGTTGGGATCCTGAGCATTCTGATCACTGTTTTGGTTTTGGTTTTCCTGTGTTTGCCTACCGGCACAGGGAGGCGCTCTTCCCAGCCGCTCCTGCCACCCTTCCTCTGAGGTCCCAGAGAACGCTTCATGACCATCAAAGCTTCCCCATCTCTGTTAGGAACAATGGATCACAGTGGACCTGTGTCACTTTCATGTAATGTAGGGCAATTGCTTAAAAGACTTCCGGGCCTTTCCTTTTTGTTCTGGCAATTGCAAAAGCTGCTGGCCATAATCAGAAGAGTAATTGGAGCAGGGCCTCCCCCATTTTCTTTCTTCCACTCTGCTGTGAAGACAGGACAAAGTGTAATTTTAAATCCATACTGCCTTTCCTCCCTCCCTGGATCACAAATCCTGAGGCCCATAGTTCAGTTCCTTCCTTTGGGTGCTCACCCTGGGGAGGATGGTGACACTGGCTGCAGTCCGCAGGCAGGACTCTGGGTCCTGGGCATTCAGTGGAGTTTCCCTTGTCTGGTCATTTCCTTTATTGACTTAATTTTTCCATGACTTCGTCTTCTGCCCTTATTTTTAAAGAAAGGATGTTACAAAGGATTTTACTTTATTTTAAACAGCAAAATAGATCAGGAGCCCTTGAAGATTTTGATTCTACTCGTTCAGATATTTATGGAGCCGGGAGAACAACAGGTACCTAACTGGAAGATCTGACTTCTGTAATCTGACTAAAATATTGTCAGCCACACCTACACCTCCCTTTCCTTGATGCCTTCTTTGTCTGGAAATTAGACCTATTGATCCAGGCTGCCTCTTTTACTTGGTACCTGGTGGCCTCACAGACCCTGGGTACATACACACTCCTAGAGTATGAAGGTTTCTGCTTTGCAGGCTAGGGTTTCAAAAACTTGACTATTTTCTGTTTTTTATTGCTAGCTAATTGTTTCACCATGTGAATACCTTGCCCAGAGTGTACATTATTAGTATTTTATATTAGTGTTCTAGACATTGGAAGTATGAGGGTCTTGAGCTGTCAAGTGACTGTATAACTGAAATAAGTTTCAGAGTATTTTTTCAGCTTCTTCCCTTTTCCCTCAGAATGCCTCTGAGTGCTTGGTCAGCAGGAATTATATTCCAAATTAACGCCATGCATTTCCCCCTGGTGGGGAAGTTTGGACAAGGGCCTTTGTCTCTTGCCTTCCTGCCTTTCATACTTCCTTCTTGGATGGACAGAATGTGGGGAGGCTTTGTCTTCGTGGCTTTGTGAGAGCCTGCTCGGTATCTCTATGTGATGGAGCCCTGGGGCATGAAGGCTGGCAGCTCACAGCACAAGCATCTCACACCCCACACCTTAGTTGATCAAGTAAGCAGGGCCCCTCCCAGGGAAAATGGACCTTGATTCTTTACAAGTAAAGGCTTCATTTCTAAAGCGTCATTTGAGTTTTTCACTGTAAACTTTTAAAGTCTAATGAGGTCCCTTTAAAGGAGAAAGTGTTTATCCCAATATTAGAAGGTGTACTGTTCAGTGGGATGTCATTTCCATCCTCTCAACCCACGAGAGAAGGGCTCAGAGGTCGCCCAAGAAGTGAGGCCATACTCCTGAAGACAGCAGAGAGAGCTGTGCTATTAGCCTATGCTTTGCTTGCCACCAAATTAACGGAAGCCACTCGGAGCTGCCAGTCTGTGTGATTGCTTTCCAGCGAGGACAAGAACATTCCCACGCTTAGGAATGACCTGTAACCGCCACATCTTATTCTTTAGATACGCCCTACCAGGATCTTTCAGGACATCAAGGCTACTCAGAAGACCCTGGGTACAGCTCAGCCCTGTGGCCAGCACCCGAGCAGATGGGCCCGACACAGCCCATCCCACAGCAGCCCGTTCCCCTGCAGCAAGATACCTACTCAGAGAGAGAAGGTTCAGGGCACACGGGGACACCAGTGCCTCTTTACTCAGTTCCTGCAGCCCACTTGTCAGTGACCAGCGGTGGCGGCGGCGGCAGTGTGACATTGACAGGGGCTCCTGGAGAAAGGGTTGGGGAGGAAATGCTTCAGATACATCCTGTCCTTGGTAAGATCTGCCAGCCGGGCTGGATACCTTGGAGGGTGGAGTCCTGGTGGTAAAGAAGGAGGCGAGGGAGGTACAGGAACCCACTGGAGGAAGTGGGCTTTGAACAGCTAAAGGCACACACGTTTCTGGCCTGCTCTTGTTAGCCCAGAGGAGCGTGTTCTCTTGCAGCCCATCTACCTCTCTACGGGGACAAGCAGAGCAGGGCAGACACCACCGTTCTCTTCTCCTTGGAGTGCGTATTTGAAATGCAGAGGCTGCAAAGCAGAGCACTGAAACACCACCGTGTTGTGTACAGCGCTCAAGGGGCTTCTTTCTGACGTCGCCCTCGGCCCAAGAGCTTATTGACAGGACCCATGTCCAGCGCCGTGTTTCTGGTCTGGCTGCAAATTTCTTCAGGCCTATCAGACCTTGGGGAGAAGAAGGCGAAATGTGGGGGAACAGCGTTGACTAAAGAATATCAGGGGGGTTCTGGGGAGCACAAAGGAGGAATAGTTCTCAGCCCTTTAGATGAAGCCCTGGCCACTGTGCCTGACACCGATAGCAGTTCACCACTCTGCTTTGGAGTGGAGAGGAGGCGGGGGAGGCAGGGGAGGCAGGGGAGGCAGGGGAGAGGGGAAAATCCTGAGATCTAGCTCTCCGCAGCAGGGGTTCATGCTGTCACGAGGTGGCATGAACTGAGTGGAACGAAACAAGTGGACTTGGCATTTGCTGTGATCTGCTCGTGATATAAACTCTCGCTACTTAGGCCCCTGGTCCCCCATTTCCTTTCTCCAAGATGGTGAGGAAGACCTCATAGCGAGGCTCTTGTCTTCATCTTTCCCAGGTGCTTCAGGAGAGAACACAGCGCCTCAAGATCCGCTACAGGATCCCGAAGGTCTCGAAGTCATTTCCAGTCCTCAGGTGAGCGGACGAAGTAGGAGGGATCCTGGCGATTCCGCCGAAGCTTCTGCTTTTTGCTATCTGCCTCTGGTTTCTCAGCCACACAAGACTCCTCTCTGGCACTGGGAACTCTTTCTCTTACCTTGTGCAAGCCATTCCTCATTTCCTTCCATATGAAACCCTGGAAGGTGGAGAGAGGGCTGTGTTCTTTCTCATGCTTCCTCACATCGGTGTCTCTGGGGGACAGAGCCGCAGAGCTGACTTACCCATGGATCTCTGTTTACCTGCAACCTCTTCTTCCATGTTGAGGAAGACTGTTGGTGTTTATTTTAACATTGACCTCAGTTTATGTCAGATCTCCATGGTCTTCCCCCCTTGGCTTCCCTCCTAGCTGTTCAGTCATTCTATCTAGCTGTGTATGGACCACACAGAGCTCAACTTTGATGTCAAACAAGATGTTCTGCAGCTTTGCATTGGCTGAATGACTGCATCATGCCATTTTCTCAAGAAGTAAAGGGCTGCAGACTTTCTGTTTTTAAAATTTAGATTTACCTATTTTTCTGTGTATGTGAGTTTTG
The DNA here is from genome assembly GCA_026225945.1 of Cricetomys ansorgei. Lineage (NCBI taxonomy): Eukaryota > Metazoa > Chordata > Mammalia > Rodentia > Nesomyidae > Cricetomys > Cricetomys ansorgei. Next base: position 170,906 of record JAMJFZ010004088.1, read on the forward strand.
CCGGCACGTGTGTCTGTGTACCATGCGTGCACCTGGTGTCCTTAGAGGCCCAAAGAAAGAACCAGATCTCCTGGAATCGGAGTTATGGATGATTGTGAACCACTATGTGGGTGCTGGGAATTGAACCCAGATCTTCTGAAAGAGCAGCCAGTGTTTTTAACCACTGAGCAACCTCTCTAGATACAGGGCTATGGATCTTAAAAAAAAAAAACAAAAAACTTATACTTTTCTTTTGCAGAAAAAATACTACATTTTTGTTTAGAAAAATTAAAATGAAGAGCCAAATAAATATTACTCAGATCTCCAGAGTAAATGCTTTGGTTCTTATATTATTTTTTGACATACACACACACACACACATAAAACAGGTGTATTTATTTCCCATTTGTTATTTAGCACATATACATTTTTTATCATTCATAAATATATTTTCATTAATGGTACGATGAGATCCACTGTGTCAAAGTGTTCCATTCCCTCCCAAGTGCCTGCCAAGCTCTGCAGTATGCCAGGCACCGTGGCAGAGCTGGGGGTACACCTGGCACTAGACGTAGCACCCTCATGTTCTGCTGTCCAGAGAGGTGGCTAGAGGTGAACAGCTTTATGTATTGGGTGGAGAGGATGGCTCAGGGCTGTGACTCTGACAAGGTCTTCGAGCAGAGATCAGAGTCAGGAGACTAGGGCACGAGTGTCCCTGTAGAGGGCACCCCGAGTGGACAGACTTGGATTAATGAAGGAAGGGTCCCCTGCTAGTCGGGTGCAAAGGTGAGGGCACTTAACAGCAGGTCCTTTCTTCTCTGCCTTCTCCTTCCTGCCTCTCGCCTTCTGCGCTCTTTCCGCGTTTCCTCTTTCCTCACTCACGTCCGGCACAGATGGCGGCCACTCTCGAGGACACGCTCTCACCTGTGTCTTGACTTACTGAGTCAGAAGAGAGTCTTAGGAGAAAAGCCGGACTACCCAGAATCCCTCCTCTGCATTCACGGCTGTGTGCCTTCGGGCCTTGCTGCACTTCCGTTTTCTCATATTTAAAGCTAGACGAAAACCACGGTGCGTTCCTCGCCGGCTGTTGAAGGGGTTCAGCGGATGGTGCCACGGAAAGCGTGTAGAACAGTGCCTGGCACATCGAAGACATTATATTCACATAAATAAGAAACGACGCTTTTTCTGTATTCTGCTGTAGGGTTTTGCAAAGTTTTTTTTTTTTTAATATTAATTATCCTCTATTGAGGGTACGAAATAAAAATACAATATAAAGAGCAATCTGTTGCATTGTTACATCATACGTGATACCTAGTGTAGGCAGACTCCATGACGTGGAATAGACTGGGGTGAAGGTGACCAGGTCAAGGGTCAGAGGATCGGGAGTAGGAGGTAGTGTTTCTGATGGGATGGATGGGTACAGCTCATGGCCGGACAACGTTGTACACCCAATGTTGAGTACACCTAACACCACTGTGTAATACGTGGGTAAGTGAGCTTTGTGCTGTGCATATTTTACCATGGTGAGAAAAAGTAAGTAGGAAGGGGGTGTGGGAGTATGGCTTCCTTCTTATGCATGTGTTCAGTTATTCACCGAGCCCGGGGAGGGGGCTGTTGGGAAATAAGCTCTGAGGTTAGATTCATTGGCTGCTAAATTCTCTGGCTCTGGAGTCAGGTCGCTCAGAGGTGCTCCAGGCCCTCTTCACCCCTAGCAGTATTCCACACAGCCTTCTTCAAGTCTTGCCCACTTCTGGAGACCGTGACCCGGGGAGGTCACATGGCAGACGAACCTCCTATGTTGGGGAGAAGGTGAAGACTGGGTGGGTCCTGGCTCACCCCTCACCTAGGACCGGGCATTTTCATGAGTAAGCCTGCTTCCTCCCCAGAAGGATGGAGTCTCCTGAGGCTAGCCCTGGGTCCCGAGGGAGAAGGCGTGGAAATGTGCCCTGCAACCTGTTAAGCACCTTGTGAATCTCTGCTGTTCTATTTTTCTCTCAGGCACTGCCCGCTCCCAGGGCTCAAAGGCTTTCTGAGGATTCCATTTCAGCCAAGGAGGACGGGGAGGAGTCTTCTGATGGAGAGGATAAACCATCTCGTGAAGATGCTCCACAGAGGGCAAAGCCAGGGGGCGGGAAGGAGAATACCAAGGTGGAGGACTTGTTCTTTTCTGTATTTCCCGTTCCACTCCCCTTTCAAACAGTGGTGCAGAGTCCAGAACCCTGGCCCCCCACTCCCCCTAACTCTCACACTTGGTGAGAGAAGCAAGTCCTTAACACTTGCCCTTCCCCTGCAGAGTTCTGGATTTGGCTGGTTCAGCTGGTTTCGATCAAAGCCTGCTAACAGCGTGTCCCCCTCTGGAGATGAAGACTCCTCAGACAGTTCTGACTCGGAGGTAACGTCCACAGATGGACTGGCAGCCCCTCCCTGTGGGCCCCAGAGGGAATCCAGACACATCACAGCCCTGGCCTCGCACTCCGCTCTGGGCTGAAGAATCTGGAGGCTTTGTGTTGGGAGACCACAGGAAATAAGTCTGTTTTCTAAAGACAAAACACAGAGTAAGATGTGGAGGCTCATGCCTGAGAGCACAGCATTTGGCATGCTGAGGCAGGAGGATTGCTGTGAGTTCTAGGCCAGCTTGGGCTACACGGTTTGACCCTATTTAAAAAAAACAAACAAAAAAACAAAGCCAACAGCTCCCATATACCTGAGTGGGGCAGGGAGATGAGGTGGGCAGAGACATTAGAAAGTTAAGATGACTTTTTACCTCAGAGGCTTCACAGGAGGAGACAGTGTTTGTGAGGAGTCACCCACGTGGCTCACCATCCTGGATGCCAGATGTGTGTAAGGCTGGCATGAATTTGGTGAGCACCGGGGTCACCTTTCCCTCCTCTTTCTCACCAAGCAGGAGTCTCCCAGAGCACCATCCCCTCACCACACAGGCCTGGGCCTCTCACCAACTCCTCTCGAGTCCCCGTCTCTATCTGGTGCCAGCACCCTCTCCAGAGGCACAGGTACCCCAGCTGCTGGTCTTCTGGGTCATCTTCAGTGCTGTGGATTCCCCCAGGTTGGGGGTACCCCCTTGGGAGTGGGGACTCCACTTCTGAGCATGTGAAACAGCCTCAGTTCCTTGCCTTCTAGGTGATAGTCGTCTCCAAGGATCCTCAAGCAGCAGTGGAGTAGCCCAAGGCCCTGGGATTGGAGGGTTCTCCAGGCCACAGGTGAGCGGGCTATGGGCTAGGGCCTAGCACTCTAGGAGACGCCTGTGTGTGTGAGGATTGAGTGTCTTCGGTGACCTGGAGGAGCATTCCCGTGAAGGGTGACCTCACCGGATATGGAGGAAGCGTGTGCATGACTTTATTCTAGCTACCTACGTAGGCCTCAGCCTGGAGTGCATAGACAGTGAAGGGTAGTGTTTTCCAAATCCGGGATACTGACGTGCATGACCAAGGTTCCATGCGATGGGATTCTTCCGAGGGCCTTTGCTTTGGCCCGCAGCTGGCTTCTTTCCCCCTGTGTCTTCATTGAGTCTTTCCTCTTTATGTGTCTGTGTTAGCTTTCCTCCGTACATGTTGGGTGGGGTTCCTATGCAGCCTTTTTAAGGATTCTGTTTCATTCTGAGATACTGGGGTGTTGTCATATGCATTTTTGGAGGGCCACACTTCAGCCTGTATAGGTTAGAGGGGGTCTAGGGAACAGCCTCTTCTGTCTTAGTGGGAGACGTGGAGTTCACTCTTGCACACTTGGCTGGGGCTCATAAATTCTTCACAAGTTGTCTATACAGCTAGGGATTTCCTGACTATTGCTCAGGAAGCGCTTTTATTTTGTGAAGCCTGGTTGGAGTACTCTCGTAGTATCTGAAGCCTTCTGAAGAGTTTGGTAGTGATTTTAATGATTCAATATAATTCATCATGATTTTATTTCCTTCCTACTTTCCTTGGGTATGAAATCTCCTCCCTCCGCGTGGCCATCCCAGGCCCCAGCAGTGGCTGTGCCCACTTGAGTTTTATAAGAACCCCTTATGTTGGCAGCCCTGGATCAGATTCTCTGTCGTTTGCCATCATAGGGTGTTTCTTCTGAGTTCTACCCTCAGCCTGGTGCTCTGCCTCCTCCACCCACCTTGCAAGGCACTGTTCCTCTCTACAATCCATCTCAGGTCCCTCAGGTAAGGGTCATCCTTACGGGGAGGAGTTAGGGGTCAGGTCATGGACTAAGGAGGGTGGTGTACAGTTCCAGTTTCCCACCCATGGAATATGAGTTCCTGAGCAATTACTGAGCCTCTTCTAAGTCTCTGTTTCTACATCTGTAACATGGAGAAATGCTAACAGACATCTCAAATATAATATGTATTTATACGGTGCCTAGAAGATGCTCAAGAAATGCCACACCTCTGAACATCATTCTTGACCTAGACTTGGTCAAGTCGCAGTACTGGGTTTTGGCGTGGGTTTCTTCTCCTATCTTGAGGGTGAGGAGATTCCCGCTAATTTTAAGAGGAGCCAAGCCCTCCGCTCCTCAGTGCCCTTGAGATGACGCTGCAGATACTTTCTTTGGCCCTTGTTCCTTATAAAATCAAACTTCCTGTCACCATTTTTCAGAGGAGAAGGCCAGCCATTAGAATACAGCGTTGGGAAGCCGCACCTACAGCTGAATGGGTGCCCTTGTGCCACCTGCTAGCCCGAGTGGGGTCATGCTTGGAGCTGCACGCTAGTGTACTGTCTCTTCCTTTTCCCTCAGCTTTCCACAGCTACCAGCCTGAACCGGCCAAACCGCCTAGCCCAGCGCCGCTATCCCACCCAGCCATGCTGAGAAAGACCCTCTGTCCCAGGGTTGTGAGAGCGACCACCCGCCCAACCCGGGCCGTCTTCTGGAACACAGCTATTCGGTTGCTTTCTGCATCTCAGCGCCTCCCCCAAACCCCCCATCATATTCAGGCCCTAGCTGTGAGCCTGCTGCACAAGGGGTACCAGGAGGTAAAGGGCAGGGCCTCCCTGGACACAGCCTGGCCCAGTCTCCGACTTAGCGTTAGAATGATGGGAATTATCAGATGGAGGAACAGGGGATAATGTCATGGCAATGGCACTAGAAGTAGAAGCTTGAGAGTCTCAGGAAAGTGAGGGCCCGAGAGCCACGGCGAGGACCAAAGATGACAGCCCTGGGCACTGTATCAGGGCCTCGGAGCAACACCCCAGAATAACTTGGACTCCTTCCGTAGACTTGCTTAAAGACCAGTCTGTGGCTCCTGTTATTGAAGTTTTTACACCGCGATTTGATTATGGCTGCCCTACAGCGATTCCCTTTTCGATGTCATTTCAGCAAGTTCCCTCCTGGTCCTAGTTTTGTGCGCATTTTCTATGTGGTTCAGATTAATTATATTTTTTCCTCACTTTCTTAGCTGCTCCTGTTTTTGTCACATTCCGGCATCTGGCTATCAAGTTAGATTGCTGTAGGCATCATATCGCCATGGTAACTACTGAACCTAATGATGCAGATGGATGGGACATCCGTAAAATAAATAATGGGAAAAGTCTCCTAAAACGTCATCCTTCCCGTAAGAGGGGAGGAACGAGCACCTCACATCGTTAATGCCTGCCTTCCTACCTCAGGCCTTCGCAAATCGACGTTCTGAGGGTCGCTGGGGCCCGACGGAGGAGGGAGATGGCTTGGAAATTATTTCCATTTCTCCTTTCAAACCCCAAATAGGAATGATTCTTGCTGGTTGTCAGATTTGCTTAAAATTGCTCCTCACAAAGAGCATTTTTTTTGTGTGTAATTGTACATAAAAGTTTTGTACTTTAATGTACCACGGTCCTGATGCTGATAGCGATTAAATCCAGATAATTTTATAGCAAATGCTTGTCTCTGGCTGGTTTCTGCAGAGGGAGGAGACGCACTGATGGTCTCTTCCCTGAAGTCTTTCTAATAATGGTTCCATTGTGTGATCAGGTGTGAATAGCCAGAAAGGGCCCTTTGTTAACGGAGAATCAGAGACCGGTCCTCTTAACTTCCAGGTCTACTCTAATGCTGTCATTTTTTTAAAAAAAAATTTAATTTAAGAAACACGGACAAAAGCTCCCCTAGCCAAGTAATCACTTCTCTAGATTAATATGACATATTCGGTTCCCTATTCTTTTCATCTTAAGATGAAATTAGAAACTATAGACACAAGTGTTTGGTGCCTGGAAAACCCTCACAGTGTGCGGCGTTCCTTTCTTCCTCAGAATGCTGGTACCTAGTGACAGTACCCTACTTGCCGTGAGTGTCTCAGGCACCGAACTGCCCAGACTGGAGCCTTGCAACTGTGGACAAGGTGGCTTCATTGTCCTGGGCTCCGATTCCCTCATTTTATAGGGGCCATGATGATCGTACCCACCTTACAGAGCAAGTGTGAGAATTAACTGAATGCAGGTCCTCGACATGTGGACGGTTTGTGCTGAGAATGCCACGTTTCTCATTAGTACGTAAGCTAATAAGTAAAATACTGGACTTGAACTTTTTTCTGCCAGACTTCCTGTGACATTTTCGATATATGTTGCCTGGTAGGAAGGACAACTTAAAAATATTTCTCAAGAAGTGTCTTTCTTAATTGCAAAGCCAGTTTCCCGGGCATCCAATCTGCCACCTTGTTAGGCCACAAGGCCCAGTTCCCACGGAAGCAAGACTACAAGGGACTTCTCATCCAGCAAGAGAGCATTGCAGTGGAGGAACCCAAAGACCAAGGAAGAGGGCCAAGACCACCATGCTCACGCCCTTACGTCCTCTGTTCAGACTTCCACAGGAAAGCACTGACTACAGTGCGCCAAGCTTCTGGAAGTTCCCCAGCCAAAGAACACACAGCTCTGATGCCTTCCCTGGAGGGGGCTGTCAGGATATTTTATGCACCAGAGAAGGAGGAGGTTCATGATACTTATGCTAATTTGTGATTGAAAGTTTTCACTGTGGCAAAGTCAGAATGCATCCATCAGTCTGTATGTGCTTGATTAAAACAAATCCATTGCTCATTGATTAGGAAAGTTAGGTTCCGTAAGGGTCTGACGAACTGGGGTCACTCAAAGTCCTTCACTATTTATCAGCTTTGGATGTGTGGCCAGTGGCTGCGTTTGCTGAAGGTCACAGTCATTTAGCAGCTTCAGCCGGTAGAAACCAGTTGTAGTGAAACAAAAGCGTACAGCTATAACTGTACTCTCTCCCCTCTGTTTACAAGCTGGGAGGGCTTTGTGGAAAAGGGAAATGGGTGGTGTTGGAGAGCCTCTTCTCTTCCCTTGCCCAGGAGGGCCTGCAAGGCTGGCTTGGTACTGTGTCCAGCGTGGTGGGGCCAGAGTGGATCGATCCTGGGGATGGCCGGATCTTGAGAGGTAGAGCTCCCTGCCAAAGGGAGTAATCTAGAAAGAAGTAATTGCATAGTATCCCAAGAGGCCAGAGACGACCAGTGGTGTTCAGAAGACAAGTTAGGTCTAGACAGGAACAGAAAAAACAGAGAGTAAGTGGAGAAGTGACAGACCCTCTTTCCCATGACCACATGCCATTTGAGGAGCGAGATGACAAATAAAATTCTGTCTTTAAGCAAAATAATGGCCAAGAGACACTGTCTAGGAGAGTTTGAGCCAGTATTAATCGGCAAGCGTGTTTCCCCCTGCTCCTCGGTAGAGCACAAGCTCAGAGGGAGGGTAAATCAGCGGTAGAAAATAAAGCCACATTCTCCTCGTGAAACTGAGTGCTAAGTGCAAATTTGCGATTCAGCTATATACATATAATTTAATATTTATATGGAAACATTTAAACTTAATGTTCAGTAATTTGAAAGAGAACAAACCGTTAAATTCCACTTAAGTGTCTTTACCACACACCACCATTCCACCCCTCTGTCTAATCCCCGTGCGTGGCTCTGAAGCTGTGAATGAGCTTGACGCCTCTTACCTGCATACATGCCCCTTCGGACTCCAAGCAGGCATAAGATTACCCAGGATCAAAGCATTCCTTAGAATTTTATTCCTCCAAGCAAGCTTCATTTTGGAGGGAGGGGATTTTCCTTTGAGCAACCAAAAGAGAGGAGCAAAAGACTTTACCAAAATCAGAGTGTTTTCTATCCAGACGGAATATGCAAACAACCCCCCCCCCCCTTTTTTTGTTTGAAAAGGCAGAGGGATGGGATTTGGTTCTTACCATTCTTTGAACTTTTTCTAACCCTTCCACCCCGAGAGAGTTGTGGAAGTCCCTTTCTAGCTCTGCCTTTCCTCTTCATCTGGAAGCTGCTCAGGCCGCAGCATGACCCAGGAAGCAACAGCAATAGGGTGTAGGTGCTTGGCTCCCTGCCCCTGAGCATGCCCTCAGTGCTCGCCCGTGCTCATGATGTACTTATACCTGGCCATCACTCATTCAGGTCCTTCAGAAACAGCTTCTTAATGAGACTGAAAGTTATCTTGAATGAAGATTAATAGCATGTTAAAATGTTTTCATCACAACCCCACTAAGTGGAAGATTCTGCTTCCTACTCTTTCTCCCCGTCTATACGTTCATATCTCCAGGTAATAGCACTTCTTTGGATCAGGATAAAAGCAGTTTAAGTCGACTTTATTGACCTGTGGAAACTGCCTGCTACTTTAACGTGAGATGCTTTCCTGGCTTCTGCCCATTGCAGAGTGCCTCTTCCACTTTAAAAGACTCTTAGGGGAATTCCATAGCTTCCATGCAAGATTTCATTGTGATCTGAATATGAAATGTCCCCCCTAGGTTAATGTGCTTGAACATTCAGACCCTAGCTTGTAGGAGTACGGCACTGTGTGGCTCAGCGAGGAAGACATGGAGGCTTTTCATACATGCGCACTCTGTCAGACCTCAGAAGAGGGAACCACCGTTACGGGCAGCACACACTGGACAGTGGAACCCCCAGTGTCTGAGATCAGGTGTTTTGATTGATTCAGAACTCCTCAGGTGCAGCGCACAGGCAACCAAATCCCTCACAGAAATCCAATTGTCTGCAGGTGCAAGCAATACAAAATGCCAAGACCCAGACAGCCCCTCACCCAACAGTGCACGAAACAATTATTTTATACATAACTGAAAATAAACTTTTACAACACTAGCTGGTGGTGCTGTTTTGGAAGGTGCAGGGCCTTAAATAGGTGGATCCTTGCTGGAGGAAGTGGATCACTGGGGGCGGGGGCAAGCCTTGAGGTTTTGTAGCCCCGCCCCGTATCCGGTCTGCTCTCTTCTTCCGGACTGCGGACACAGTGTGATCATGGCTGTATGTTCCTGCTGGCAAGACTCCTCACTTAAACTGTGAGCCGGAATAAGCCCTTCTTCCCTGAGGTTGACCCTTGTCCAGTCTTTGGTTATAATAGTGAGAGAAGTAATTGATTCAGCCCCAGCGAAGGCGGGAAACAGGTGAGCACCTGTGCCCAGAACTATGTCACGTGCCAAACAGCCACAGATCATGTTTCTGCTTGTGAGAGGAAGTCTTACAAAATGGGATTTTAATTTTTTTTTTTTTTTTTTTAACCAGCAGTAAGGATTAAACTAGATTCTTGGAGTTTTTTTGGTGGAGGTTATGGTGACCAGATATTCTGAATTTCAATAGTAAGTATTCTAAACACTCACTGATGTTTATACTGATCATATTGCAATACGGTCATATCATATGATACGATAAACATGTCATACAAGATATGAAGAGTCAAGAGCTGAGGGGAGACATTAATCCAAATGGATTGCAGGTGGTAAGGGTGGAGCTGGGATTAGATCCCAGGCAGTCTGCAGGGGAGTCTGGGCTTCTAGTCAGGTTATCTCAGGAAGCAAGGGCACTTCCCACATATTCACCAAGTTCAATGAGGTTGTCAATGAGGTTAGGTCAAAGGTGTGTCAAGCACCCCCCAACCCCCTCTTTGTTTTCTCAGCAGAGAGCTAAGCTGCCACCAAAGACTTCATCCTTGTTTCCCTTTGTCCCACACAGAATTTAGAGGCAGGGAAAGGCCACGAGTTCTGCCAATATTAGCAGTGATTTTGGGTCTGTGCAGGTTTGTGGGTGCCATGCCATGACTTTTCTTCATAATTGAGTTTCATTCTTACGATACATTCGTCCAGAAGATAGCCTCTCCCCGAAGCATCTCTCAAGTGTCTGCCATGATGAAGATGTCCGTATTTGTTTGCTTTCTGTTGCTATAAGAAACTAACTGAAGATGGGTAATATAAAAAAGAAAATGGTCGAATGGCCCCATTAGCCTCTGATGAGGGGCTTGTTTGGGGCACCGTGGGCTTTGGCGATAGTATGTGTAGTATGGAGAGATCACATGGTAAAAATGGCATGGCAGGTGGAGGGGGGCACAGCCTTGCTCTTTTGTAAGAATTCTTAGTAAAGGTTATTTTGCCTTCTGCGTTGATTTATGCTTGAGACAGGATCTCATTATTTAGTCCAGTTGTCCTTGAACTTGTTACATTGTCCAGGCTTGATTCAGATCCAACATCTTCCTGCCTCTATAGCTGGCTCTTGTTTATTTATGTATTTTAAAAGAAAAAACCCTTACGTCTTATGGGAACTCACCAAGTGTCCTGCAAACAGCCCTAATCTCTTCTGAAGGCAGCACCCACAATGAGGTAAGTAATCTCGAGTAGGTTCTTCCTCCTAATGATTCCATCATTTCCTATTTCACCGAACTGAGGACTGAGCTTCTAACGGATGAATCCTTGGGGAACATCCTCAAACCTCATCCATACCGTAGCAGCATGCATGGAGTCTCACCAGAAGAGGCTATAACAGAGCCTGTGTCAAGGATTCTAACTCTGGCCAACAAAATTGTATGGCCAACAAATTAATTTCTCATGTTTCTCAAACTTGTTTCTTGGATATCAAAGGCCTTGGCTTTTAAAACTGGTCTGTGATTTTTAAGAACCGTTTTTGAATGTAAGAGATAATCACAGACTGCTTTCACTGCTTTTGTATTCGTCAACACCGGGAAACCTCACGGATCTAGAGGGGAAATAATTTGAGTTTGGAGCCTCAAGATTTCATTCCTACTTTTTAAGATACTTGAGTAATTCATCCATGAATTGAAAACAATTGGAGCCTTATGGTCTTCATCTCTTTCTGTAAATTTCCAACCTCTCTCTCCAAGAATGACAAACCTACCTGCAAGTCTCCAACGTGCCGATGGCGTCAGTGGACACAGAGGTGAGAAGCAAGCCTGGTTTTCACAGAACTCACAGTCCAGCTGGAGACAAATTGACCAAGTTCAAACCAAGGCCGGTGTTGCTCCAGGGACTATGTGTGATCGTAGCTCCTGACTTTACCCCCCAGGGATGCAGTTTATCAGGAGGGTTCCAGAGGATATAACTTTATTGATGAAAAACCAGTGGCCTGGAGAGGTTTATCAATTTCCCTAAATCCTCTTAATTAAACTTTTGATTTCCTACCTGATGGCTTCTTCCTTTGAATTGGAGAGCATCATTTGAAATGCAGATTGCTTTATTATACCACTGAGGGCATATTTGTGGCAATAAAGCATCAATAATGATAGCTAGGATATTCCACTAGACATTGCTAGAAGGGTTTACATGAGTCTAATTCATTAAATTATCTTAAGGATGTAATGACGTGAGTGTTTTGAAGAGCTAGAGCATACAGTTCAGATGACTTGCCCAGCGTTTAGCCGTGGAGCTGGGCAGGCGTATTCTTGGGGCTCTACAGACCCTTCTTCCTTTGTCCTTAAGACAACTCACTGCTGGAGCCTCACTTGTACACGAGGAGCTAGAGGCACAGAAAGCTTCGGCATCTTCTCCAAGATCACAGAGTAAGCGGAAGATTTAGGAGTCAGCCCTTGCCACTCACGTTCAGAGCCCACACTTCCCTCTTGTTCTGAGGTAGGTGTATGTGTTCTGTACATCTGAGCAGGAGCAGCAACTTGTGACTTCTTAGGGGCAGGGACAATACGACAACTTACTCATCTCTGCTTTGCAGACCTTGTGCAGTGCCTGTGTCTAATACCAGTTCAATATTCAAAACAGTCAAGAATTGTTGCCTGGTACCCCTCTGGCCCCGTCTGCCCACTGCTGCCAGTGGGGGGATGAGTTGGCATGGAATCAAGAGACCAGACTCTGGGAGATACGTGGACAAGCAGGCTCTCTTTGTTCGGGAAAGAGGGATACAATTTATATTCCCCGCCCTGCCCCCATTCGATCCTTACGCACGATCTCCCTGAGATGTCCTCTGCTGGTTGGATCTTATGAGACGCCATCTGTTTCTAGGCTAGCTTGAGCGGTCTCACCAAGCATCCACGCCCGTGTGGCCACCGCCTTTGTCTAAGTGCCTGACAGCCAGTTATTTATGGAGGTCTTACTTCCTCCTACAAAGAATGAATGATTTTCCCAAACTAGAACCTTACAAAGGTTTGTAAGGAAATAACAACTTATATCATATATATATGTATATATGTGTGTGTGTATATATATATATGTATATATATATGTATATATATATGGGCACCTCTTATGACTACAATTTAATTCTTCTCTGAAACCTTGAAAGACCACATAAGTCTTTCACAAAATGCATAAATGAATAAATGATTTTGTAAGAGAGGCCAGGACCACAGGCTAAAGGGTTGTTACAGCTTCTGAGGAACCGTCCTTGAACGAGATGAGCGTGATCTTGGGATGCGGGAGCCCAGTGCTGGCTTTGAGGTCTCCGACTGACAGTTTTCATGGCAGGTGATGGATGTGCCCTGTTTAAGGTCAAGGCAGGCAACGTCCTGCACTTACAGCTCCTCATTTGACCCTTCAGGGCACGTATTTCTGATAGAAGCATTTCCTGGTTTTAAAAGGTACTTCACCCCTTTACAACCTGTGTAATTGCTATTGGAATGCTTTGCCTGTAGTGTCTTAATTAGGTCAAATTTTATACCCAGGGCTCTAACTTGATGTTATATTGGCAGTTCTAAGATCCTATACCATGGTGCTACCAGGAAACCGTCAGAGACCCAGAGCTTGTTTGGACATTCTTTTAGGGGGATGGGGTGAGGCCAGAGTTGGGGGAATTAGTTCCTAGGAGTATCCACCAGAAGAATGGTCTCGGTATGTCTACATGGAAAATCTTGTCTCTAAGTCACTCTTTCAAAGCATTGTTTGGATAATTGTAGGCTCTAAGGCTCTTCGCATTTAGTTAAATTATACAGTTTTGGCTTCTATTTGTTAAAAATATCCCCACTTTTCTGCCCTACCTGCTTCTAATTTAGCAGAACGTGCCCCCGGAGTCCCACCTTCCTTTCTTCCCATGCCACCCCAATAATAAGCCATCTGCCAAGAAAACAAACATAATATAAAAATTACACAAATACATAATCCCCCAACCCAGAAGGAAGGGAGCAGCTGCCACCTGGTGCCAGACAGAAAACAGTTTAATATTTATCTAGCGGAGAAGGTCCCCAACAGGCTATAATTTCTCAAGGGGAGGGGGTCAAGGGGAGGTCAGTAATGAAAATCACCTCCATGGGCCCAGCCTAAACAGGGACCTAGTGGAAATCAATTCTGTGAGTTCAATGTTGCTGTCCCTTGTTGTGGATTGCACTCTGGAGGTAGCTGAGGAGGCCATCAATCTGTCATCAGAAAGAAGGGAGACAGGCAAAAGGGAGGTAATTGGAACTGAGCTTCCGTGGGACTGTCCCTCAGGGAGCTGGAGAAATACAAAGTGGAGCCATCCCCAGGTAAGGGAAATTGGGACTTTTACTTCTGCTGTTGAAGACTTGTGCCCGCCTGCTCTGAGCACCTGGCCCGACTGTAGCATTTCAAGCAAACCTCTTTTGTCATGTCAGGTCTGCTTTTAGATTAGGTTGAGATTTAACTTCCCTTGTGGAAGAAATGTGCTTTCCCATGGCTTCAGTCCACTCGCGGTGACTACTACACAACTCATGGCTAATGTCTTAATCAGATATCCTCCGAATGCGTAGAAATGTACTTAGTAGGGCTTGTGGCAGCTAGTCAGTCTTCTGTTTCATAGAGAGATTGGAATATTAGTGTAACCGTGCCAGTCGGCATGACAGTTCTAAGAAAGAGGCAGTTTACAGAACTGTGTAAATCAGAAGTGTCCTTAAACTGTGGTTGGGGAGACATGATATGGCAAAATGTCTACCAATAAAGCGGAGCATTACAGCAAATTACCCCGTTTATACATGCAGGCAAAGCTTCGCCTCGTATGCCATGTTGGAGAGCCAATAAAGCTTGCAAATGTGATGGGAGTCACTATTTCTGCCTCTGTGCAGCTGTTTATCAGCAGCTTTTTAACACATTTCCCCATATTAATGAGGTGGCATAGCAGTTTCGGAATTAGAACAGTGGGATGTATCATTGTCTGCCTTTTCCCAAGATATGCCGGCTGTCAGCATCGCTGCCGGGGGACGCACAATGGAAGATGAGCGTTTCGGTGGGCGCAGCCTGTGCACACTGTTCCTTCCCATCCCCCCGCCCACTTTATGCCGTTCCTGTCCGGCCGTTGTCCCTATCATCTGCATGTCTTACTGCAACTTGGTTCTTTGTTTAATACTTCGTACACCAGGAGGGCTCACTTGTAAATTTCATGTTGCTTTCCCATTTTCTAATAGAGGCTCTGGTATTTAGCAGGTACTTCTCAAATACTGAATGAGTGAGTGAGAGAATGAATGAATGCAGAGCGAGTGAGGGAGCAGAGAAAGAGCTGGATGAAATATTCCCTCAGAGACTGTCTTCTTCAGACACAGTCAGCGTGGCCTCAAGGAACAGAGCCGGCGTGTTGCCTGGCTTTCCATGTATCTGTGTATGTGGGGGAGATGGCGGGCAGGATCTGGTGCACACAGGGCTGGTAGAGGCAGCGAGAACCATGTGGCCCAGAGGCCACAGTGCAGGCCTGCTGTTGGTGCCGGAATATAGCGAAGTTTTCATTGTCTGCGATAATAGGAGAGCAGAAAGGACAGCATATGATTTTTTTTTTAATTTTTATTTTTTTTTGTAGAGCTGAGCACACTCTGTCAGAATGCTGAAGTTGGGGCCTTCTGTTTGAACCAGGGGTTCACTTAGTAAAACAACATATTCCCAGAATTCTGCTGATTCCTGATCCTCCCTCTCTGTTTTAGGGGGCACGTGGCTTTTCAGTGATCTATGAAATCCCAAAGTCTGGACCACTGACTTGACTTCTGTCCGTCCCTCTGAAAAAGTCACTGAAATCACAGGCTAGCCCACTGTGAGTCACTGGACTGCGTAAACGGATTCACTCCGTTCAGCAAATAAGATACTTCAAGGCTCACAAGTGCTTATCCTTGTTGTTTATGACAGCAGGGATCCAGACTGGGTTATAGGCTTGTAGTAACACCTAGAACATTCTTAAATTCAGGTCAGTCACAGCACCAGAGATGCACAGAGACTCCACTTACTATTCTCCAATGTGCTCTGCTCTTCTGAGCATGTAGTTGCTGTCTGTCTTTAGACAGGCCACACTGTGCTCCGACGGTGTACTCCAGTTTGCTTCTCTGATCTATGAGAACCCAAGTTGGTATGGAATCTGGAAAGAAACGCCCTTAAATCCCCAGCGAGGCTCTGCATAGACGCGTCTCCTCTCCCCCTGTTCTCGCAGCTCTTGCTATCACTGTGGTACAGATCGGCTCTTACATTGTCTTCCATGTCTTGTTTATCAGTCACGGTCTTATCTCTCACAAAGAATGGGAGCACTCCGTCTGAATTCTCTTACTGGTTGACAAACTGTCTTTTCTTTCTGCACAGGCCATTGGTCTATCCTGGTTTTCCATAGGTTGGAAGGATCTACGATTCTGTCTGTCCACCTGCTTGTCAGCTTTGGCCCTGTAACTGATGGATGACGGATGACTGCTGAATCCCGCAGCACCTGGATCCCTGTTGCTAGGAGAGAATAACAGTATTGACCTGCGTCACCGAGAGAGCGTCACACGCATTAGCCGTCTAATGATACTAACGCTCTTTGAGAATATAAATGTGAAACATTATCATTACGGTTAATACCAGTCTTCGCTTTAACGTTATTTTTCTTCCTCCAAGAAGAGAGGCAGAGATATTATTTAGAGAAGTGGTGAATAGAAGGCTACGGTTTATTCCTAGTTCATGACTGGCTTTGATGAGACCAGCGTAAGCAGCGGGGATGTGGTCATAAAGTCCTGGAGGTAATTATTTTGACTTGAGGGCATGAGGTTTTCTCTTTCTCCTCCTCCCATTGGAGGAAGAAAAAAAGTTAATGCTTTTAAAACCTAAGATGATTTCTGTGTGTCAGGTCTGAAAATAGTATTTCCTGAAGCAGCTGTTACAAAAGACAGCGCACGAAGCAGGGCGGGGCAGCCTCTCCTCAGTCAGAGTGGCCTCGTCTCCTCATCCTGTGCTGAGAAAGAAACCGAAAGCTTCTAGTCAGGGTGGGGGTTGCAATGATTTAAAAAATTTATCTGATAATTTCATAGGTGCATTCATTGATTAAAAATATCAGCCCCCCCATTTGTTGGAATCTTAAGAGTAAGAGGATCTGGAAGGTGCAGGGCTGTCTGCCGTGCGGTGTGCGGGGTGCCAGGCACTGTTGGTTTCTCGTCGCTACTGGAACAAACGCTCGCGGACTTTGTGACTTGAAAGCACACACCCATTATCTTACAGATCTGAAGGCTCAGAGTCTGAAGTCAGTCTCCGGAGCCGAAATGACCGTCTCAGTGGGGGGGTCTTGCCTGAGGCCCCAGAAGAGACTTTGTTCCCTGCCTCGCCCACCACCAGTGGCTTTTGTACCATTACTCCAGTTTCTGCTTTGTCACCCTAACAACTCTGTCGAGTCTCCCTCCGCTTCTCCCTGTAATCCCCCGTAAGGAACTTTTTATTACATAGATTCATCTGGCTGATTCAAGGTAATCTCCCAATCAGAATTCTAAATTTACTATAACTAATTAATTGACTAATTCGTTATTTTTTGAGACAGGGTTTTATGTAGCCGAGTCTAGACTCAAGTCCACTAGGAAGCTCAGAATAAGCTTGAACTTGTGATTTTCCTGCTTCCGCCTCCCACGAGCTCAGGTTACAGGTCGGTGCTACTAGGAGAGGTTTATGTATTACTGAGGCCAGGGCCTCTACATTCTGTGCAAGCTTTCTACCGATTACATCCAAGCCACCATCCTTAATTTAAAAATCCCTGTGAATTCATGTTTGCCATTTAGGATCACATATGTAGCTTCTAGACATTAAGAGTTGTACTTCTCAGGATTAAAAAAAAAATATTTTATTATTTTGAGACAGGGTCTCACTGTGTAGCCCTGGCTGGCCTGAAATTGTCTATGTAAACCAGGCTGGCCTTGAACTCACAGAGATATACCTGCTTGTGCCTCCTGAAAGAAAGGTGTGTACCATCATTCCCAGTTTATAACTTTTAACTATTTGTGTATGTGTGTGTCCACAGAGGCAGGAGACATCAGATCTCTGCATCCCTGTAGAGTTGGAGTTATAGGAGACTGTGAGTTACTTAATGGGATGTTGGGAACCGAACTCTGGTCTTTGGGAAGAGCAGTGCATTCCCATAATGCAAGGGCCATTTATCTAGCCCCACCTGCCAGGACTTTTACTCCGCCTCTCATAATAGGCAAGGGCAGCCTTCTTCCTCTTCCCTTAAGAGAACCTGACTGTGTTTAGGCATCTAAGGGCCTGGTTCCATTCCTCTTGCCAGGCACTGGCTAGAAATGTGTGTGGGAGCCAGCTCCGCCAATGGCACATAAGGAGGAATCTGCTCTGTGATCTCCGTGAAGCTTCCTTTATGTGTGAATTGGAAAGATGGAAAAGAAACCTGGCCCTTGATGTCATTGTTGGATTGCAGAACTAACCATCCCTAGAGCCTTTGTGTCTGTGCTTGTTATGAAGATTAGGAGTCCCATTAAAGTTCTGTCCCCTTTAAGTTGAAGCCTCTCTGATTTGGACCTGTGAGATTCACCTGTCACTCCTAGCCTGCGCTTCTTCCTAACACAAGGGTGTGTTTGTTCAGGGTCTGACCTTGCTCTGGACTCTATCAGCCGCGTCTTGGACCACTGTAAACACCTCTTTCGTGGTCTTTGGTGGGGATCTCTGACTCAAGAAACTCAACTTCATGATCTAGACTTAAAAAAAAAAAGCACAGTGCGTGCTCCATGATGGCTACTTCTCTAGCCATTAGGAGCCATCTGTGAACTAAACACAGTAAATAGATTAAGGCTTCGCTGTCATGGAGCGCGTAGTCCGGCGGAAGGAGGTAGATATGTAGGAAAGCAAAGAAATAAGGCAATATAAATCAGAAATATAAAGCACAAAGCATGGGGTTGCTAGTCTTTTTTTTTTTTTTTTTTAACAAAAGGAGGACAGACATGGAGTTGGCAGCAGGGAGGTGAGTAGACCTGACTATCAGGGTAACCATGCAGGCATACGGAGGGAAACAAACCAGGCCAGGACCGCAGCAAGCGTGTGTGAGTGACAGCGAAATGGCCGGCACTGGTGGTGATGCTGGAAGGCGGCAGAGAAGAGCTCAGAGCTCAGGTCCGGGGAAGGACTCTGGCCTTTGTTCCCAGCGAGAGGGAAACCATTGAGAGGTTTTGAGCAGTGGGGAGTCTTAGTGTTCAAGCTTACATCTGTCAAGGTCACTCTGACTCCTGGGCGGACTCTGCGTGGAGATAAGGGTCTCTCAGTAATCCATCATATAAAAGATTGTGGGGGTCGCCATGGAAATGGTACGGCTGAGTGGTTGGATTCTGGATGCATTTTTTTATATTACAGCTATGAAGCTTTGCTCGTGATGGCGAGATGTGAGAGCAGGAGAGGAGTCCAACTCGACTGACAGGCTACTGACTGACTCAAGCTGCAAAGGCAGGACCGGCAGCCGTGGTGAGAAAAATCGGGACGTATCAGGCTTAAGATGTGTGTGATTAGAACTAGTGGAGAGATGGCAGATCCATGCAGTCCGGTTTACTGGTCCAGAGTTCCAGGGAGAGGTAAGGAGAGCCTTCAGA
Organism: Cricetomys ansorgei; assembly: GCA_026225945.1. NCBI lineage: Eukaryota > Metazoa > Chordata > Mammalia > Rodentia > Nesomyidae > Cricetomys > Cricetomys ansorgei. The sequence goes on from JAMJFZ010004088.1 coordinate 189,862, forward strand.
AGCAAGTGCTTGTAACCTGAGCGCCCACTGACCTGCTGGGAGACAAGCCTGAGCCACTTAATATGTGAAAGGGTTTCCATTGGCTGCTTTTAGCCACTCCTCCCACCAGGCCCCTCCCATACTCACATGTCAATCACTCATCATTTTCCTGCTTGTGTTGCTTCTCCGACCTGAGATGTGTTTTTTTCCTGTGCTGTCAGTTTCGCGTCTCCTCCCAGGCCTGTCAAACGTTTTCTGATTAAAAATGGGCTTCACTACATTTTCACACACACACACACACACACACACACACACACACACACACAACTTTGTTTTTATTGGTTTCCCCTCCCTCCATCTTTTCTCATTTCTTTTAGTTGAAAGCTATCATGAGCTCCTCTGTGTCTTGAGAGCACAGTCTGCCTTCTACCTGACTCGTGTGCATGTCTATTTTTGACTAGGTTGCAAGATATTTGAAACAAGGACAGGACCATAGTTGATTGATCCCTGCATCCCTAAGATGGACATAGCACCAGCAGGGTGCTATAAACTAGATCCTCAGTCAGCCCCAGTTAACACTCCTGAAATCCATTAGGGCAAGACCAGACAAGAGCACACCTTTTCCTGCCACAGGGTGTTAGACACCCTGGCCTTGTACCCATGTACCTCATAGTCCACGTGAGTTGGCCTCACCTCGCATGAGACACAGCATCTTCATGTCCCAAGACTACTCAAAGACTAGACTGAAATCTGGCTTCTTTGGCCCCTTTCTCTAGGGTCTACATCTAGGTACTGCTCTCTTTGATGGTGAGAAGTTCAAGGACAACTGAAGCAAACAGTGAGCCAGTCTAGGGACCATCGGAGAGCAGATGGCTCATGTCCTACTTCTTAGACTTTGAATACAGGGCTTAGCAGGAAGCCAAAGGCTTAATTTACCATGTTAACCAGATATAAGGGACATAATCTGGAAATGAAATGAGTTAAGGTGGCCAAGCTAGAAGGACGTCACCCAAGAGGGCGCCCTGGATATTTAGTTTCATTGTCCTGAGCGTTCTCCTCAGCCCTGTGGCCCAGGGGTTTCTCAATGCTTGTTCTATAGTAGGTACCTCTTTCTCTGAGTGAAACGCACTGATCCTGACTGCCGCCTCCAGACGACCCGTCCCCCCACACCCAGTCCTAATTTTTTACCTAGCAGGTATCACTTTTCATTTGGTTGTGTGGATTGTATAAATCCTTAGGAATCCACGTATCTCCCCAGTGTAAAGACTGAGGAGGTGTTCTGCATCAGTGGCAGCAATAAAAGCCTTAAACGGAAACAAAAGAAACACAAACAGATGGGGGTGTGTGTGAGAGCCCGAGGGCTCCAGAGACATGTGATCTTGGCTGAGTTAACCTCCCAGGACCTCAGTTTCTTCATCCATAATATAGAAGTGATAATATTTTTTACTTTACAGAATTTTCTTTTGTCTTGATTAAATGAGTCTTGCAAATGCCCCAAAGAGTGCTGGATGGAAGAGATTGCTGGATAAATTCTAGCGACTTTGCAGAAGCAAGAGGGTGACGGAACGGACGGCAGAGAGAAGCTATGTCAGAGGGTATCTCTAGGACTCTGTAGCCAAGAAAGTTTGAAATTCCCAAGGAAGAAATATATAGCTTTAATAATATTCTTAGCTCCTTTTGTCTGAATATATTTTTCCTGCTTTGCAGTCTGTTTCCTGGCAGTGCAGATGACCCTTGGCACTGCGAGGGGGCAGGCCTGCTGGAGCTGGCTGTGGGGCTTGGTATTTAGGCAGCTGCTTTTTGGCATGATTCCCAAGAGAAACATCGGAGCTGGCTTCATTCCTCAGGCTCAGAAGTCACCTGGCGAGTGTGAACTTCCAAGGTTCTGGGATGCGTAGGCAGCTGGAATTCCTGGCTGGCGTCACACTAAGCAGGTGGCTTGGGCACCGAAGGGCACAGCCGTTGGCAACAATGGCTGTTGGGAGGTTACCAGGGCCCAAGAACATCCTCATTGGTTACAAGCGTGTGGTCTTCCCAGGTGGGTAAGATGCCTTGGAGGCACGATTTTCTTCCTCACTTGCCTGGCTCTCCTTGCTTAGACTTTCAGTTTTGCTTTGGCAGCCGAGGGCCATTTCTCAATACTTTTCAGCCTTACCAGTTGGCATTCTGATTGAAAAGTGCTGGATATCTTTCCAATGGTGTCTCTTTAACTCTTTTAAATGGACATTTCAGCCATTACACGCCCCTCCCCACCAAGCCCCACTCCTGTGAGAAGCATCTCGAGAAGGGGAGGTGCTTCATCCCAAGGCATCTGGTACAGGCTTCAGTAAACAAAGACTTTGGTTTAACACCTGATTAATTCAACGTCTTCTTCTGTATTCCAGTGTCAACAATCCCTGTCACTTTCTGAATTCCAAGAGGGGGATTTGCTCTTGGAATTAGAAGAAATATCTATGGCTAAAGCCTTCTCTTCTTTGAACCCTATTTGGTCAGCTCAGTTATAATATTCTATTTCCCATGATGGATTTTGCATAAGAATATTCACTGGACAAATATTTACTGAGTGTGTATTGTGGGCAGGGCTCAGTGCTAGGTATTGGAAATGAATTCGTTAATATTTCTCTAAGCTGTATGAGCTCATAAAACACCATAACAAAGAGACCTGATTTCTGAAAGAGAACTCAATAGCAACTATCCTACAAGACATTATGGTGCCATCGAATTGATAAAGCCTGGAGGTTTTGAGAGGTAGGAGAGCTTATTTAGAATTGAATGGGGGTGAAAATTGAGAGCTTCCTGGAGGAAGTGACATTTCCACAAATGGTTGCAACTTCTTGGGTACACTATTCTTTGGAGACTCCAAACAAGCTGCTTTGGGTGTTGTCCAAATAATACGTCAGATGACTGGGTGTGGGCTTTGAGAGCAGCATCCGGTGCACTGGTGTTTATTTGCCCGGTAAAGTCTCTGCCTGGCTCTCTCTGGGGCAGGTATCTACAGGTGTGTAGATTCTCGCACGTTACCTGCCAGTGCCTGGTGAGGTGGACACCAGGCTTGGACTTCATCTCAGTCAGCATCTGTTGCTGAGATATCCTGGGGTCGAATCGGACCAACATCCTGGGAATGGTATCAGGACGCTCGACTTCTTCCGAATGTCAGTTTTCTCTTTGTAACATGGGCAGTGTGGTAAAAAAGGTCAAAGACACCCCTTCCCTTCCCAGTACCATGGAGCTGCTGGTGGACTTGGCATACTCCCAGGGATGGGCACACTGGACCGGTCTTCTTGTGCTGCGCAGGGGGTATGTGTGTGCTGCAGACACTTATGTCGAAGCGGGGTTCTGTGGGATTTGGATGGGCTCTGGCTCAGCTCCAGCTGGGATCCTTCATGCTAGCAGATCCAGTCTCTTCTCTCTGTCTCTGCCCCAGCTCCCGGAGCTCTCGGCTTCCCTCAGCTTCTCTTCAATTTCAGGAGGAAGAATGTATGTGAGGGGCTGTGGTCCGGGGCTTGTTTCCAGAGCCTGCTGAAGGCAACTCTGACTTGCTCTACTTTGCATATTCTCAATGGGAACAGAAATTGGTTTTGGGTTGTGTGTTCACCAAGCACAAACACACACTCTCTCTCAAATTATATAAAGCAAATGTATTATATATGTAACGTCAGATTTTCATAGTGATTACAGAGGAACATGTCTGAAATGACTGCTTTGCAGGGGCCACGGTAGAGGACGTGCTCAGAGCACTGCCCTAGGGACCCATGGGTTCTGCTGTCATGATGCTGTCTTCCCCCTCTGCGCAGGAAGGACGTGATCCTGACGCTACAGAAATGCACATGGTCTCATTCCTCCCGAAGTGTGTTCCACAATAAAGCTAACCCCAGAGTTCACCACCTGTGGAATCCTCTGGGATGGCTTCGTGGCTGCCCAAAGGTATGGTGCCACTTGTGGCGAGGGGAGAGCTGAAATGAGACAGGCCCAGATTCCAGTTCCAGCTCTTCCATCCGCTGTGTGCTTTCTGGTAAGTTACCTGATGTCTCTGTGCCTTGATGTCTTCACCTGCAGAGATAGTGACACCTGCTCCATAGTGTAAACGTTAGCAGGGTACCGTATATGCACGTACCCGGGACATAGAAAATGCGTAGTCAGTGAATCCCTTTGTTCTGATGTGAGGAGTTACTATCTGATCTCCCCTCCTCTCTCCCCATGCACGGGGAGAAGGGTCCCAATGGTTTCCAATAGTCCTTGTGAGTTCCAGACACATCCTCAGCTGCCACCAGCCAGAACTTGAGTGGCTCTGCCAAGTCTTAAACTCCTTGTGCTGCCACATAGGCCATGAAGAGGGACTTTGAGCACTACTAGGTGATGCTTATTACCATCTGATCTGAAGCCAGAGTTGCTTTCTTTTGTTTAATAATTTATGTCTTCTCTGAGAACGCTGAGCTAGAGTTTAAATTTACAGAAAGGGGTGATTGATCTAAATGCCAACACAGCTAACCTGCAGTTAAATCACCCAACCCCCCTCCGCGGGCTGCCACTCACTGACACCCACAGACACCTGGTGGCACGAGGGAGTGTACCCTAAAGAGGAGAGGTGAGTTTCCTTTCTGAGGTGTCAGGGCTCTGTCAGGCTGGCTCTGTGGGTGTCCCTAGTTCCTGCTGGCTGCAGAACAGAGTTCATGGAGATGAAGACAGGAGAGTTCCTGTGTTGTGCCTCAGCGTAAGGCACCGAACGCCTGTTTCCATTTCTTCTTCCACCAAGCGTTTATTGAATAGCTTACTCTGCGCCAGGTTCTCCGCTGGGGGCTGTGCTTATTCAGAAGGCTGGAGATCGCTGCGGTCACACCGTTCTCCGCATGGTGTGAAGAAAAATACATTAGCTATTGCCACTCTCCTCCCCCTCAGCACCCATTCTTACCAAGTAGCGACAGGGCTAGTCTAGTCTCTTCCAGTGCCTTCTGTCCTTTGTAGGACTTTGGAATGTTGTGGCGGGGGGAGGGAGAAGAATGGAATCACAGGCCGGCAATGCCCCCCGCACACTGCAAACATATTGCAAACGCTGTAGCTGCTCCCAATACGACAGGTACAGTGCATGGCGCTCACATACACTGTCTCACCTGTGTGTGTAAGAGGGAAAGAGGTCAGTGACATATGGGCAGAAACAGATCTTAGATGTCCTTCTTGGCCGGAGGGAAGCCCGCTTTCACTCTGCGTATACAGCCAAGATAACGAAGGGCTGTTGCTATTTTGTTGTGCTTTGGTTTCGTGGGAGAATACATTTCATAAGCTGACCTTGGGGTGAAGGAAACCTCTCCGGTTTAGTAAGGTGGTGATGAGGTGTCACCTGCCAGGACACAGTAAAAAAAGTGGGTGTTCACACTTCCTACTCCTTCTGACAGGAAGGCAGGAAGGCCCTTCCCTACAGCCTCGTGGTCGCCCTCTCTCCCCTCCACGCTGCCTGCCAGCACCCTTTCCAGGCGGCTTCTCGGCAGCACTGGACGATCCAGCAGCCCCAGTCCCTGTCTCTTATGCTAGCTCAACAATATTTTACTGCTTGATTTTGTTTATTATTTTATTTGTCTCCTTTGCTCAACACTCATGGAAGGTAATCTTCAGAAAGCCTGAAGAGTTTTAATGTCCTGTACTCTCAGCTGTCAGAGCAGTACCGGTCTCAGATCCCACGGCCATTGTTTGTTGAATGAATTAATAATCTGATGGTCTGAGGGAGAAATGGATCTGTATCCCCAAGGGTGGCAGCACGAAGCACATCCATGAGCACTAATTCTCCTTGATTTTCACAACAAAATGAGCCTTTACCTTCTGTCCATTTTGCAGCCTAAGAAACAGACACGGAGGAGCCACACACCTATTTACAGTGACTGCAGTGCAAGAACTGTCCTGAGAAGTGCAAAAGTTCAAACAGACACACTAGATCTGCAAAGGCGAGCAGGGCAGCCTGTTTGCTGACTGTGTAGCTTGTAAGGGACCCATTGGGGTTATTTCCAAACAGTGCTCTTGAGGAACAGAGAAAGCCTCTGGAGAGCCTTCTAGGAAGCCTATACAGACGTACAGGGAAGCCCACCTAGATGGGGGTGGGCTTCGTGGAGAGTGGTACTTCATGAATGTGCTCAGATTAAGGTGTCCATTTCTGAGCATGCTCAGTTCAATGTCAAAGATCATACTGTCAAAGAGTAGGTGGCTCACATGGATCCTTCCCGGCTGAGTATTTGGTTGTACTAGGAGCCAAGATTCCTCTAGGTTATCTAAAACAACGAGTCAAAATGGCCCGACTGGTTTCTTGTCAGTGTCTTCAAGGAGTTTTAGTTGATAGAAAGAGAACAACTGGCTGACAAAAGCGGCTCCTGTTCCAGCCGGGCTTGTAACGGGAGGGGCTGGAGGATGGTGGCCGCTTTGACTGGCACGCTCTACTCCACCATAACGGCCTGGCTGTTCAGTTGTTTCTCCCTCGCCTCCATTCCCCCTCCCTTCCACCCGTTGACCAACTCTGAATGGGGTCTGTTCCGAGTTCAGCAAGTGCTTTCCTTATGATCTATGTGACTTGCTACTTTTTAAGCATTTGTTTTAGACATAAGATAATTGTCCATATTTACAGGGTACTGTGTAATGTTTTGATATGTGCATATAATGTGCAATGATCAAATTAGTGTAATCAGCATTTCTATCACCTCAAACGTTTATCCTTTCTTTGTGTTGGAAGCACTCAAAATCGTCTTTTCTTGCTACTTTGGAATATATAGCAAATTGTTAATGGAATCCCCCTACTGTGCTGTTGGGCCAGAAAACTTCTTTCCTATCTAACTGAATTTTGGTTGTAGAGGTATGTTTAATCTTTTAATCCATCAACATGGCTGCTCTATGGTAGAAAGAATGTTGGTACACACCTTTAATCCCAGTATTCAGAAGGCAGTAGCAGTGCACACCTTTAATCCTAGCACTTGGGAGACAGGAAGCAGGGCTCAGCAAGTGTCAGTGTCACACAAGAAGTGATGTCTGAGATGAGTCAGTGAAGGATAGTTAAAATGACTAATCAGAGGAAGAGTTGGCAGAGTGAGTCAGAGTGAGGACATCCCAATTCTCATGACAGAAAAGCAGGCTCTCAGCTCAGAGCAGAGTTAGTTACAGAAGAGTCAGTTGTTGCAGGGAATATGAGACAAGAAGTCTGAAGCAGGCAGGCTGGGAGAGAGACACAGAGACACAGAGGCAGCTCAGCCAAAGAAGTCAGTATCAGACCAGACGAGTGAGTAAGTTTGAAGCCAAGCAAAGCAGTTCAGTCTGAGGCAGTCAGAAACAGCCAGTCAGATCAGAAGAACAGTTTGAACCAGGCAGCTTGGAGAAGAGTTTGAGCTGGAACAAGAGTGAGTTGAATCAAAAGAGTCAGAGTTCAGAAGGAGCTAGTCAGAGTGGCTCAGTCGGCAGTAAGTCATCTAGGCTCAAATGTTTTAGATTGTACAGGCGCTGAAGCCTTCCAGTTCTAGGCTTAAAAATGGATTGTAAAGAGGCCGAAAAACTACAGGCTCCAGGTCGGGACCGGTGACTTAATTAGACAAAAGAATAAGCAGCCTTTGCCTGAATTAACGCCGGAACCAGTTGCTATATTTGGCAACTATTATCTGTTTGATAACTCTTATCTTTTCTCTTTCTGTCTCTTCCTCTCGGCCTTCCTAGCTGCTAACCTCTGCTGCTTTTCTTCTCTGTGATCAATATGCTTAGTTTCTACACACTCCTGAGATCATGTAGCATTTACTTTCTGATCCTGGCTTATTTCTTTCAACGTCAGATTCCCCAGTGCCACCCATCATCCATGCTGCCACAGATGGCAGGATTATTATTTTTATGACCGAATAGTATTCCACTGAGTATACGTACTGTATTTTCCTCATCTTCACCTGTTGGTAGATACTCTATAAATTGACTATTGTCAGTAGTGCTTCAAGTAACATGGAAGCGTAGATATTTTGTTTGTGAACTGAGTTCATTTCCTTTGGACATATTCCCAGTAGTGGGGTTACCACATCATACGGCAGTCCTGTTTTTAGTTGTTTGAGGAATCTCCATGCTGTTTTCCATAACGGCTGTACTCATTCGCATTCTCACCACTAGTGTACCAGAGTTCCCCGTTCTTTGCATCCTGTCAGCTTTTGCTATTATTATTATTATTATTATTATTTTTGTCTTCTTGATGACAGCCATCCTAACTATATTCCCTACTATTTTGTTCCCAACTCTGCAGACACCTCCTGTGTGCTATGGGCAAGCAGGGTGGCTCAGCTCAGATTTCCCAGTTCCCTACCCTGTACTTGCAAAGCTGTGTTCTCAGACACGGCTTCTGCGTCCTGCTCTCCCTCCGCGAGAGGGGAGCAACCGTGAACAGCCTCAGATCCTGTCTCTGCTCTCTTGGCTGAGGCCTCCAGATGTTCGCCTTTGATGAAAGGGATCTCCGTGCATCTCCATAGGGAGAGAGCTTGCTGCCTACAGCCATTTCACCTTGTGGGCTCCTCTTTCGCCCCCTCCCCCCAGGTCTGGAGTGAGCACCCTTTTTGCTTCAGAACCCTAGGAGGTCACTTGTCTCCCTCACCTAATGACGTGTTACAGAAAACAAGCTTCCATTACTTGCAAAAGTGTGACGGGAACATGAATATTAATAACTCCCACGGGTTCCCTGAAAACATCCATCACTGCAGCTTAGAAGGCTTGTTCTGACTTGCTTGGCATGGGGTAACTGCTCAGCAGAACAATAATACAGCATTCATGAAGCCAGCTTAGTGGAGCTCTGCGTGGGGCTTTGAACTCCAGTGCTCCTGCAGGGCTGAGGTAGGAACATGCTTTCCTCCACCTGGGTTCTACAGGAAGATGCTTAGCTTTCAGATGAAGACAGCGCCAGGCCTGGGAGCTGTGCCAGGACTAGGCCGCAGGAGGAGAACCGGTAGTCCCAAAGCAATAGGAAGGCCAGGAGTAGAGAATCTGGAGATAACGGTTTTCCTTAGGGCAAAGGGCGTGAGGACCATGCTGCCTTTGCCCTTTATTCTGAGTCCCTACTGACGTCTGCTAAGATATTCTTAATTTTTTCTTAGAAGTCTCCCATTGTAGGAGAAAACTGGACCTGCCACTGGACAGAACAAGGCCTGAGGCCCATGTGGACGTACACAGAGATGGACCTGCCCGGGTATGCCCAGAGACAGACCAGCCCGGACATGCCCAGGGAGCAGCAGCTGCAGGCTGGGCCTGGTGAAGGGTATAAAGGGCTTCCCTTCTCACAATAAACAGAGTCTGTCTTTTGCCACTGATTGGCTGATTCCAGGAGTCTGTGTGTCTTGGCTCTGCACCAACTCTACCCCCTCGTCTGAAGGGTCCTGTGGATGGGTACAAGCAACATCCCATCAAATGGCATTTAATGCTTGCTAGTCTCAGGATCTCACAGAGTTGACCCAGGCTGTGAGAAAGGTTGGAGGCTCAGAGGATTCTCAGCAGAGCTATTTAAAAAATAATTTTTGTTTCTATGTGTTGATGTGTGTCTGCGTGAGTGTGCCACTGAGGTCATCAGATCCCCCGGAAGGGAGTTACAGATGGTTGTGAGTCACGTGACGTGGGTGCTGGGACCTGAACTCTGATCATCTGGAAAGTAGCAAGTGCTCTTTACCACTGAGCAATCTCTCCAGCCCCCAGCAGATTCTTCTGGGTCTGAAGAGCATTGCTGGAAAGGCTGCTGAATAGAGCGGGTGCCCGGTATGGAGACCCTGCATCTTGAGCTATTTTGTTCTAAGGTCTCTGCGTGCTCTTCTGGGGACTGAGCTCTGATGTGATTTTTATCAAGAACACAACAGTCTGGGTCCTCTAGCTGAAAAGTCACTGTTGAAATCTACTTTAGCAGACAATGTGCTGTGTGTTTAGTTTTTCCTTTTTAAGGTTTAAAAAATATTCATACCTCTAGGTTGCAAAAAAATTAAGTAAAAAAAAACTTTTGGATTTTCTGGAGGAAAAAAAATGTGCTCTTCGGCATTGCAATGTGACCAAGGTAGCTTTTCTGGGGCTATATTTTAGGTCATTCAGTAACGCTATCGTGGGTAATGAAAATGCTCATTTTCTTGGGTAGCAGCGTGCAGAATTCTTCGGCCATGAGATCAGCAGTGGGGGGAAGTCTTTGCCATTTGTTCTAGCTGTCAGTTGGAATTCCCAAGTCTTGCAGGCGATCAGGCCATGCAGATAAAGCCACTGAAATCTTCATGGCTTTCTCCATGGAAGATTTTACTGCAGGGGCCATTTCCTCCAATCCAGCGGAATCTCATGAAGATGTTCCAGAAAGCTCTCTGCCAGTTCTGTACGGTGAGCCTTGGCATGCAAAGTTGCTAGCTGTGTGTTTCTTGCCACTGTAAGCTTCAGTTTTTCCATCTGCAAAACGAAAGTTAAAAACAACAGTTCATCTTTCTACCATAAAGAACGGACCTGGGGGATATTATAAAGCCCTTTATGAGAACTACTTTTAAAGACTTTGCATGCATGGCTAAGGGTTGGTGTTTTATTGAATACTCTATAGTGATAGCCAAACTTTTTCTAAGGTCATCCAAAATATTCTTTGAAAAATATTCTTTGTAAATATCCTCTTAAATTATTGGCTACAGAGCATGTGCAACAAAAGAAAGCATCAAGGCTCTTTCTAGTCAAAAAGGAAAAAAAATAATTGAGGTACTGATTATAAAAGATAAATTTGGCTGTCTGTTAAACAGCCTATGCTCCCATCACCCCCGCCTCCTCTATGAAAGAACGGTGATTTTTTTCCTTTAGAGTCAGCCCTTCGTTATGACTGTCTCTTTGAGGAGAACCCAGCTCTAACTGCGAAACAGGCCTTGGCTGGTCCAAGCCTTCTAATGCTCATAACAAAGCCGTCTTAATCTGCCAGCTGTGGATCCTATTCCTGAAATTTCTGATCTCTTTGGGGCATGCAGAGGGTTAGAGAATGTGCATTTCTAACTGTGTGAGTGGTGGGGGTGCTGTTGGTCTGATGACTACTCTGAGAGCTTCTACTCACCGCTCTCAGCCAATCACGGCAATTCCCTTCTCCTTGTCAATTAGATAAAGATACATATTGTAGTTTTGATCAATGAGATATGATAAACCTGCTGAGGGCTCACGGGAAATGTTTTCTCATGCTTCAGAAGAGATGTGGGGTGGGGGTGGGGCATCGGGGGAGATCGCAGTTAAGTGTGGCAGGAACAAGGCCTGCTGCTAAACAGCGTGTATTCGTGGGTTGTCAGGCAGTGTGCATATGCAGCTTGGCAGCTTGCCAAACTGCACCTATACGTGGTTTGACAGACAGCGTGCACACACAGCATGCATGTGTGGCTGGGCTCGCACTTGGGGCAGGCCTGGGACTTGTGGGGCATGCTGGGCCATGCCCAGGGATAAGCCTGCCCTTGACGCATGCGCAGTTAAGCCTCCCTGTTCCAGCCAACCTGAAAACCTGCTGAGGGACCCAGAGACAGATGATGTGGCGAGGTGTGAAAGAGCCACAACACCAGCCTGTAATCCAGGAGCCAATGGGACGCTGGGTGGGGCTTTAAAAGGGCTTCCTCTTCCTGGACTAAGCAAGTCTGATTTGCCATTTACCTAACTCTGTGTCTTTGACTCTCTGCACCAGCTCATTCCCGCCCCCAAGGGTCCCAGGACTGGGTTCTGCAACAGGTATGACATCTTAAGCAACAGTTAAGGGTGCTTGCTGTTCTTCCAAAGGACCCAATTTTGGTTCACAGCTCTCCATCTGGTGGCTCACGATAGACTGTAATTCCAGTTTCATCTGATCTTACGCTCTTTTCTGGCTTTTGTGGAAATCATGGTTATGTCATTCTCTCATTACCTCTGGGCATCCAGTCTGGATGGGACACTGGAACTGCTGCAGATATTTTGAGATAAGGAGAGAGTAACCCTAGAAGTCAAGAGAATGACAGGTAAAAAGTTGAAGTATCGCGTTACCTAGCTAACTGTGGCGCTGTCCACCCCTCATCTATTGGGTTGGTTGAGTCCTTGGTCCTTCTTAGGCAAAAGGAGCTTAGAAGTAAAAATGCTAAAGTATCTTTTGCTTCAGAGAACTTGTAGGTAAGCTACGTATTAAATCATGTGCCTGAGCCAAGGCATAACTATCAAGAGAAGAACCAGGAAGGGGTCCACTTAGGAAGAGTTAGAAGTGGTGTAAAGTTGAAACATTAGAGTTCCCAACATGAGCAATGCAACCATATTAGTGCAGATGGGGGGCATCTGGGGTAGCAGACACATGCCAAACCTCTGAGGGTTATGTCTTGGGGCATGATGGTTGGGGCGTAACCTCAGGACTGGGAAAGACAGCTGGGGAAAGGCAGACCACGGGAGTAAGAGTGGGAAAGTGCCAACTAACAATGGCAGGGGGACTCGGGAGCTTGCGTCCCGATTGAGATCATTATGTCTCCAGAAAGACACTTGATGCTCTCTACTGCGTAGCACCAATAAAGTCCTTCTCAGATAAGAGACACGATGAGGCCAAAGTGGTCTTATTCAGAGGCATGCATGTCATCAAGGGCAGTGCATGATTTTATAATAATTTCTAAGAATTTGCCTTTCTCCTAACTCTTAAGACTCAATGCACATGTTTTCTTCCATCACTTGTGGGTCTAATCGGTGACCTCTAGTGTGGGCCCCATTTTCTTCCCTGTAGATTCCTGAGTATCTTTAGCGAGCTACTCCCTAGCAGCTCTTCTTGCTTACTGTGGTTCTGGGCCTACCACTTGCCCTGTTACTGGGTCCTAAAGGGCTTGGTTTTTGGCATTGAAGATGTAGTAATGGGAAGTCTTGAGCCTCGGTGGGAAGGCACTCCCGGCGTGTGTCAGTGCTGTCCAGGAGAAGCCCGGCGCGGGCCACCGATGCGGGCTGCATGCATAATTTAAAGTTCTCCAGCAGTTCACTCTAAAATAGTGAGATGAAACAATGATGCTAACTTTAATACTATGTTTTATTATTAATTTTAATATTTTAATTAATTTTAATGTTAAAATGTTTCAAATAGTTACTGTTGGATAGTAATATATTTTACCCATTCCAGGGCCTCTCAGTCAGCAAAAATTTTGTTCCTCAAGGGTCTTTTGTGGGTGCCCAACATTCTAGGACATTTGGTAAAGGGAAGCTGGGGATACTGCTAAGCATTCTACAGTATATAGTGTGTGTATGTGGGGGGGGGCACAGAATCAAACAAGAATTATCTGGCCCTAAATACCAATAAAGCTGGGCTTGAGAAATTCTGTTAATATGTCCAAACCCCCATTTAAATAGACAGCTAAATGTCAAAATTACCAACCCGATTAACTTGAATTTTGTATTCAGTCTGAGTCTTAACTCTGGTATTTTTTTAAAACAGTTATAGTGCATCTCAGCTTAGGCTAGCCACGCTGTAGCTGCTCACCTGCCATACGTGGCCAGAGCTGCTGTACCAATGCACACAGTGTGCAGTTAGGGTCATGTGTACTTGAAGTCCTGGGAGTCTTCTGTGACCACCACATAGTTCCAGGGCAGGTCAAATGCAGTGAAATACAGTCATCCTACCTATCAGAGAGCCACGTGCTGAGGAACTGAATGCAAGGGGTGCTTGTAGCCTTTCTGATTGTGAAACAGGAATATGGCTTCGTTTAAAACAATATTCATGCAACGTGTGTACTATTTCCCCGAAAAATGCTATCAAGAGGTTGTGTCTCCTTATCCCCTGGAGGCAAAGGTCAACATACCTGCTGGGAAGATTACTAGCAGAAAGAACTTCAATGCGGCTCTGAGGATTTAGATATTGATCACTGAAGCTTTCATGTAGTTAAAACAAACGACTAAGCATCACCCTTTGCCTCCTCCAAAACACTCTATGATTTTTTTCCTTTTTGAAAAATGGAAACCAAAGGGTTTCAGGTTAAAGAGAAGGTGATCACGTACTAATCAGAGCTTTCGAACAATCTAAACTGACCTTGGTGCAACATGCTGCAGTGTGTAATCCCCGATTTGAAGGCTTCACAGCATCTCATTAGTTTGAAGTTTCAGTACGGATAATTCTGTATTGAGTGAGTAATTAAATGTGACATAGAAGCAGGCGGATGGATTAGTGACATACCCAGCGGTCCCTGTGTGGGGGCCTCTCCTGTCTCTGCCCATGAGAAAAGTGAGCGAGAGGCTTAGCAGAGCTCCTGAAAGCCCAGATGCTGGTGCAAAAGCCAGGCAAGGTGCCACAGATTATCTGTGGCTATGACACTGTGCCAGCAGTATGGAGCCTGGGGTGGGGGTGGGGGTGGGGGTGGGGCTTACTGAGGGACCTTTGTGGAGACCAGGCCCTCCAGGAAGCCAGAGGGTTGCATCTGCAGTGCCATTAGTGCTGAGACTCCTGCCTCAGTCTTCCAGACCCAGGTCCTTCTAGCTTCAGCGGGAGAAGGCGGTCTGTGTTGACTTATGCCAGAGTGGAGATTGCTGCCTGTTATTTCAGAGCCTTCTAAAACCCGATTATATCTGGCAGGACCAGGCTTTGTCTGAAGTGAAGGAAGATGAAGAGAAGGTTTCCCCATTTTTCAGTGTCAAGAAGACACTTGTTTTCAGAGTTGGAGGCTCAGAGAGGGACTCACGGAGTTCACTGTTCCCAGAAAGGCTCCCGCTCAGATTCCCACACACCTGGAAGTCAACCCTTTGTTTCAAAGTCTCAAAGGGAGAGAACTATAAAATAATGTTGGAAACAAATTCAGTTTCTTGTCAGCCCTCAGTCAACATTTCTCGAGCCCCAAATCTGCACGAGGAAATCAGGGAGCCAGAGGCTGGAGGAAGGACGACACGCCTTTTACCTTTTGTAAGAAGATGGTGACAGACACGTTCTACAAGGACTGAGAGCAGAGGAAGCTGAGCTAGGAGGCAGAGGAAAGATTTCATGTGGTTGGAGAAATCAGACTGGTCTTTTGGAGTCAGATGAAAGGGAATGTGGGGGCCAGGAAACCCCGCACTGTGCCTTTTCTTCTTCTATAACTGAATTATTTTAGCACAATGCAAGGCATTGTAGCTATAGAGACAAAGCGGGCGTGGTCCTTGTGTCTAGACTCTAGGAACTCACTATAGACTAATATGAAACTTATTCTTCCCTAAAGATCACTCAGTAAAGACATATTTAGTGCACATCTGCTGTAGGATAGGGATCTGGTGGGGAGCTAGACAGGTAAAGTCTTGTCTCTCTAAAGTTTGTGGTCTAGAGGGCTGGGAGAGCACTTACAAGTGTGGTAAGAGTTATGGAGAGAACAAGGGGATATTAAGGCATTGCCAGATGTTCGGCCTGCTGTGGAAGAGAAGATCCACTCCACTCGGAAGTGATGGTTAAGCCAATACTTGAATGTAGAACTAGGTAAAGTGGCCGGGGTGCAGAGGCACTGGGAGGGAAGAATATGCCTGTTGGAAGGAAGAGACTGCTGAAGGTCCCCAAGTGGTAGGAACATGGCGCTTGATAAATACCTATGATGACTGCACCAAGGATGGAAATGAACCTAAGGAGTCTGGCCTTTGCTGAACTAGATTTTAACTGCATAACCGCTGGCTACAAAGTCTAAGTCAAAGGTAAAGTAAGCACCTTCTTTCCCTCTGCAAGGTGAAGGACAGGAGGCCCTTTGCTTGCCCAGGTGCAGAGGAGGTGTGAGACTTAGGCAGCAACTCAGTTCAGGACTCACAAATGCTCTGCTCCCGCAGTCTCTGGGGATTAAGAAAGTACTACCAGGCGGTGAGCATCTGAAGGGTAGGAGCCCTTGGGCTCTGTGTTTTCCCAGTCTCAGCACAGGGCTGGCCCCAGGGTGCTCATCAAATGAGTACCTTTGCTGTGACCATAGAGAGAGGTGCCTAGTATTTACTTTGTTCTTGCAGTTGGCTGAGCCCTGAATACCCAAGAAGTCTCCAAAAGGCAGTCTTTTAAAATGCCATGGACTGAACTACCATCTTTCTTTCCCTGCTCAATACTCTGGTGACAACGAGGCTGGACTGCCTAGAAACCCCTGTAGCTCAGATTAAAAGTTAAGTGCTTGCTGAATGAGAGAAAGCGGTGGGGTCTGGGGTGTGTGAGAAGCAGAAAACATGATCACACCCATTGAAAATTTTCAATAATTCATCTTGCCAGATTATCATTAGTATTTTGAAAAGGTGAAAATCATGTTTCATTGCTTCAAAGGAAGAGCCGAGTCTTATTATAAATATGACACTTAAATAATCTCATTTCTTTAAAAAAAATTGCTCTTTGTAGTTGCCAACAATTGCTTCTCCTCGTTTCTAGTTGACAGATAGCTATTTTAATATTCATTACGGTTTTACGTTATGAAATCCATGAGGTGGAAGTGGTATTGGTTAGGAGATGGCATGGAGTCCACAGCCTTTAACTGGACACTCCAAAGCTTTTGCCAGCACGCTTTGAGACAGTCACCATCAACTGTGAACCTAACAGGATCTAAAGTCACTGACAAACCCTTGTCTGTTGGGGAATGATCATCTACGTCAGGTTTATTGAGGTGAAGAGGCCCACCCTAAATGTTGGGTGGCACCATTCTGGCCGGGTGCTTTGTAACACTGGGATACGTTACTTAGCCTTTCTGAGCCTCGCTACTCTCATATGTGAAGTGGAAATGATAGACCCACTTAATGGGATGACTGTGAGTATCACGTGAGTATTCTATGTAAAATGCTTATATGGAATATTAGTATACTATGGTTACTGTTAGAATAAACATTCTTATTTTAAAAACAGTTTAAAGCCCCAAATTTTTATTCAAACACTGTACAAATGTATTGCAAAGCAAATCTTGCAAGCAAAATCTGGATTCGTTTTGCTATCAGTTTGTGGATGCCTCCCCCCTTCACCCCCCAGAATGATCTGACTTCTCTTACATTCCAGAGCATTCACAGGTGTCTATAGGGAAGGGAACTCCTGGGTAGGTATCTCCTCAGTACCTTAAGATACCATTAAGCAGCTGGACAGTCATTTTGGTGTGAGACCAGCAGGTAAGTATAGAGGGTTCTATGACTTGAACTAGTAACAGATGCTGCATTTAGCACACATGTTCTTTCTTGGAATGGCCTTATATTTATGACACAGACTGTGAGCTCAACACAAACTGGTTTTTGAACTCCTGCTTAAACCTCTCATGTGACGTGATGGGGTTACAGGTGCATGGCACACACACATCTTTTGTCTAGACAAGGCACCGAGTCCTCTAGCGTGGATCTTCTCTTACTCCATCCAACCTGCTGCCCCATGCCACTAAGGCTGTCAAGATGACTGGCTCACATGGCGTTAGGAAGAATTACCATGATCACTAATGGGTAGTTAGGGACAGTGTCCCAGTTTAAAGGCTTTCATGGGCCGTGAAAGCTAGTGAGTAAATAACCTTTTATCAGCCAGTCACTTAGAGGACTCTGCCTTGAATGACGTTCTAGGACTTCCAAGCACATAGAAGTCATATATCACAACGGGGCATAAAAATTCCGTGTGAGAAGGCCGTAAAGCTGAACAAGTGTTTACCTTAGTGAAGGTTTTATTTGCATGCCTCCAGCAGATGGTTAAATGCGCTGCACACTTAGGCTGTTGCTTACAGCTTCTAGCAATGCTCTGCTAAGAGGCAATGCACCAAGTTGGTGGTATAATTTTCAGGGGTCCACGGAAAGCCTCTCTGGTCTCCTCCAGTCATCTTGCCTGCTTGACGTTTAAAATTTTAGCAAGAAACTAAGGCTGTGTAGCCCTATAATTACAATTTGATTTGATAAATTTAGCAAAGAATCCACATAGAATACTGCTTAATGTACAAACAGCTCCACTGAGAGCACACAGAACGCTTTCAGATGGGTAGGCTCCTTCCTTCTCAAACGTTCCAATCAGTCTTACTGCTGCCCCCAATTATGAAGAGGGACCTGTGACTTAGAGAAGTTAAATGAGCTGTTTGAGGGCACAGTCTGGTCACGCAGGGGCTGGAATCCTGGGTTTCAGATGAACATCCTTTTCTGTAATCTTTCGCATTTCAGCTGACTCTTATATTTGCCATGCAGGTGCCAGTTTGGAAAGGGAATGGACATGGCCTGGAGAGTGGGCTCATAAGTCTTCCCCAGCTCTGCCCATCCAGGATAGGCCTTGGAGTTCCCACGCTGTAGTGTTTCTTGCCAACTCCTGGTTGATAATGCTCATAGCTTCTGGGTGCTGGTGAGGGCTGCTGTCCTATAAGCTTGCTGAGTTGATCTCATCCAACATTTGAATGTATTGCTGGGATTTCTCCTCACCACCCCAGACTCCTGTTACTGCAGGGAAATGCCAGAGGTTCATTCATTCTTTTCATTCATTGTGAACATTTTTGTTGTTGTTGTTGAGAACTTACTACATACAACACACATAATTCAGGTGCTATTGTTTTCCTAAGATTCTCCTCTACACCTTCTCTGCCATGGTCAACGGATTGAAGCCTTTCTGAATTTGGAGTAGTTTTGGAAAAAAACCTTGATGAAATCCAATTCCTTATATGCTAATAAAAAGAATATATACTTAGAGGTGTGATCTGCTTGACAAGAAGCAGGAAAGCAGAGCTGGTTCTTTATAGCTCCTCCAACTGGTCTACCACAGGAACTACCACAGCGGGAGTGTTGCACAGAAAAGGCTAGAGGTTGGTGTGGGTATGTTGTGGACAGAACATGGGAATTTCTTAATATGACCGAGGTCTTGCTGGCCCTGACTCCAGGAAGGTCACTGTACTAGCGGCTTTTCTGAGTAACAGTCCACGAACCAAAGAAGAAGCTGAATAAGAAACGGCCTTCAGAGTCACTGTTTAATGACATTACTTCCATTAGCCACAGTCCTCTCATTTTACATATACCAGTAGCAATACTTGAATGAGTTTTATCTGAATTTCTACTCTATTTTCCTGCTAGCTTCATTTCTAAAATCACCTTTTCTGAATGACAACTCAATTAATTCAATAACATGCAATTTTACACAGTGGGAACCTATTCCCGTATCCCTCTTCGTACTTGTAATTGCCGGCTGCTTTCCTGAATAGCCTTGTGAGTTATTTTCACACTCAGGCTCCTGAGGTGGACTGGCACAGTGAGATGGACATGATTCTGACTTGAGGCTGAGACGCTCTTCCCTTCCCCTGTTTCTTCCCATGACTCTCCCGTTTGTCACACTGGAGCTACCAGCCCACGCCCAGTCTCCCATCAGTTCAGTTATGTTAAGGAACCATCAGCTTGATCAGTTCCATTTTAGAAGCTTTCTGAAATGCTGGGATTTTTTTTTCCCCTACTTTGTTTCTCAGGCTTTTGGAATCCAGCCAAGGTAAATGAAGGTGAAATGAGCATGTACATTTTGGCTTTGTTTTTCAGGGCTTAGTAAAATGATGGACAGGACTGTATACCAGAGGAAGGAAGGGTGAGACAGGCTGCACACATTGGTTGATCCATAGAATCTGTGGGTAATGAACTGGAAAAAAAGACCCATATGATTGAAAATTTGAATCATTAGAAGGTTCAGAACCGACAGCTTCTCTTAGAATTTCAGTCCTCTCTGATTTGCTGTGAGTCAGTGCGATAGTGCTCTGAGGCACAGGCCAAATTGTCAATCAAAATGAGCAGGGCTTGTCCATGGCCTCTGTTGTTTCAGAGATGATATTAACCACTTTAAAAGGCTACAGTAACTCTTCCAGGGCACCAGAGTGGTCATCATGCTATGGTTCTCCCTGGACTTTCATTGATTTAGAATTTGCA
Source organism: Cricetomys ansorgei (assembly GCA_026225945.1). NCBI lineage: Eukaryota > Metazoa > Chordata > Mammalia > Rodentia > Nesomyidae > Cricetomys > Cricetomys ansorgei. The sequence continues at coordinate 209,605 of JAMJFZ010004088.1, forward strand.
TTTCTCATTATTCGAAAATGACCCTCTGGGTTCAAAATTTGTATTATAATTTGTATTTTTACTGAAGCGTGAATTAGAATTATGCTTGCTGGCTGGGATTCTGGGGTTTAGTGGTTGGCTACATGGTTAGTGAATGAGTTGGACACCCTGCCCTGAGATCTCTAGAGAAAAAATATTCTCACTCATTATAGATTATGGGGGAAACTGTGTGACATAGTGGCTATTTGTGAACTGGGGATTCATAAGGTCTTAGAAAGAATTACTCACAAGCATCAGACCGCACTGCCAGTATTTCTTACTGTAATGAAATCCAATACCGCAATGCCTTTCTTATCGGAGGGTGACTTATCCGGCCATTAACAAATGACTTATTCTGTAATCAGTACAGAGAGAAAAAGTGCAGCTGTTGAGCATGCGATATAGAGATTTCTGTGCTTACCCACAGGAGACTCATGTGCTTAGCTCCAAGGCAAGCTCTTTGAGCCTTTGTCAGAACACCCTCACTGTTTTTCTTTGGTTTGGACCTTAGCTGCAACCGGAAGTCATATCAACACCACATGCTGCAACCGGAAGTCATATCAGCACCGCATGCTGCAACCGGAAGTCATCATATCAGCACCACATGCTTGCGTCTGTCCACGGCCTTTCCAGCATGGTAGTTTATGTAGTGTTTTCCCTCCCTACGCTCCATCTTGATGACTGCTGAGTCCCTTTGTATATCTTAAAGATATGTACTAATGTGTTTAGAACATGCCATTTAAATAACCGAATGAATGCCATTTAAGTTGATCTAAGTGGTGATTTTTATTTTTTCCTTTGATGATTTTCACTTGGCACAGTTTTCTAGGATTCATCCCAGTGGGTGAAGGTTCATCTAGCTAATTCTGTTGACCCACGTTCCAGAGTGTACACCCACCATCTTTCTGCTCACCGCCCCACTTATAGACGCCACGGTTGACTCACTCTGCAAACCAAGCTGTGAGGACCGTTCCTTTTCTGCGTTTCTCTGGAGCCCAGGGCGAGCGTGTCTGGGATGCTAACTGTAGAACGGGATCGCAGGTAACAGGAGTCCTACCCGCTCCTCCTCACACGCTACTGTTGCTCTTCAGAGTGCTTTGCCGTGAGAAGTGATTTAGACACTCCGTTTCCACATTCTCATCCACATACTTTCCCAAACAAATGTAGATGCGTTTTGATGTTGTTTAGAGCATTTCTGGTTAATTGCGAGGTACAGCGTCTCTTTATACAGTTGTCGGCATTTGGATTTCTGGTCCAGTACTCATCTCTTTATAGCCTTATACATTTTGCTGTTGAGTTTCTTGGCTTTCTCATCAACTTATTAGAGTTCTGTATATTTCAGACGTGCAGTTAGTTTGCACAAGCATCTCCTATGATCTTTTGTTGAGAAGAAAGTCTTTTATATGTAGCAAATGCTTTAATTTAGAATAATTTGGTTTTTACAGAGAGGTTATAAAGATACTACAGAGCAATCTTACCAGCTTTCCCAAGCTATCCATAATTGCTGACATTCACATAAGTTGGTGTGTTAGTCAGAAAGCAAGGCAGTTATGTAGTACAACACTATTAACTAGACCGCAGACATCCTGATTTCTGTAGGTTTTTACATGAATTCCCTTGAGCTGTTCTAACACACAATTCAGTACACTGTTGCATCCTTCGAGACAGTTTCTTAGTACTTCTCTCCCCCTCTCCCTCCCTCCCTCTCCCTCTCCCCCCCCTCCCGTGTATGTGTGTGTGTGTGTGTGTGTGCACACGCACGCGCCTTTTATGATCTTTGGAGTTTTAAAGAATACTAGTCAAGCGTTCTGTAGAAGGTCTTCTGATTTGGTTTGTCTGATGTTTTCTTACGGCCATATTGGGCTTAGTGATTTTCTTTAAAAAAATAAAAAAGCCCCTAGAATCAATGTGTCTCTCTTATCAGATGACACCAAAGGGTATGTACTACAAGGAAAATTTACCAAATGATGGTTTTATTCTCATATTATACGATATGTCTTGGGTTACTCTACAATGGAGATTATATTTATTTCTTCTTTCTTCTATTTTTTGGAACGCAAACTATTAGATTCAGTCCACAGTTAAGTGAAGGTGAATTGAACGTCACTTTTCAGACATACATTGTTTGGGATTCTGTAAGAGAGAAGGCAATTTTAATTTCATTGTAATAAAAGGTGCCATTTTTTAACCTTACAGCTTGGGTCTCTTCTTCCATGTGTTTTTCAATACCCACACCAATATTCCTTAATCTTTAGGCTTTTGATGTGTTTCTACCACGACACTATTTATGAAGGAAAGTCCAAGTTACAATGAACTCCATACAGTTATTTCTTAAAATTTGTTCCCTAAACGGATTCCCTTGTTGATTTATCAAGCCAGTTGTGCTGATTCGCTTTTGTCAACTTGACACAAATCTAAGCATACCTGGAAAGACAGACTCTCAACTGAGAACCCCCCTCCATCTGGGGATGTCTTTGGGCATTTTATTGATCGCTGATTTATGAGGGAGGGCCCAGACCACTGTGGGAAGTCCTACCCCTGGGCAGGTGGGCACAACTATATAAAAAGTTTGAGCAAGCCAGAGGGAGTAAGGCAGCAAGTATTGTTCCTTGGTGTAAAAGTTTATTTTTAGTTGTGTTTAAAATAATTGTTTTGTGCCCTGTTGGGTGAGGGGCTGCCTAGATCTTGGTGTTTTGTATTGTCTGCAGGTGTTTCATTTCTGTGGGGATGTTTGCTTATGATCTGCACGTGCTATCAGTAGAACACCTGAGGAGTTCTGAATCAATAAAAACACCTGAGCTCTGATGCCTGGGGTTCCACTGTCCAGTATGGTGCTTGCTGTTAAGGTAGTTCTCTCTGCTGAGGTCTGGCAAGGGTAGGCATCAAGGAAAATGCCTCCGTGGCTTTGGTGCTGAGCCACTCTGTAGGTATACTACTACAGTTCCTCCAGGGTCTCTGCTTCAGCTCCTGCCTTAAGCTCCTGCTCTGGCTTTCTTAGTGCTTCCCAACTTCCCTAATGCTGTGACCCTTCAATACAGTTCCTCCTGTTGTAATGATCCTCCCCGATTGTAAAACTATTTTTGTTGCTACTTCATTACTATGATTTTGCTGCTGCTATGAATTGTAATGTAAATATCTGATGCGCAGGATGGTCTTAGGTGACCCCTGTGAAAAGGTCATTCGACCACCAAAGGAGTGGCGGCCCACGGGTTGAGAACTGCTGTGCTAAATGTTATACCTGGAAGTGTAGGCTGAAATAAAACCTCTCATTCCCAAGTTGCTATTGGTCATAGTGTTTATCACAGTAACAGAAAGCTATCTCAGAGATTATTCATCTTATATATTTAATTTCCAGTCTGGAACTCTTTCTGGATTTTATTTAGTTCTATTGGACTCTTAGCATGGTTGTGTCATCGTAACAGAACCACGACACTGGCTTCATAAAGCTGTGAGAGAGAGAGTGCAGTGTGTTCAACGTTGGCCTCCCTCAAAAGACATTTCCATATCCAAATCTTTGGTTCCTGTAAATGTCTTACATGGAAAAGAGTCTTTATAGATAGAATTAAATAAAGGGCCAGGAGATGAAGTTATCCTGGATTGACTGGGTGACCTCTAACTATTACAATCACCTTTATAAGAGAGAGAAGAGGAGAAGTCATGGCTGTGCAGGAGAAGTGTTGTGGAGATGGAGCCTTAGACTGGAGGGATGGAGCCGCAAACCAAGGAGAGCTGAGGCATGTTAGCCCTCAGACACTGCAACAGCCAGGAGACAGGTTCTCCCCCCAGCTCGTCCACGGGGACCCTGGACCTGCCGACACCTCGCGTTTGGATATAAAGTTTGCAGAACTTGAGAGAATAAATGTCTGCTGTTCTGGGCCCTCTTCTTAAGGTGATTTGTTGTAGTAACCCTAAAAAGAAATCTATTCTAGTAGACGACTGCTCTCTTCCTCTTTTTTCAAAAATTATCTGTATTTTTCGTGGGTGTTTGATTTTCTCTCCTTATTTTAGAGTTAGTTTGATGAGACGTTAAAATTTTTGCTTGTTTTTCCATTAAGTTTATGGAAATTTGTTGGAGGCTTTATCTATACAATGCTAAATCATCCACAAGTATTGGGCTTTTCTCCATCAGTTATAATTTATGATTTAATGGGTTTAAGATTTTCTTTATGAAATTAGCCTTCATTGTTCATTATTTGAAAACAATGACAATTTTGGTTTTCTCTTGCAAACTTCATTTACCATCGGCCAAAACATGGAGAGCTATGTGAAGCGATTTCAGAAATAGTGAACATCTTCGTTTTGTTTTGCTATATTATAAGGGAATTCATTAAGATGTTTCTTTTAGGTCTTTCAGTTGACAGTTTCATTGACTTCAGGCACTTCCATATTTCTGGATTTTTGAGTTATTTTAAGTTATAAATAGAACTGAACATTTCCAAATTGTAACACCTATAAGGTAATCAATATTTTCTTCTTTTGTACATCAATGTCTCTTCTAATTTGACCTAGAGTCCCTTAAGGAATCAGATTTTGTGTATGGTCATTAATATTTTTCAGATACCCCAGGTCAACCTTCTTGCATTCTGCATAATTTCTCTGTGCTCTGGTGACTCTTACGTTTTTTCCTGTTGCGTCACACAAAGATGCAGAACGTGCCAGCCCATCTTCAGCACTAACTTGGTTCAGGTGGTGCACACTCGTGTCCTCTCCTTATCATAAAGCTCTGTACTTTTCCACTTTGAAATCAATAAGGTATTTCAACCTTAAAATCGAATCTGTGGGATATTACTTTAAGACCATTAGATATTCAATTTCTCAAAACCCTTTTTGAGCAATGGTTTTATTATAGATTAATTATCTTCACCTGAAGAATTCCATTGTTAGCTGTTGATAGTGGTGATTTCCTCCTCTCACCATGTTTTCTGCATTTATTAGTTGGTATTGTTCTGAAAACAAGAGCTTTTTGTCTCTTTTTTTTTTCAGTATAATTGTGAATTCAAGTATCCTTTAAGCACATTCTTGATTTAATAGATTTTGGAAGATGCATTTAAAGTTTTTAACTGCGTTTGTTCACTTATTTGTTTCTGCCCTTAGTTCTATTAGTCATTGCTTCGTGTTCCAGGGCCTTGTTTTCGGTGGGATTTATATTTATAATCCTGGCATACACTGTGTCTTAGTTGCTTCATGTAAACTGGTGATAATAACACGCTAGCTAGTAGTGGTGATATCTCACTGGTTTTGCGGTGAAGATAGAATGAGGCAGTGCACAAAAAGATCTTAGATCAGGACTTACATGATGCTCAATAATATCAATAGTTAATTTTGTCAATTCTTTCGGCCCAGTGCTTATTTTGCCAATATGTTCTCTCTCTCTCTGGCTCTTGTGATTTGGACACTGATTTCTAACTCGTCTGAGACGTCGTATAGTGTTATTCCGTGTCTCTAATTCATAGCTGCCTTTTCTATTTCTCTGAAAATCATTTCTGCTTTCAGAAAACTCATTCATAGCCCTTAAAACATGTCATTTCATGGTGATTGTGTTCTTGTCCAATTTGAGATCGCTTCTTTCGTTAGTGAATTCAATTCACTCTTTGTTCGTACTACAGTTACATGAAGATTTATTTTCACCATCGTAGCCCAGCTTTCTGTTTATTTTCGTTTTTGTCCCTTTCCTCTTCTTGCCTCACTTTGGACACCTACTGAGACCTTTGATCACTCTGCACATCTTACGGTGCCTGTCTGCACTAAAATCTCCTTTGGAATAACTAAGAAATGGTTACAGCGATGAGTTCTATGGAGTAAGAGTTCTGAAGTCTTATCCGTCCGTGAATATCTTTATGTGTCCATGTATTTTACTTTTTACTTGGTCTTCAAACTCAAAGACAATTTTATTAGAGTTTAAAAGAAAAACCCCAGGGCAGGCAAATTGTAAATCTTATCAGCTGCCCAGAAAAAAAAGAATGGAGAAGAGATTTAAAAAAAAAAAAAATCCATGTCATTTGAGCTAAACCAGCATGGAGGGCTGCTAGCCATGGGGGTGGGGTGTGGGTGGGGGGGGTGTCAAGCAACAATGTGGTGGGGGAGGGGAGCATTAGAGAAAGAGTAAGGAGGCCCTAAGCACCAGGAGAGTCTTCATAGAACAGAGCTATAAAGGACACATGCATGCTTCTCTGAATAACTCAGAAAACTGGAAAGACTTACGAAGCCACACAGCTCTGGTGTGTGTAACTTCTGCTATGTGTAACCTACTGTACCAAGGGGTGAAGGAAGAAAGGGTATATTGTCTCATTAAAGGGGCAATTATTCTCTTTGACATGGCTTAAGGTAAATCCACCTTCCTAGGGATGGTCCCCCCTTCCCCAGGGGTAGCCCCTGAACCGGGTCATTGACCCTGCCCAACTGGAATGTTAATTCTTCCCTTACACCAGAGAGTCCATTCTCTTGACAAGAGGGAAATAGTTTTCTCCTAATGGACTTTTCCTGATGCTGTTTTATTCCTGCCTCTAGAAGAGGTAACTCCAAAATCGTTAGGAGACGAGCCGAAGTTGTGGAACACAGAGAGCCCGTTTTCACAACAGAAATCTAGAAATCTGGTTCCGAAGCTGCTCGCCAGAGGGATCAATGTCTGGTGGCAGCTTTAGTTCCGACTTCACAGGTAACCGCTGGGCGAGGATGCTCATTTAGGGGGAGAGAAACTGTCAGTCTTCTCCTAGAGTGTAGCCCCTGGCAAGTGACCATGCCCCGGGGGAATGACACATCCCAGAATATTTGGGCAACACAAATTGGTCCTGACAGTCATAAAACACAGGAAACCAAGCTGGTGGGCGGGGAAGAGAGAAAGAAAAACAACAATACAAACAAGCAAGCACCTTGTCACCACTGGTTAATATTTAGATAAGGCTTCAGCAAAAACCAAACACTGTAAAATACACCCTGATTAGACATATATATATTTTTAAAGCTGATACTTGTAACTATTATCAAGAAGTAATCAACAGGTTAAGAAAACTCCACTAATTTAAGTAGAGACTTGACTACTCTTAAGGGCGGGCCTCACGCCCAGCAGAGGAGCGCCAACAGAAAATGAGCGCATGGGCACCTTTGGAGGTTCTTTGCCTCATAACATTGTGTCAGGGATGTTCCTTTTTAAAAAAATATCTTATTTATAGTTTTTATTATATTTTTTTCTTATCTTTTATAACCCTATAGGTCGTTTTTTTTTATATGACATGGCTTCCAGTTTAGTGTCTTTATGGGATTCCTGAGTGTGTGAGTGAGTGGGTCTCGGTTTCTTGTGCCTTCTCTCGGGCTCTTTTCCTTCTCTTTGTTTGTTTTGTCCAATTCCGATGTGTTAGTTTTTTGTTTTATCTTATTTTATATTTTATTGTTTCCCCATAGAATCCTGTTTTTTTTTTTTTTTTCTCCTAATGAGAAACAGAAAGGGAGTGGATTGGGATGAGATGGGAGGTGGGGAGGAGCTGGGTGGAGTAGAGGGAGGGGACATCATAATCAGAATATATTATGTAGAGAAGTCTATTTTCAATAAAAGGAAAAACGCAGAGATGTAATATTACTATGTTCAACATTGACCATAGAAATTAAGATCGCATACATTGTCTCTAAGGCTCAGCTTTTGCATACTTCCTGTAGTCATTCGAACCTTCATAACTTGCTAAGTCCTTCTCCCTCCTCCTCCTCCTCCCCTTCCCTTCTTCTTCCTCCTCCTCCTCCCCTTCCCTTCTTCTTCCTCCTCCTCCTCCTTTTTCTTCCAGCCTTCTTAATCTTCACACAGAAACTCCTCCTTACGAAAAAAGCTTCCATTCTTTCCTCCTTTAAACATTGTTACTACTTTATTGGTTTCCTTTTATTTCATTTCGTTTCTTAACACCAGGAAACATAGTAGCATAACAAATAAAAACACCATCTTATTAAAAGAAAGTTAAGTCTAAACTATATACATAGGGTAATACAATAAGTAAATAAAGGTTACCCATGTATGTATTGTTAAACTATGAGGTTGTATAAGCTCCCAGGAAAACCCCATAGAAAATACCAGAAAGTCAAGCAACGTTTGATTTTGTAGTCTATAGAATGATACAGTAGCTACGCTTTTGGTTTTGCGTGGTTGTAAGTAGTTGATACACAGCAAAGCATTACCAAATTGATGTTTACAACATCCAGGAGAAATTAATTTAACAATCCCTGTTGAAACTGTTAAATTAACTGGTGTTACAGATTGAGAATTTTTTTTCTTTTTTTTTTGGGCAGGGAGTCTTCCCTGTCCTCTCCACGGGTGAGCATCCAATTAGATGTTTCTACTACAGGAATCTTCATATCATGAGGTAAACAATAGTAGCCTCTGCTGGAAACAGCTTACCCCTTAGTTGTTTTCAAGGGCAAAATGTCTTCACGCTTAATCTGTTTTGTTCTCATTTGTCCTTGTCACAAAGTAAGGAGGTCAGACTTACCCAGGACAGAGGCTTTGGAGGACATTTCGAGACAAATATGCTTGGGTCTGAAGTTGGGAGGCCAAGTCTCATCTTCAGAGCCAGTTTCTCAGGACATTAGATGGTACATTATAGTTTATAAGTGTAATATACACAAAAGGCATTTGCTCCTCTGTAGAACGAAGAATATAGCAAATGGTTACTTTTTCTAAAGGGTCAGAGAAGAGAGAGAAGAAGCACAGTGGTATTTGCTGGAAGGAGACCTGTTGCTGAGTTCAGCAGTGGCAGCTGGACCTAGAGTTTGTCTACCTTATGACCTACACAGATGTGTCCAGAAGAGTCTCATCTGTTGGATTGTGTATAGGGAGTGAGGGCTGACAAGGGACAGAAACCATGGTTTTTCCCTTTTAGAGTCAGAGACAAGGCACTTGGTTTTGAAAGGTCACCCTCTGAAATATTTAAACTTTATAAGCTGAGTGGTATCCAGCACCCGTGACTAAGGAAGATCAGACTAACAGAAGTATCTCTTTTACCAGTGTGTAATCTGACACTCTTCCTGGCTGGACTTTGAGAGACCAACTGTTTGAAAAACTGTACCCATGTATGTGGCTCAAAAAAAAAAAAAAAAAACCCAGAAAACTTATTAAGTTCCCTCCCTCCTGTAAGGAGATCAAGTTGTAGGATAGTGTTATACTGATTGATGTTTCCCTCTAGAAGCTAGTTTTAAAGAATCATCCAGTTTGATTTTAGGCCAGGCTGGAGAATGGAAAGCATCAGGCTTTCCTTTCCTGGGATTTTGATCAAGCTGACATAGTCTGGAGATGTCTTGTCGCCCCTCTGTAGGGCAAAAGGAACATGTATCGGAATGTCTTCCACGGCCCCTGGAGTGACTTCTGGAGTTTTCTGTATCCTCCCTCCAGTCCTCCCTTCTTCATGAGAGGCCAGGAGGAAAGGGGAGGTCTGTCCGACTAGTCACCCTTACTTCTGGAGACCCGAGGGTTGCCTTGTCTTCTCTTCCCTCAGTAGCAGTGGTGAGGAAAGGAGAATTTGCCCTCACCTGCGTGATTTGACATGACTCTGATTCCCTGTGACCTCGATGACGTCTTTTGCCCGTTGTCTGGTTAGTCTTAGCATGCCTATAGGATCTACCATCCAAAAGCAGCCCGGATTAAACGCTGGCCCTTATGTATCAGGGAGGTCAGTCAACTTCCGGTGGGTATAAACGTCGAGGAGGGCCTCGGCTCACCTGTGAGTTGAAACTCCAGTATTCCCCTTAAACATTGTTTCTGACCTATTTTTCCACTTGATAACCAGTCCACATTACATTCCTGAGTCTAGATAGGAGACGAGCACAATAGCACTCAGGATGAGTTTTCTAATTAAAGAAGGCTATCAGTCAGCCTCCTGGATTAGGACAACCACATTGTAATTTACCCCATGTAACTGGGTTTAGATCCCCGTAATCTAGGGAATACTGAGCACAGAAAACAAACAACAGAGATGGCAAAAAGAAAATCTAAAAAGACCCGGGGAGGGACGACACCAGAATATTCTTTTCCCTTAGCCTCTCAGTGCTGCCGTAATTACAACATGAAGACACAGGGTGTGGTACCCGGTGCGTGATGGGGCAGAAACAAAGCCGGCAGTAGGTGTGGAGCAGGGAACCTGGAGGAAGGAAAGACTGCCTCAGTTAGAGACAGACAAGCCTGGATGCTGGGCAGAATGGACAAGCTTGTTCAGCCCCAACAGATCCCACACCTCCAGTCTTTCGCCCAAGCCGTCTGCCTCAGCTGTCCCAGCTGCCCGTTGGCGGGAGCCTGCCCAGCACTCAGCAATAGCCTCTGGGTCCTGGTTTGCATTTAAGGTTTCTCAAAACTCAATCCAGGCTGCTGTAAACTGACATGAGCTTTCCAGGTTAAGCCACCAGTCCCACCAGTTGTTAGCTGGCTAGTGTTGGGGTCATAGAACTGAGGAAACCCCAAACCCCTCTGCCCATAACCTATCAAGAATATCATGCAAAACAGTCAATCAAAGAGCACAGCATAGTGGTCTGGTATTACTTCCTTAATTTGATAAAAGAAATGCATTGACCAGCCAGGTGGTGGTGGCGCACACCTTTAACCCCAGCACTCGGGAAGCAGAGGCAGAGGCAGAGGCAGATCTCTGAGAGTTCGAGGCCAGCCTGGTCTACAGAGTGAGTTCCAGGACAGCCAGAGTTACAACAGAGAAACCCTGTCTTGAAAAACAAACAAACAAAAAAGTGCATTGACCTTATTACGTGCAATAGAGCCCCGTCTGGGTCTTCTAGTTCCATGATCCAATCAGGTTTCTAGAAAGGTAAAAATCCAAAGGAGAAAAACTGTGAGGAGAGAACTGGGATGCTAGACTGAATGCCCGCGGCACAGGGAATTCTGGGAGTGCCGTGATCCCGGAAGTCTCAGCGGTGTCAAGAAGCTTCATGGGTGCTGCTGTTTCGGTTTACGCCATGTGGTTGCACTAACTACAGCAGTGACAAAGTCACATACGTAGCTGCTGCCATCTCCATGATGTCATTAACTAAGATGGTGGCCATGTCACATGACAGCTGCCACCTTGATGACATCACCAGCCAAGATGGCGACAGAGTCCCAATTATTTTCTGTCTGTGGTAAACTCGGCTCTATGATAAATTGAGCCCCTACTTCCTCCACAAATCAGAGCCCGAGTCCCCATGAAATTCATGCACCTTACTGATTAAATGCAGACAGCTATACCTCATAATTTAGAAAGGTACCAGGCTATGCTAGCATGGAGGTGTCAGGAGATAGCAGTGTCGGGAGTTATCCATAGAGAATACTACTCCAACAAGGGCTTAAGCCTATAGAAAGTATTTATTAGCCAGCTTGTGACTACACTTGGTGTTTGAGATCCCAGGGTAGCCCCAAGCCTTTCTTAGCTTGAGCTTTTAAGCACAAAACCACATCTTGGGTTGACATACAAGAACAACTAGCCAGAAGCAGAACTACAGAAGCCCAAAAGGAAGATTAGTACATTTAGAGACTTTCCCAGAACTGTGGACTTTGATGGATTAGGTCTTTGTTTTGGCAGGTGGTGCTGTCTACAAGCTGAGTTTTATGGCCTGATACCTTCTATGATGGTGTCAGTTGTGCGAAGATCTGGGGGTGGGGGGTGGGCTACAAGCTCTGGGGACCTGTTACAGTATCAGCCAGGCAGGAGAAAGCGGCCCGAGGTATGAAGGCCCCAAATAGTGAAGCAAAGAAACAGAGTAAGGAATTCCATGGTCTCAATGCAAGGAAGGGAAGTCAGCAGACCTCATCACCAACTGTAACTGGAAATACCAAGTTACCAATTAGTCAGGGAAATATGAAAAAACAGCCCAGGAAAGAGGGGCACTGCAAGGAAAAAAATGAGGCTTTTTTCTTCTTCTCCCAGGATATATGATCACTGCTTTTATCCCCAGAGCAGCTTCTGTAACATCCTTGTACAAGCCACTAAATATGTTCCCAGAAATTTTGGGAAGCCCCTTTGTGGTTGCCTGATGATACTGGGGAAATTGGTGTTTCCTCTTCAAGGCTTTTGTTTTATTAATAAAAGAATTTAAGCATGGATCCAAAAAGAAGTTCGAGGACAATTTTATTAGAGTTTGAAAGAAAAAAACTCAGGACTGACAAGCTGTAAATCTCAGCAGGTTCCCAGAAGAGGAGAACAGAGAAATGAAAGGAAAAAAGCCATGTTGTTTTAGTTAGGCAGACGTAGAAGTCATTTAGCCATGTGGTTACAAGCGACTCACATGGCAGGGAAGGGAGGTTTAGAGAAAGATTAAGGAAACTCAAAACACTGGAGAAATAACTGTATCCCTTAGAACAGAGATATGAAGAAGAAAAGGAAATAATACACATTTCTGAGTAATTCAGAAAAGAGGAGAGACTTCCAAAGCTGTGTGGCTGCATGGCTGAATATCTTTATGTTCCATTTACGTGACAGTTTAGTTAGCTATAAAATTTGAGGTTTGGATTTGTTATTTCTGCAACACATAAGACATCATAATTCTTGTATCTAGAATTACTTTTTAGACGTTGAATGCTGATCTATTCTTTTTTTCTTTGTTGGATGTTTTCTTTTTGTTCCTTCTGAAAGATTTTAGAAATTTCTCTCTGCTTTTGTCATCACATAGTTTTGCTATAGTGAATTTATGCGTTTTCTTAGCTAACTCACTTGATAATGTATACGACATTTGACTTAAGGACATAGAATTTAATTCTTAGAAAAGGTGACCATCGTTTTACAAAATGTCCTACTTCTTTGCTTATTTTTTCCTCTTCTTTGAATTTTCCAATGATATAAATTCTAGTATGATTGATATCAATGTTTATTTTCCATATCACTTAAATAAATATGTATATGTGTATATATGAATTGTGTATATAATATGCAGGCATAAACACACACAATTTATGGTAATAACTCTACAGTGACATGGACATATATGTGGCCTATTAAGTCTATGTTATATGTCATGAGTCGGTAAGTTTATTTTACGATTTTTTCATATCTTGTTATTTTTTATCTAAAACTTACTTACTCTGGAGGTTATTATCTATCTCAGCTGCTAACATGTTTCTAGGGGAAAGGAATAAGTCTTTGTTACTTCTTTATGTATGTGCTGCCTCAAGGTAGAATATTCTGGTGTTAGAGTCACTTAGAGTTTCTTTAATTTGGTATGCTTTAGAATAATAAATATGTTTATATGATTACATGGCTGTGTAGCTAGAGCAGATTGAAAGGGAAAAAGGAAAGCGTCTAGGGATAAGCATATACCCCAGTAGAAAGAGATGCTAGATAGGCATTAAAGGGGAAGAAGGGGTTATAGCAATGCATATATGCTTTTCAGTACAGAAAACAAAGTGGTCTGGGACCATCTAATATCGAGACAGTTGTTCAGTGTATTTCAGTACTCCCAGAGGAGCAATACTTTTGGATAGTATATTTATTAAAAACACCATTAAGGGAAAGCTAAGTATAGAATTCAAGTATTATGCTAATGTAGGTAGCATAGATATTTGCATAATGGAATTTAGAAAGATTTCCATAGAAATAGTTACATTAAGTGAGAGATTTTATACTTTATGAGGAAAACATTAATTATCTGAAAAAGTTTTCACATGCTTTGGCTTATTCTTTGATGATTCTGGATAAATGTACTGAAAAAAAAAGGCAGGTTGTTTGACATTATCTAAAGATTTTAAATTAAGATAGTTTTCTATTAAGTTTGAGTGTGGTTAAAAAGATCCCTTGAAACTTATTTTTTTATTGTCTAAATCATGCCAAGTAACAAACCATCTCTAAAGCCAGACCTTAAGACGATATCCCTGAGACTGTGAGCAGTTAGTTGCCATGGTCACCTGGAGTAGGCTTGGTTGATTTTCATTAGACTGGCTCGTGTGTCTGTCGTCAGCTGTCAGGCTGACCAGACATTGGCTGGTCTGGAATGCTCTTTTGTGAATAAGACAGTTGATTGTTGCTGCCTAAAGTGTGAAGAGAGACTAGGCCCAGTGAATTTCAGCATTGAGTAGTGGGCTGAGCTCATTTTTCTCAGTTTCTTGCCTGAGAAAGTTTTCATGAGAATTAGTGAAAATCCTGAGATTTGGTCAGATGTGATGCCATATTCCTACAATCCCAGCACTGGGTAATCACAAGCTTTAGGCAACCTGGACTGCTTAGTGAGTTTCAGGTCAGCTTGGGCTCCAAAGTGAAACCCTGTGTCACCACCCACCCACCCACTCAACCAGTCAAATAAAACCTAACCCAACAAACAAACAACAAGAAAACCCGCTCCAGTTCCTGTAAGACACTGCCCGGGGACCGAGACAGGGTCCTATCTGACCTATTTTACTGACCAAAGTAAGTTACAATTCTGAATTCAGGGGAAATGGGAAAGTATAACTCACATCTTGAGGGGGAGAAGAAAAGTTGAATTGTCAAAGTCAAGGATGTGGGACGTATAGGGAGTTGTGGTTATTTTGCGGTCTGTTAATCACGCTCCATTGGGCAAATAGTCAGCTCTGTTTGCATGGCACACTTCTGGGTGGAAACCAGACGAGAGCATCAGTGGGCACGAGATCAGAGACTTTGTGGTTGTGAGATAAATGTCGTCTGTTCAGAGATCGGTGTTGGCAAAAGGGAGCTGATAATGGCTAAAACTGAGGAGCACAATGTTTGTTCAAAGAGTGAACTTTTCGGTGAAGACGAAGAATCCCAATAGTAGTCACCTTCCACATTACAGAACCCACTTGAGCACCAGTCTACCAGAAAATATTTGTTAAGTGGTTGTCATAGGCCAGGTGCCTACATAGTGACTGAAGTAATTCAGAGAATCAGGCTTGTTTCCCTCAAAATACTTCCAGTCTATTAGTTAAGACATGATGTTCTATGAAAGAGGGCCGGTGATACCAGTAACAAATGGTAACAAACATTTAAAAAAAAATAGCCCATAAAACTGCACTGAAACAGGGCTGGAAAAACTTCTCAACAATTAAGAATGCTTGCTACTCTTACAGGGGACCTGAGTACAGTTCCCAGCACCCATGTTGAGTACCTCACAAGTGCCTGTAATTCTAGCTCTAGGGAAACTGACTCCTACAGGCCTCCATAGGAACCTGTACTCATGTGGGACATGCATGTGCTTGTACACACACACACACACACCCGCACACCAAATCTTTAGAAAACGTTGCCCTAAAATATCCAGTTATACAAGGTGCTTCAAAATGAGGATCTAGCTTTAACCACACATTGAAAACTAGTGGAGAAGGGCGTTCACTTTTCTTAAGTAGGCCATCACAGTATTTAAGCTCTCAAGAGAAAGGGATGTTTATGTTAGAACTCGGTTACAAGTGGCAGCCTGAATGAATTTCACAGAGATTTGAAAGAATTATTATGACTTCTAAAACAGCTTCTCCAAATCTATGTGAGATGAATGTAAGAGACATGAACAGTTTTCCTCGTCATCTGGCCTGGAGCCTTTACTCGCACACTGCTAATAACTACACTAACTCAACTGATGTGTTGACAGGAGGATCAGCTAATCGAGAGCATTGCCAAGTACTGTGGAAGTCCTAAGTGCTACGGAACTAGGTCAATAATGGACCCTGGCTTTCTCCCAGTTGCTCCTGAAAGGAAGAAGGAGTTTGATGACAGTTGAGTGACCATTTAACCTGCTAATCAGGCTGCTGGCAGAATGCCTGGTGATCAACAGAAGAAGAAAATTTGCAAGAGACAAAGGCAGGAGAAGCGAAACAGGCGAGAGCCTCTGTCTCTCGAGAGGGACACTGGCGGTGTCTCGTGTGAGACGGGTCTTCCTCGTACAGGGTCATTCTCTGTGTTCAGGCTATTTGGCGTCACAGATGCTTGTGGAACTCCACGCCAGGACTCCATTTCCTCCAAACTGTGAAAACAGCAACGACCCCAGTGACGAACACTGAATAAATTTCAAACTCAATGCCACCTGTGGTTGAACAGTCACTAAAATGAGAGCTAAGAGCCCTTAGCAAGCAATATCACCAGGGGTTTAGAGGGGGCAGAGTTTAAAGGTGCATGGATGTGTTAGAGTGAAAGGTCTGATCAGGACGACAGCAGTACTTCACTACTTGAGCGGGTTTCAGCCAAGTCATTGCATTTTGCACAGACTCTCAGATCATTCCTCCAAACATTCACTTTCATCTTATTGTGACTCCACTCAAAAACCTCCGGTAACTTCTTATTGCTTGTAACTGCAGGCCACATTTGTCAGCTCGAAACTTCCCTTCTTTCAAAATCTCATTTCTGATCCCTCATCTTCTGTTTCCTTTCCTGGTTCCAGTTAGTAGAAACTGACGAAGGAACTTTGAACGATCCAAAACGACCAAGATGGGAAATGAACCAAGGTTGACCATGGGGTCAACGCCAAGGTCTGGTCCTTTATGGCTCTGAAAGTGTGGTATTCATGAGCAGTACCCCCAAAGTCCCAGTGGTCCACTTCCTCTTTGTGGTTGCCCGACTTAGAAACACCTGTCCAGTGGTTTTCTGGTTACAGGCTCTTATCTGAACTACAGATCTTTGTCCCACACCCGAGTCTTTGTTGCACGTGTTCTTCCCACGCCTTCTGTCTGGTTCTCTGAGTACAGCTTGTTATTTACAGGAGCCTGAACTACTGTAGTAGATCCACAAGTTGAGTGAATGATTTATTGCTACATGAAAAAAAATGTCTGCTTGAGGCCTCAGGATGTAGAAATAGGTCTTTTCTTTTTTATCCAGTCTGTCTAATTTTAGCTTTGTCTTAAAATGAATATCTATAATGTTAGACAGAGAAAAGTCTCACATGAGGCCAAGTATTCTCAGGATTTTAACTCATAAGCTGAGACTTGGCTTTCCATTCACATGCCAGAAATCTTGGATTTATCCACCTCCACTCCCCCGTCTCCTTTCCCTAACTAGTCCTCATATCTTGATGGTCTAACCTAAAGCATCATCAAATGCCTTCATTTCTTTTAATCCTACTAATGGGTCCTTAGTTAGATTCTTATAATCTTTCACCTGGATTATTAAAAATCCGGCTTGATCGCTGCTCGGTCTCCATTCTTTTCCTTTGCCAGAAATCCTCTTCATAATACTCAAACTCCAAAGTTACCAAACTGCTCCTCTACTTAGAACCATTTGTCGTTTCTTCTTTGATTCCAGGGTAAAATCGAAAAGACACAGCAAAGCATGAAGTCTTTTCATGGTCTGGCACCTGCTCATCTGCTCAGTCTCCTTTCTGACATTTTCTCCCAACTCTCTACCTGTATTGTTGCTAATGAAGGCTCTAGGGAACGAGTCTTCTCTGACTCTGACTTGTGCTGGGATGTGTGTGTGTGGTGTGTGTGTGTGCACGCACGTGCACAGGTGGACAAGCTGGGTGTTTTGAGGAAGTCTGTGCAAATAGGGAGCCAGCTGTATCAGCTACTGATTGTAACCTGTCAGACACATTGGTGATGGGCGACTTTATTCATTAATATTCTAGCTAACATCACTGACCACTTGCTGTATGCCACACAGAATCTGAACTGTTCTCTGAGGAGTAGCTCATTTACTGTTGTCATTTTACAGACCAGGACCCAAGGCACAGAGAAGTTAAGCTACAAGGACAAGATCGTCTTGCTAAGAGATGCCGAGAGCAGGTGCTATTGCCAGCAGCCTGGCTCCTGAGTCCAGGTAAAGACCAACCTGCTCTAGGCAGCCATGGCTCTATTCTATTTTCCATAAGCTGTCAGTGTCCAGCGTCAGTGCTGCTCATGCTCTTGAAGCCCCTAACTGCAGCTGGAGACAAGAAGTGACAAGTGGTATTGTGCTTTAGAGGAGAACCAAGACCCTTCTGCCTGCTGGGACTGCGGGACCTGGACAGTCGAACAGCCAGCAGAGCACGGTCTTGCTGGGAAACACCACAGCACTGTGACCTGCCAAGAGCCAGGATTACTGGCCTGACCAGGCTGCCAATGGACTCTGTAGTCTCAGACATCAGAATAGAACTACGGGAGGCTGTCAGAGAGGCTTGTCAGTCAGGAGAGAGTGGACCAACCATTGAAAATCCCGAATGGAGTCGGACAGACGATGTGAGTGCTGAATTCAGTGAGTGCAGTCGTGACTAAGGCTAGATACCAGGGAGTGTCTGTGTTGGGGCTCTCTCTGTGTTAACTTTAATTCTCTCATGGATCCTGCGAGGTGTGTAATCCATCTCATTTTCTTGACAAGGAAATGTTCTTAGAAATGTTAATATGTCCATATTACATCATTAGTAAATCTCTGAACTGGGTTATGAATCTAGTTCTAATTGATTACAAACTCTATTTTAGCTTACTGCCTCTCTTATCTAAGGTCTGATGCTTTCTGTATGGATACAGCTTAGTCGCGTATTTGCAATATAGCTTCTGTCTGAGTCACTGGGTGAGAAGAGGGTGGGAAGGTGTCTATCTACTGGATTACACAGTGGAAACATTTTGTAAGAATTTAGGAGGAAAACGAGAATCAAGCACATTAAAATAGTCCCCATAAAAATACAGTGCTAATTATCTTTTACTCTGCACACCTAGGTGTCCACACTAAGAATCCATTTCAAATTTTATCTTATCTCCTTTGCAAACTTCTTCTTGTGCATCGAAAGTTCACAGTGGGTGGAAGCTGAGAAAACAGAGCCTAGAGCACACATTGTAAGTCTGGAAGGAAGACTTGGGGCAACAGTGAGATGCATAGTCAGTTTCAGAGCTGAGGCCAGAGAGTGGAGCTCCCCAAAGCCAAAGAGACCAGGGGTTGTCTTGTAGGCCCCAGAGCACTTGCAGAAAGCACTGTGGCATCCGAGAACGATAAAATGAAGACGTGTTCTAGGTGGATTGTTTTGGAGTCATGTCATGGTGTAGACAGGGTACCAAAAGAATACCCTAAGATTGGGTAAAGGGGTGGGGGTGGGAGCTAGGGACGGAGGGAAAGCATTAAGATGCTACGAAGAGGGACTGGAAGGAGATGTTTGGTTGTGCGGAGTGATCGAGGCCTTGAGCTGAGAGGAGAGAAAGCATCACAGTGGAATTTGGGAATCAGAAGTGGGAACTCATTTGGGGTGGAAAAGATTTCAATTTTTAAATAGATCTATAATATCATTTTGGATTTGGAGGAGTATTTTTCAAAAGAACCAGGTTGGAAATGTTTTCATAGCAGAGATTATCACATCCCTCGCCTTTCAGAGATACCATCATTTGGAAAACCATCCCTCCAGGACTCCCCGAAACAGAGACGAGCCTTCTGTTTCCAGTGGTCTTACTGCCCCAGGATGAAGGCAGCCTCAGGATGATAAATCAGATAATTATCTCCATCCTTGCCATGACAATGATGGTGTTGAGGCAGGTAAAAATTCATCAGAGGCAGCTTCACAGGTCCCCAGGGAGACTCAGGATAAAGGCTCTGATTGTCAGAAGCTGCTTCTGCAGTATTACACTAGGGCTCTGTAATGACGGACGAGGGCCACACTGTGCCTCCAGAGGAAATCACTGTGGAGATGAAAAGGAGAGGCACCTACACCCTAGCCTGGTGCCCCACCAAGCTTGTGTGGATGGTCTGGCTCAGTAACGAGAAACACAGTGCAATAAATATTGAAAGAAGCCACTGTAAACATTCTAGAGGACAATGGAATTAGAAATAATAAGCAGATGGGCTTTTATTCAAAGCAAATCATGCCAGATGGACTCAGTCCCTCTTCCTTTTTTTTTTTTTTTTTTGATAGAAGTACAAAGTTGGTAGATGAAGGGAAAATGGCATGCTTGATGTCATATGTTTGAAGAGCATTAAAACACTGGAGTTGTCCAAGAAGTCTGATTTGCAGAGCTGGCTGGGAATGCCCGGAATAGAAGCACGTACCTGACAAAAATGTTGGGTAAATGCTGCTAGTTGGGCAATCAAATGTTCCAGAGCTCCAGGTTGTCTCCCAACCTCTGGAAGGGGCTCTTGAAGAGACCACAGAGCACTGAGACCCACGGGACCCTAGAGAGTGTCGGTTGCTGTCCTCTCATTAGAGGAAGGGTCCCCAAAGCCACAGCTGGCACAAAGGTGACAGACAATTAGCCCGGCAGTGAGTGCTCCCTGTGTGCTCTCTATACAGCTCTGTTCCCTAGAAAAGACTGCAGTCAACTGCAGCGTGATGGGATACTAGGGACGGGGGTGCGGTAACAAATCTCAGTCCCCATGGGGGTGCAGCCTTAAGCAAAGTATAGACAGGGGTCAGAACTATCGGGAAGCTTTGCCATAGGCTGCACTTCTGAGCTCTCTGCTGGTTCTGAGCCACGTTCAATGGAATGAATTCACTTTTGCTGTGGCAAGCCACTGGTTCCTCTGCAGGAGAGAGAACACAAGGAACCCAGGGAGACCCAGTGACCTGTCTATTTAGCCAGCATTCCATAGAGCTGGGATGCAAACATAGACCTTCTACTTCTGGTCTGTCTCTACCTTACCCAAATTTTGATTGTGGTAAGAGTCTGATGTACAGCTAGACACCCTCCTGCAGAAGGCTTTGCCTCCCTAAGCTGGCTTTCTGCATAGTCCCTCACGCTAACCTTTAGCTTTGCTCTCTGAGGAATACTCCGAACCTTGCCCATTGTAGTGTGTGCCTTGAATCTTAATACTTAGGAAGCAGAGGCAAGAGATTCCGGAGTTCAAGGTCATCTTCAGTTATATAGCCAGTTCAAAGCCAGCCTGGGCTATATAAACCCTGCCTAAACAAATCACACAAAAAATAAAGCCCCAAAAAATTGAACAAACAAAAACAAAACAAAACAACAACAAACAAAAGCAATGGTTCTTTTCTCTCTCTATCAGACTCTGTGGCCATTGTCAACCTAAACTACACGGACTTTATAAGAACTACTTCATAGGCAATCATTTCACCCATGAGAACGTCCTCGCCTTCCAACAGGCTCCATTCAGAAACCAAAAGCCCCAAACCAGGCTCTGTGTCAAGCGTGTGTCACAGTGAAGGATCCTGTGTCCTGTGTCAGGCACATGATAGCTCATGTGAGGTGAATATTTTTTGGTTCCTTGAGCAGAGTCTCTGCTGCCCCCAGCGCAAGTCTGGACACCTGTCACGCTACCCAGAGGGCTGTCAGGGCCTCAGCTTTTCAGGTAGCAGATGGATGTTGAAGATGAGTTGCTAGTAATTATAGTGGTTATACCGTTTTCATACATAATTTTTGTATTATGCACATGGATGTGTAGGTGTGCATAGCATGTATGTGCATCTGCACATTCAGGCCAGAGACCAACATCAAATGTTGTCTCTCAGGTGCTGTCCATCTTGTATGTGGTATGTGCATGAGTATGTATGGTATGCAGGTACTTGTTCCTACATATGTTTGGAGATAATTTTTCTACCTAATTCTTTCGAGATTCAAGAAGAAACTTGTTGTCATCTGGTTTGTGTGAGTGCCCAAGATCTGCCTGTCTCCAGTGCTGGGGTTACAGGCGTATGCAACTAGGGATTCAGACTCAGGTCCCAATGTTTATACAGAGGTGTTTTAAAATTCACTGAGTCATCTCTCTAATTATATATATATATATATATATATATATATATATATGTATGTATATATATTTGTTTTATGTGTATGGGTGCCTTTTTCTGTATATATGAATGTGTACCACATTCATGGCTGGGGCCCATGGAGGTCAGAAGAGGGTCAGATCCCTTGGAACAGGAGTTGCAAATGATTGTGAGCCACCTTGTGGGTGCTGGGAACTGAACCCGGGTCCTTTACAAGAACTGCTGAGCCAACTCTCTAACCTCTTTCCAGGCTTTTGAGATCAGGTTTCTCGCTGGCCTGGAACTGACCAATTATACTAGACTGACTGGCCAGTGAGCTTCAAGAAGTGGTCGGTCTGCCTTCCTAGTGCTGGTACTTCAGAGCACGGCACAGCACGCAGATTTTTTAATTTTTATGTGGATTCTGGGGATCAAGCTAATGTCTCTATGCTTATAAGGCAAGTACTTTGCCAACTGAGGTATCTCCTCAGCCATGTTTCATACAGGGTTTATTTTATATGTTTGAGATTGTAATTTGAGTACAACGTTTCTCCCTCCCCTTTTCTTTCCCCAAACAACCCACATACCCTAGCCTTTCTCCTTCAGATCCATGGCTCTTTTTGTTCACCGTTTTCTACCTCATGTATATATGTCTGTGTATTTCTAAACAGAACCTCCTTGGTCTGCGTAATGCTACTTGTATGTATGTTTTCATGGCTGACCACTTGGCACTGGAAAACCAATTAGTGTGCTCAGGGAGGACCACCTCTCTATCTCCCAGCTTTCCTCAGCTGCCTGCAGTTTCTTCTGCAGGGTTGGTGCCTCATGAGCTTTTCCCCATTCAGTGTCGTTGGTGTCATCTTTGTCCAGTTCACATTTGGACAGTCCTGCTGGTGAGACGTTATGGGTGTAGCTTCTGATATTACTAGGAGACACACTCTCACAGCAGACTCCCTGGTCCTGTGGCTCTTACAATCATTCTGCTCCCCTCTTCCTCCGTGCTCCTTCAGCCTTGGGTTTGGGAGTGCACTGAAGATGTCATCACTGGGACTGGGCTACGCAACCCTGCATTTTGATTGGTTATAGTTTTCTGTAGTGAATTCTATTTTTTTATTTTTTTTTGATGAAGAGTGAAGACTACACTTGTTCACATGGGATTCCACCTCTTGCTTTTTCCCCTTTTCAGCAGGCAGCTGTTTTGCAAAGAAGAGTCGCTGAAGGGCAGGGCCAGAACAGAAGACCATCAGCATTTCCTTCATTTGAGGAAATGGCTCCTTAGTTTTTATTGGTCCATGTTCTGATCTGGATGACCATAGAGCAACACACTAAATATTATCTTATCATTTTGCCTCTGTTTTCGTTCTTTTATAGCCTTCAGTGCCTCCATTGGAGGTCACCATCCAGAAATGTTTTATTATATTAGACACAGCCACTGAAGAAGCACCCATCTTCCCCTTCCAGAAAGGAGAGCCATGGGAAGGAGCAGGAAATAGAAATGATCATATATGTATTTCTGTCTCACTTCTGCCATCTGGAGACTTCATGCAAGTGTCTTCACCTCTGTGCCACATCTGGCGGTGAGTCTCTTTACCTCAACACGCTACAATTGACACAAGGACAGAAAATGTAGCTCGTCTTTGCAGGACTTGACACAACAGGGATACATTTAGTAAATATTTGGGACGCATAGCTCTAAGTGCTGCTGAAACATTGTCACACACACATCTATCCTTAAGAAATATCACTTATCAGAGTGCCAAATATATGCCATTCATGACTTAATCTAATCAACATAACTCTTCCGTGGCAGTTATTATTTCTAGTTCGCAGGTAAGAAGACTGAAGGCATAGAGACTGAGCCAACCACTTCTTTGGGAGTTGGTAGCAAGCTGAGATTTGAACTCAGGGTTGCTGCCTCTGTTCTACTAATTTGTGCTCAGTATTTATGCTCTTCATTTTAATAACAACTCTGTATCATTGTAAAGGAACTTGACCTTTAAAATATAGCTACCAAGTGGCGTCTTTGCCGTGAGTCAGCTTGTGGAAAGGATTCCGCAGTGGGCACTGATGGACAAGGAGCGACTCCTTGCTCTTGAGATGTCTTTCTTCATAACTGACCCCCTGGTGTCCTTCTCTCCTAAAACCTGGACCTGGTTTGCCTTGGCTGGTATGTTCTTTCAGTGTGGGCTCCACTCTTGGGTGGAGGCTCCAATCACCCTCCTCCCCAACATATGACTGGAGACTTCAGTTACGTGAACCAAGCTACTTTGCGGTCCTTGAATGTGCTAACACTGTGTTGGCCTGAGGGCACCTCATGCACCTTTCCCCTTTCTTTCTGGAACTTTCAATCCATGCGGGGAGTTGAGGCACAGGCAGACAGTTCTACGGAGGTGATTAGAGCACGCTGAAGAAACTGCAGAGCTGCTGCCTGGGCGGTCTCTGTGAGAGGCCAAGGAGGAACAGGTTAGCCTGGGGAGGCAACAGCCTGCCAGAGCTTCAGGTTATAGTGAACATCTGAGACTCAGAGATCGAATTTTTCTATTTTCTCCTTCAGAACTACAGCTCAAATGTTCCAGAGAAACAAACAAACCAAAACCAAACCAAACCAAACCCTTCTCCCCACACCTTGGCTTCTACTCATTCTCTGGCTCTAGCAACCGAAATTCCACCTCCGGCCCCTGCCCTTCTGAGTGGTGTTTGCGGAGGCCTGGACCTTCCGGGAGCGCCCTCCTGTAATGGGCTTTGAGCCACACTGGCTTCAGGGAGACTCCTGCTCCCTCACACCAGCAAGTGGCAGTTGTGTTCCTCTGGTAGACATTTTCACTCAGTAACTCCTAGATACTGGGGCAAAAACTGAGTGGGCCGCCATGCTCAGCGTGGAAGTGTGTGCGCGCGCATGTGTGTGTGCGTGTGCGTGTGCGTGTGTGTGTGTGTGTGTGTGTGTGTGTGTGTTTTCAAATAATGAACGTCCCAAGTGGCTTTTGTGTTACTTAAAAGTTTTCTGGAAAACTTATTATGTTTCTCGTTAATTTTCCCATGGTAACAGTAAGCAAATTAGCTACGTTTTTCACTTAAATCTTTTATTGCACTTTCCCTGTCTTCCTCCCCCCTCTCCTCCACCCTGCTGCCTCCTTTCCTTCTCTCCCTCTCCCCGACTTGTATGTCTTGATAGGTTTGATTAATGTCTCTAGGAAAAGAACAGATTAGATTTTCTTGCTCTATGATTTGCATTAGTGCAGAGAGCGCTGTGACTCATTCCAGAGGGCCTGGGCTCGTGGCTTCTCTCCTGCTTGTGACCCCAACATCTATGTGGAGCAGAGCAGCCTCGCTTTGCTCTGCTTGGTCTTCAGCTTGATCCTACTACTATATCTTCAGTAAAAGATACAAGTCCTTCTGTTTTTCCAAATGCCCTATTTACTGTCCCCAGAGCAAAGTGTTCCCTGCATTACGTAGTGTGTGAAATATTGCATGCTCAATCTTTTCTGGCTTCCCTAGTCTTTTTCCTCTCTGGGATTTACAAAGTAACTCTGCGACCAGCTTCTTCAGTGAAGTGCGTCTTCCGAAGGGAGGGCTCCTCCCACTAAATAGCAACTCGTCTGAAGACACAAAGCTTGTTTTTTAGAGCTACATACATATCATAATTTGGGGCTGATGGACTGTTAGTCGTTTCAGCTGGAACCAGAAATGCTAATGGGGCCTTTGGGAGGGCTGGGGTTCACACATCCCCATGAGCTGGGGTTCATACTGCCCATGAGGATGGGTCTTGCTGACGTTCACTTTGGTGTCTGTGGGCAGCTCTGGGAGTCTAGAAAATGTTCTAACAGAGTCCACTGTGGTACATTTTCCACCAAATTACATTAGCATATAAAACTTGGATTATTGATTTCTTCTTTACTTGTTTCTGGGCAAAAGTCCAGTTTATAATGGCCAAAACAAAACACACACTTGGATACAGCCCAGTTTATTGTATGGTTCCCTTGAATTCAGAGACGGGTGAAATGATCCAGGAAGGCTGTGTGATTTTTCAGTCTGAGTTTCTCCACTTAACTCCCTGTGAAGCTACACTCACGCCGTTCATGATATAAGCTTTCCCAGCTTTCCCAACTGGAGAGTCAGGGATGGGTCAGAAGACCATTTGTAGTGTCATTAGAGTGCCTGCTCCTGTTAGAAACCTTTTGTCAGGCAGTGGACAGAACTGCGCATACAAAATCCCCTTGGGATTTATTGTCCTGATTTGTCAGAGGAAGAAATTGAGATTTGGTAAAGTGAAGTCATTTGTTCTCTGTCACAGATGCAAGTGCGAGATTTGTGACTATTTCATTTGGAAAATAGGCAGTCACCCAAAGGTTAACCACAAAGGTGCTATAAGACCCAGTCATTTATTCTTATGTGTATGCCCAAGAGAATCAACAACATACACCCACACAAAACTGGTTCACAGATGGTGACAGGAACATTATTCATGACAGATGAAGATCAGAAACAGGGCTGGGGAGATGACTCTGTAGGTAAAATGTTTGCACCTGAATTTGGATCCCGGAACCCAGGTAGAATCTGTAACTGCAATCCTGGAGATGGGGTCAGGTATGGAGACAGTTGGAACCCTTCGTTTGCTGGCCAGTCTAGTCTAATCAGCAAGCTCCTGGCTCAATGGAGAGACCCCCGTGTCAAAGATAAAACAAAAAGAAGGGGAAAAGAGACAGAGCAAGACACCTGACATCAATCTCTGCTCTCCCCCACAAAGCAGAAGCAACCCAGTGTCCATCAGCAAGTGAACGAGTAAGATGAAATCCGCTATGACAGCGGGAAATGATTCGACAGTAGGAGTAACGTCTGTGATGCGCACCGTCATGGCTTGGATGTGAATGTGCCCCGCAGGCCACATGTTTGAATACATGGTTCTTGGTTGGTGGTACTGTTTTGAGAGGCTGTGGGATCTTTGGGATATGGACCCTAGCTGGTGGTGGTCGATCAGTGGGACCAAGTCTTGAAGGTTCCATTCACTTCCAGTTCCTGCCTAGCTCTCTGCTTCCTGGTCTGGCTGCCATGGGAGAAGCAGCCGTGGCACTCTCCTGTAGCCTTAGTCACCCTGCTTGCCTTCCCAGCGATGGTGGACTGTGTCTTCCGAAACCACAGGCCTAAACGAACATTCCCCTCTTCCAACCTTCTGTCAGATGTTTCATCAGAGCAACAAGAAAAGTCATTACTACTCACGCTAAACCAGGATTAGCCTGGGAAAAATGATATAGTACCGGGTCGGTCATAAAGACCACACGCTGTATGATTCTGTTATGTGAGACGTCCAGAGCATGTAGAAAATAGATGAAGGGTCATGGAGGGCTTGAGGCAGATGGAGATGGACAATGAATGCATACAGAGTTTCTTGTTTGGGTGACAGAATGTCTCCCAGAATTGATTCTAAATTCCTGTTTCTGAAATCGATTGTTGTGGTGGATGTACAACTCCGTTGGATATACCAAACACCATTGAGGGAATCAGAAGCTGGAACTCGTTCAAGAAGCCCTGCTTCTGTTGTGACCTATTATGTGGAGCCAAGAGTTGTGTGTTGGGCAATAGATGTAGCCAACCCATGGGCTGAGATGAGAAGATTAACGCTAACAAGGAAGAGTCTCCAGAATAAGGCACACAGTAAGTTTTCAGACCCTGTGACATAGCCTAGCCTGAGGTATAGTCTCTGTTGGGGGATAGAGGCACCGAATGAAAGCTCTACAGACAGCTAAGCTAGCAGGGAAGACAGATGCTGACATAATCGCAACAGGGGACACTGGTCAAAGTGGACAGAAGGCACGTCAGAGGCAGTGGGGTTAGTGGTGGATTAGAGCCACCTTGTGGGCCTAGGCCTTTGTCTTAAGCTTCCATATGAGGGCATTTATGAGAGCAGATTGTCTTCTCTTCCCTCTAGCTTTCAGCCATGCTCAAAGACTATGAAGTCTGGTTGGGGAGTTTTATGGTTGTGTTTTTTTCTCTGACCATTTGGGAAAAAGAAAATTAAAGACTTGAAAGGACAAAGCAGAGAGAGTTGAGAAGGTCTTTTATTTGGGCTTCTTGAATATTGGCAGGAGTTCCATCCTTAGGCTAATCTAGTAGAGACCTGACCAGGACATCAGTCACAGAAGAGGAGTGGGTGTGCGACTTGTGTTCAGACTGTGGGCTTTCTTATGTGCTCGTCACAGAGAACCCTAGAAAGATGCTGGATCTCAGATGTTGGTGCACGTGAACTGTGAGATTAATAGGCAAATGATTCTGGGAACATGTCATAAATATAAACACATAAATAAGCAAAGCAAGCTTCCTAGTGTGAAGGGGTCCAAGGGAATGCACAATAAATGGAGAAACAGCTGGAAGCCTACGCCCACGTCTGCATTCCCTGCAGTGTATCTGGTCCGTAGGAAGCATTCAGCAAATATTTATTCCATCCGAACAAATAGGTAATGTTTATTCTAGCTGGGCTTGAGGATTACATCTTATGATCTTCAGGTTCTGGATGTGTACACCATCGGAGAGCTAAATCATCTTTGCCAGGGGCTCAGAGTAGTCATCTGTCTTGTGAAGAGCCAGCGGAGGAGTGGCACGTGACCGCACGGGGCACCCTCTCTTCACATCAGCCTTCCCTGGGGCGCTTTTGAAGCACGCAGCTACCAGGTGGGAAGTTGCTCCCAACTGATCAAGCCAGACTCTTTGGGGCACAGCCTGGGTGTCGAGATGCTGGTGTTTTTCTCTTCAAACACTCCCCACAGGATTCTAGTGGGGCATAAAGGCAAGAATCATTGGGTTAAGGCATTCGTAGGCAAGGAAGTGTATGGTAGCTGCTGGAGGTAAATGGCGGGTGTCTCCATAGTAAGATTTGTCAGTGATCCTTTTGGAATTCTAAGCTCACTTTATTTATTTATTTAAAGAGTCAACTGCTTTTATTATTTTTTTAATGGGCATACGAAGTTGTGGTTCCCATATGGTGTTTTTCATATGCCTTTGTTTTGGTTAACCACCTCCCCTGTCTCTCTGCCCCCGTGTGTCTGCCCCTCGCTTCCCACTTGTACTCCTCTATCCCCACTAATCTCGCTTCCATGCTGAGGTCACATTCAGGGTCATTTTTTCCTGAGATACAGCACCAAGAATGGACGTGGTCCTAGTGAGGATGCTAGGAAGGTAGCTGGAGGGTGGCTGCGGGAAAGAGGTCGGAGTCATTCACCGGAGTACGCGGTCCTTTCACCTACTTAATTTAGATAATTTTGACTGGGACTTCTAGGGGAAGGCACCAAGGCATCCTGGTACTCCCAAGCCTTCCCTTATGGGAGGTGTGAGCTGGGCCTGTGAAGGACTCCATTGTCCTTTGTGAAGGCACCTGTTCTCTCGGGACAGCTTCCTGCTGCTCTCTAGCCTGGCGCTCTACAGTGGACCCTCAGGAAGATCAAAGGGTCTCTGGAGAGTCAATGAAGTGTGACTCTGATCACAGTAGTGTATTTTATTTTGCTCTGAACCAAACAGCCCAGGGAAGACGCTCTTATATTTTCAGGAGGGAGAAGGTATCAGTCAGCCAAATAGCTCTGAATTCCCTTCCGGCTACAAACAGCTACCCTTGAAAAAATATCCCAGAAGTTTCTGTAAGCAAGTTGGATCACTTGAAATCTAAGCTTTCCTTTGGGGAGAGATGCTGTTGAGCTCCATGCTGAGTTTGTGAGGACCAGGGGGAAATAATCTAGACTCAGGGAAGGCACATTTCCTTCCATCCAAATCAGGAGAATTAGATTATTCCCATTTACTCTTCTCCAAAGACATTCAAGCTAATGCTCCTTTATGCCCCCTGCTGTCTGCCTTCTCCGGCTCATTCTGCAGCCCTGCCCCTCAGGCTTCCTTCTCCTCACTCCTTCCCTGTGATTCCATCTCAGCCATAGGTACTTGATAGGATCTCTCACACGGGCTTATTTGTTATTGACCAGCTTCTTTATCTCAGATACTATGTCACAAGCAGTCAAGACTATAGCTCTTGATGGTTGTTTCACAGATTTAAGATGAAGAAGCAGGATCCATATAGTTCTGGAGTCAAGGAAGTCTGATAGCCAGCCAGCGAAAAAATACCAGACTATTGGAGAGAGGGATTTTACTCACTGGAGCTGGCTTAGACTTTAGATATGAAACGTTTGATTTATAGTTTCTATTTCACTCTGATAGAAAACTCTGCTTATCCTTATTGGAAGGTCGGATGTGTTGGGTCTCTTTGCAAAGGTAACTGTTAACATGCATTTCACATTCAAGGGAAAGGAGTTCTTGTTATTCACCATGTTCCCATTTTAATTATGATTTTTCTGGCATCACTTTTAACAAGAATAACCCAAGGCCAGCAAGGAGTGATTTCCCTTAATCAGTTCCTAAGCCCCCTCCCCCTCTAAGTAGCTCTACAGCTCTTACCGAGCAGATGAAATAAAACGGAGAATTGAGCAATTACCTGGTGAATCTGAGCCCTGTAGCGTCAGCAGTCAATTAGAACAGTTCTATTACAAGACTCCTTCCCCCTGCTTTCCTCTTTTTCTCTATATGGTCGTGATCTTAACTCTTTATTCTCCTGGCCTGCATTGAAGGTTGTCCTTTCCATTTTCTTCCTCTCCTGACCCCTGACCCTCTCCTGCAGTATTTCTCTCCGTTCCTGGCTCAGTCCTTTTCTCTATTCCTTTCGCAGAGAGACTGCAGATTCCTTCTTTCCTCAACTGTGAGCTTATGAATGTCCGTAACTCTAGCTCCAAGGGATCTGATCCAGGCCCTCTTCTGGCCTCCACGGGCACCCACACACACACGTGTGCATACTGGCACATTCTCACGTCAGTACGGCCTTTGAAATCTCATATCATTTCCTAGATGCCAGTCCACATCAGAGGAGCTGCGTCTGAAGCCCTGAGTACACGCTCCCTTCACCTTCCAGGCAAGTGCTTTCCACCACAGGGCTGCGAACACCGGCATTTCATCATGGCGTTACCGCCCTGCCAGAATGCATCAGTGTTTCCTTCCAGTCACGGCCCATGCTACTGCCAGAGTTACTGAGCTGCTTTTCATGTGGGGCTGGGTGTTTATCAACACGGCTAGGGTGGAACAGGGCAGGGAATTTAGGGCAAAGGCCTGTGTTTTTGCCACGGGCTGCAGACAGCATGGGTTAAGCTGCGATGCCATCTGTATAAATGTGGGAGTCTAATTCCTGGCTAATATGCTTTGGAGACCGTTTGGGGTTCCGTTAGGATAACGTGCAGGCAAGTGTTTTATCTCAGCATAAAACCACGTGAAGAGGCGACCGGAAGCAACAAGGCAGCAGGAACAAACACAAGGGCTGGCATGGGCCCGGCTCAGGCCCCACTCGTTAGCTGTTGCTTAAGTTAGTACAGAGAAGTTCTTTCGGTTTTTCTATCTGTGAAATGGTGAGAGCAATCCTGGCCCTGATCGGTGGTTACAGGGGACGTTTAAAGAGCCTTTGGCTCACGAAGCTGCAGGGCATCATGTCGCCTCCCACCCTACTTTGTCCCTACGTCAGATCCTGTTATTGTGGCGCGCGCAATGTCTGTTACAGCCATAGTAACTTGCCACAGATTTATTGGTTTAAACAGTGCAAATTTGCTATCCTCTGCCTAAAACCGTAGGTCAGAAGTCTGGGCTTCCCAGGCTAACATGCAGCTTCGTGGCTGGCAGCTCCCGGGTCATCAGCTTTCAGGCGGCTTCGGGCTGTCGGCAGAGTTGCGTTGCCGTCCTCAGCAGAAAGTCTGAGGTCTCCGTATCCTTGCCACCCAGAGGCCCCGCCCTCCAGAGGCCACCTGTGCTGCCCAGCTTAGGTTTCTGTCCCTTGGTGACCTGGCTGCAGTGCGCCTTCCGCCCTATCTTTTCCACCTCTTTCCTTTCCAAGGCGCGTGGTAACAGAAAGCCCATATGCTCAGGTCCGTCAGTTCGGTTCCATTCGCGAGGCACTCTCTGCCACGCAGCCGGATGGTTCCGATACAGCACGATTGCAGGTTCGAGGGATAAAGACGTCGGCGTCCTTGGCAGTAAACAGGTTAAACATACAGCTTTGTGTCTGTTACCCAAACCAGATTAAATACTCAAGGTACTTAGCTTAGTGTCTAGTACAGCGTGAGCGTTTGGTCAGCGTTAGCTCCTGTTTTGTTGTCGGTGGGTTGACAGTAGCCACCTCTTCTTTCCCTCGGGTCTGAGGCCCTTTCCTTTGGATTGTCCCTGACTTCCGTTCTCTTCAGAAGCCCTGAGCCCCGCCGCTGCCTGGCCATGTGCCTCAGTGACACCTGTGGGACCCCTGTACCACAGCGCTCACTTTGTTAGCTTCCTGGTCCATTTGTTTACTAATCCCATAGAGTATCTAGTACGTAGTAGATGCTTAATAAATGCTTGTTGGAAAAATAATGAGGGTCAATTGCACTTATAAAAATTAGTGATTATCAGTTAGAAACATCCCTAAACATCAACCCTGAAGGCCGTTCCAAGAAAGGGAGAATGGAAAGTCTTTACTCAGAGGCTTCTTTTTCTTGCCATATATTACTGTTTTTTTTTTTTTAATAATATGTTTTAGTCAGCATATAGAATAGCGGGCTTCACCGTAACATCTTCACACACACTTACCACTGTATGGAGCTTGTATCTGCCCCCCTCTCCCTCTCCCACCCTCCCCTTCTTGCTGGTAATCTTGTTTTCATCAAATAGTATCTCCTCTGCTCTCATATCAAGCACATACATGAGAATATGTATATCATATGTCATATACACACATTTATGTAGTTAGATCTAGATTCCACATATATGAGAGAACTAGAAAACATGCCGTTTTGTCTTTCCTCCCCGCCGGCGCCTCTCTGGCTCCCCCCTCCGTCTGGGTCTCCTCCCTCCACACAGCACCTTTCTAGCTTCATATCGGTTTATAAACGCATATTAATATATTCTAGTATCCACATAGTCGAGAAAGCATGAGGAATCTGTCTTTCCAAGTCTGGCTTATTACATTTAATACGATTTCAATTTCTATTCATCTTTCTGCAAATAACACAGGCTTATTCAACTCTTTTCCCTTTTAAGAGAAGGTCTCACGTGTCCTTGCTTGGCCTTGAACTCGCTGTGTAGCTGCAGATGTCGGTGGACCTCGTATTCTCCCGTTTCTGCCTCCCTAGTGTAGGGAAACAAGCATGGGCCTCCCCGTCCAGTTTGTGTGGGGCTAGGGATTGAACTCAGGGCTCTGTGCATGCTAGGCAAGCACTCTGCCAGCTGAAGTACACCCACAGACAGTTTCCAGTCTACATATTAACCACATTTCCTTTCGTAGTCATCTTCTGAAGTTTTCATGCTGTGTATTCATTATACACGGTATCATGTTACTTGAGGACATTTTCACGTAAGTACGTATCACATGCGGAGACTGGTCCCCTTCAGTCCTCCCTCCACTCCACCCCCCTCCTCTCACTAGTTTCCTTTGTTCTCCTAGACGGTTTCATTTCTACTTTCATGTCATAATTACATACATAATTTTACCCATTCGTATGAAATGTAGGAACCACAAAGGAGAAGAAGAATCCCATGTATTCGGCTTATTTTACATAATATAATTATCTCCAGCTGTGTCCATTTTCCTGTACATAAAATCTATCATTGCTTTGCTTTATGTGTGTATATTTCCCATTGTGTGTATATTCCATTTTTTCTTTATCCAGACCCCAGCTGTTGGATACCTGTGTTGTTTCTATGACGTAACTACTGCTATTAGTATTGCAATAAACACTGACACACAGCTGTTTCTGTAGTATACCGTCTTGAGTGCTTTGGAAGGCTGAAGGCCACGTAGGCTGGTCCCATATACTGGCTAAAGTGAAATATGTTTGTGCAAGTGTTTCTGTGGTGCCTTCAGATACGTTCCTAGAAGTGAGATAGCAGGGTCACATGGTAGCAGGGTCACATGGACCTCTGCACTGATTGCCAGGGTGGCTGCACTGGTTCCCATTCCTATGAGAAGTGCATGAGGGTTCCCTCACAGAGACTTTCCGAACACGAATGTAGGCTATATTTGTAATCTGCCCAGACTCAGATCGTGTGGAGGAAGGCAGTTCTAAAAGTTGCAGACGCCTGGTAGCTATTGAACTTGAAATTTAAGGGACGATTTTGTCACTTTCGCTAAATGTTCTCAAGGAACAAAAACAACAACAAAAAACCCCCCAGTGTTGAAATAAAGCCACATCAGCTTGGCTTACTTCTCATTTGCTGACTTACTGTGACGTATCTGTCTAACAGCAAGACTGGACCCTGGTGTTACTCCTTTTAACAACTCACAAGTAGCTCTTCCTCCTGCTTTTTTCCGCTGTTTGTTTGCCCTCATATGCGGAATGCTCGTTTTCTATTCACTTTGTGAAGTGTCTTACAGCACCACAGGTAGTTACCGATCAATAATGATCAAGTAAGAGCCATGTTCTGGGGCAGCAAATGTGCTGTTGCTATGTGTGCGTGTTAACATTGTCTCTGTTTCAGTTTGTCAACCTGCCCACGTGACCCCATCAGCCGGGAGGCCCGGGCGCCTCCTGCCTGTTCCTAGATCCCTTAACAGCTGTTTTGAGCTTGGCTGGGCCTTTTGCAATAATTGCTCCCATTCAGGGACTTTGGTCTTTTGATATTTATTTTTAGATTCAATATAGTCTCCATTATTTTAAAGGAACAGTTTTATTATCTGAAACAAACAACCACAAATGAAAAATTGGAGCCAAATCACAGGCCTCAGGACCCAGATGAGGAATAAAGAAAAATTGTTTACAGCCATAAATGCTTTCTTTGCAGTTTTCCTTCTGCCTATTGGTCCGGGGCACATTTTTACTACCAACACAGACCAGTGATTAGATATCAGATTATGTCTGGATGTTATAACTGTGCTGCTCTCTGATGGAAGTCTGGGAGTTCCAATTTCCTCTGAATTCAGTGCCCAATTTCGGAGTCAACCAGGTTACCTATGACTATGTATCCTACGGAAGGATTTCTGGGAAGTCAGTTTTCAATGGCTACATCTGGTTGACCTCCCTTGCACAATTACTTTCCATTCAGAAAGTATGTATTTGACACTTAATGTGGTGGGCACTGTACAAAGTATCCGAGAGATGCAGAGACACCCGAAACAGTTCCCGATTTCAAGAACCTTATGACTTGGTAAAGGGCTTGTACACAAAGGATAAAGAAAAGCTGACTCCATGAAGCTACGGCTCTAAGGAATGTTTAGTGTTGAATTGGCAAGAGTTAGGACTCAGTACTGGACAAACCATCGGCTTGTTGTCTGGCATACGGTAAGTACCTCATGTGGGCAGCATGTCTAACTTGGGAAAAGTGGTATAGTAAGAAATGGACAAGGAGAAGGG
Source organism: Cricetomys ansorgei (assembly GCA_026225945.1). NCBI lineage: Eukaryota > Metazoa > Chordata > Mammalia > Rodentia > Nesomyidae > Cricetomys > Cricetomys ansorgei. The sequence goes on from JAMJFZ010004088.1 coordinate 244,527, forward strand.
GGTGAAGCTGGGTCATCCCTGGTGCCCTCCTCTGATCACACCCTCAGCAGGACTAGCCCAGAGATGAGCGACTCCAGCCGTGGTGTGATCAAGAGCCACAGCGGCGCTGTGCCCATCCACAGAATCGGAAGACACATGTGACACGCACAGAAGCCCTGTCAGTGTGAATAAGCACGTGTGGGCCCGTTCATACCAGTCACCCCCACATCCTACCCGATCCTGTACTTCTTGCTTTGTTTGGGCTCCTCTTGAGGAATTCACTTTCCCACCTAGCGTGTGAACAAAGAGAAGCTGGATTCACGTAGCAAGCTCATAGCGGTTTATAGGCTCCCTGACCGCGCCATCTCTTTCCCAGGACTTTCCTATCTTCTCCCAACCCATTCCTGGCCGCCCTAGTGTCTTCTCACAACTCCAAGCATTTGCATTGCTTTCTTTCTGTGTGGAACGCTCCCGATAAGTCCATTTTTACCTGAAGTTTCAACGTACTCTTTGAGATGTAGCACAAAGGCCGATGCTTTGGACAACATTGCGCGGGCGTTTTAGGCTGAGGCATTCCGCTGTATCCCCGCAACATTTGGTGGCACGTCTATCTGGCTCTTTACTGTTATCCAACTATTTGGTTCTCTGTCTGTTTCCAGATGTCAAATTCTGTGTCCAGTTAGTTACTGTTTTGCCCTAGTGGCTTAATATACTGCCTGGGACATAGGTAACATTTAATGGATATTTTTAAATAAATGATTTGATAAGAAACTCTAAGGAAGATGTAATATAATCTGTCACCTTATATATCAAAATACCTGCCTGGCTAAGCTAGGCCCAGCGGTCACAACCAACATCAGTAGATCTTAAGGATTGGCAAAGAAGAGAGGAAAGGCCAAGTGATCAGAACTTGGACCTTCATCCGAAGAGAGGGAGAGGAGAAACGGTGGGGATGCTTTGTCATAACTGCCCCCATGCAGCGTCTCATGGAAAAGAAATCTGAACTCAAAAAATCATGTGCAGTGTGCGTTACATTCCCACCCTTCTCTCTGCACAAGACATGCCAGAGGTCAACCTGAGGTATTCTCAGGAGTCACACCTCCCTTTAAAAATAATACTAGAGCGTATGCGTGCTGGTGTGTGTGTGCGCACGCATGCGTGTGCGTGCGAGTGTGTGTGTGTGTGTTTGCACACACGCACGTGTGTGCGTGCCAGTGTGTGCGTGTGTGCACGTGTGTGAGCGTGCGCATGTGGAGGCCAGAGGACAGCCTTGGTTGTGAAGCTCAGAAACCTCACCTCATCTATGCCCTTTTAGGCAGGATCTCTCGGCCTGGGGCTCATCAATTAGGCTATACTAGCTGGCCAGCAGGCACCAGGGCTCCTTCTGTCTCCAATCTCCCCATTGTTAAGATTAGAAGTCTGTGCTACCAAACCCATCCATCCTTTTAGAACATTGGTTCTGGGGATTGAACTCAGGTTCTCTCTCATTCTTGTCCAGTGTGTTACTGACTGAGCTATATCTTTAGCCCCATTTTTCTATGCATTAATAAGTCATTCTTTCATTTATAAAATAAAATTTAAATGTGTTTCTTGTGTCAGGCATTGTTCTAGGAACTGAGGATGTCTCAGCAAGCAATACAGAGCATGTCTCCTGTCCGTTTGGAGTCTACAGTCCAGCATGAAACACAGGCAAGAAACAAAATAAGTACAGCAGAGTTGTGAGGATCAGCCACCCTCACCCCACTCTGGGTATTCCTTTGTATATACTTTGAATGGAGGGCTGATAGTATTTACTGATAGATCAAGTAGGTATGGATAACTAGTATGTCAGAAAAACAGAATTTGTGGCTTGAGCAACCTGAAGAATGAAGTTGTGATTGGCTGAGGCTGAGTATGCTGGGTAAAGAGAAGTTGAGAGGTTATCGAGTTAAATTTGAAACACGTATTAAACATCAGATTGGAGACAATGCACAGACAGTCTAACAACAGCAAAATGTGGCTGGACATAGAACTGGAGACGTTGTCAGAGTGGTGACAGTACTCAAAGCTCGATACTAGGTGAGGTCACCCAGGGTATGAGCGTAGACAGATGTTACGGCTTGAACGCCCTCCGCAGACTTGTTCTGAACACTTGGTTCCCAGACACGGTATTGGGAAACGTAGCTGAAGTGTGGCCTACCGGGTAGAAGTGGGTCGCTACGAGAGGATGTTGAAGGTGACTACTTTTAACTCTGATCCCGCAACCTCTCTGCTTCCACGCCACGTGAGAAGTTGACACCAGGTGAAAACCTGTTGCTGTGAGCTCTGGGCACCATGGGCTAAGCTATTCCCCATGCTGTCTCCATGGCTCTGTAATGCGTATTCTAAACTGTGAGCCAAATGAGCCACCCCTCTCTTAAGCTGCTTGTGTGAAGTATTTTGCTACAACAAAGAGAAAATTAACTAGCACGGCGAGGAGACCAAGAATCAAGGACCGAGATATTATTTCCCTTAGTCAGACCTCAAATTCCCAACTTTTACACCACCCCTGAAGAAAATAAACACGGGCGTCCTTCTAAAATCACCAGACTATTGTTTCTCCACATAAATATCCCACTAAACGAAGCTTGGCAAAGGCCCTCTAGGCTGTAAGGTGGCCTAGAGCCATAAGGCAGAGAAATTCCCAGTTTTTCTTTAAACATTATCTTCTAAATGACGGGAGGTTCTTGGCGGACTTAAGAGAAGAAGTTATAGGAAGAGATGTTTGGATGTGGTGTGGAAGGCCGTTTGGAGAGGGAAGTCACAAGGAATAAGACAAAGGAGCAGATGATTAAAATAAGGAATTTCTAAGACAGTAGTTGGAACTGGAGACAGAGTTGGATAAAGGGGTGTGGGAAAGGTTAGGACCTACAAGTTTGACGACTAACTAGAAAAAGTGGGCGATGAAGATGGTTCAATGACAACGGAAAGGTTCTGGCTTGGGTCCAGATTTTTCTAGTTTTCTGCATCGCTTATAGAGGTCTGATTTTCCCGGGAAGATATGAACAAGCGTCTATTTATAAGCGATAGGGCATCTATGATAGAGCGAGAGAACAAGACCAACTTAGTGAAGCAGTGACTTTATTGGCGTTATGTAGCAGTATACTTTGTAGTTCAACAAGAAAGACAACGAGCCATTTTTCAGAGGTGCGAACCCTGCCAGACCTCAGCAGAGGGAACCTATCATGGCAAGCTTCATTCTGGATAGTGGAATCCTGAGCCTCTAATCTCAAGGGTTTTTATTTTGATACCTAAGCTCCTCAGGTGTTCTACTGACAGCACGTGCAGATCATGAGGAATCAAACATCTTTTATGGACAATACAAAATGCCGAGGCCTAGGCAGCCCTTTTCCCATCAGTGCACAAACCAACCATTTTAAACATAACTATGAATAGATCTCGGCATCGTTGTTACTTATAGAATCATGAATGGCTCAAAGATGACCATATCTTTGGAAAAGCCAACACAGCCTGGGTGATGGCACATGAAAGCTGAGTGTCTGAGGCTCCCTGCCCAACCTGCAGGCAGCTCCACTGAAGAGTATCCTCTGTCTCAGCAATTTTAGAAATAGCTTGTATAACCTTGGGAAAGGACCTCTCAGTCGTGTGCCTTTTTGGGCTTCCTGCATCTTCTAAGTTTTGTTAGCTTCTTGAATCTTATAATTGCTCCTCCTCCCTTCTGGAAGAAATGTTTCAGTTAGGTGGAACTAGGTGCACAATACTCTCTCTACCCCTTCCTCTAGCTCTTACTTTTTTTCTGCCCTCTCATCCGTGATGCTCCCTGAGCCCTTTGAAGGTTATGGTGGTGTAATATAGTTGCAGCGGTGTGATTCAAACATCTGATTATTTTTTTCTATGTTTGGCTGAGCACCGGGCCACTAACCTGAGGTTTCAGCAGCTTGACTGGTTATGGGCTGTAGTAACCAGAGTTTATTACAAAATCAAATTTTCCTCTATGACTAAGGTTCTCAGCCACAGTTACATACAGATGGAAAAATAGATGTTTAGAAGGCCATTTGATGGACACACCACATTCACTTAATGAAAAATAGCAGTGTCTTCCTCAATGGGGCCTGTAACCTCTCTAGCCACAGGTCTTTGTCCTGGTATACAGTTCCAAACAAGGGTTCCCATCTTTAGAGTGGGGCTTAAATACATTGGAAATCAGTTGGTTGCTTCCATAGTATCTGTGTCTCTATTGTACCGACAGACACATTTCATCTGGCTTGTTGGTAGTGTCATACGCCAGGACCCTAACCAAGTAAGACTGCTTGTGACAATCCTTCCCCAGCAGACTGCACATTTTTTGGGTACTACAAACGCTAGCTGACAGGGAGCGAATTTCCAGCTCAGTCCCAGCTGTCCACCTTCCTCATCATGGGGCATGACTGTGGGCTAGCCACAGATCTCTCCACCCTTGATAGAACTGGTGGGGTTGACATATGTTGCTTGCCAAAGCTAATGTTGAGGAAGGAGCAAAGCCATGCTGCCATGTCCTCACAGGCTCTGGGCTGGCAATGTGGCCACTGTCTCTCCATCTGCCATTTCTGAAAGATTTCCAGAGCAGACAAACTGTCTTCACGCCCCAGTATACTTTTCTGAAGGGGAGAATGTACCCTGGAGGGATAATCGCCCACTCCCAAGACAAGTATAGTCATCTCCACATACACCACTTTACCATTCTTTGTAAACTGTTGCTTAGGCTTTAAAACCTTCCAGAGACTCATAAGCACAGAATTTGACTTTCTGTCGTTTTCTCTAGGGACCTCTGATTTGACACAAACATTGCCACATTTGCTTTTGAAATATAAAGATAGATCTGTTTGTTTGCTTTGCCCTTCTCGCTCTTCCTCCTGAGTGCTTTAGCAACTTATGAACTCTATTTGCATGCAGGTCTAAATCATTCAGATCCAACAGAGCCTTTCTCCTACATAAAGATCATGTCCCACGATAGGGCTTAACAAAACTATTAAAGCTCCATAACCGGTTGCAATGCTCCTCTGAAATAACTTCTTTATTAACTCTCCTATAAATACACTGCTATGAACTGAGCATCAAACACCACCTTCCACATATTAAGCTCTCTCAGTGATACCACTCTTTCCTCTACTGTCTTGTACCCCCGATATTAGTGGGGACCTCAGTTGGTAATAATTGGCATATTTGATGGCTGATTTTCCTTATATTTCCTCACATTATGCAACCTTTGTCTCAAGGAGAAATGAGTAGTTATGTTACTTAGTTTCTGCATTTTCATAGAACTCAGACTAACCCTACCCACCACCATGCCCTTGCCTCTTATGAGCGTGGCTCTTGTTTAAATGTCTTCCCATTTCAGTCAGTTCTAATGTAGGCTATTTCCTGATACTGGTATTTTCCTAGACTAGTCCACTATGAAGGGGCCCATCTTCATGTTGAGTCATGGATTTCCTTCCTCTGTGTTAATGGTCCAACCTAAGGGGTATCTTCCGTTACTTCTACCTTACTCTCTCCCTCCTTACTTCTGATTTTTCCATGGGTCCCATGTCTTAGGATCCCAGGAAACACTCTTTAATATAGATCTAATTTGTATTCTCTTTCTTTTGCACCTTACCAGCAACAAGAAAGGGCAGGCCAATTCCTCCATCCCACCTTTCCCTTCCCCTACCTTGCCTGCTAAGTCAGAGGCTAGTGCAGAGGCTAGCATCTTTTACTCTTTGTGATTCTTCCCTTACTTGGGCAGGTCATTTTGGGAAGACAGCTCAGCCTCTGTTTGTATGTATTGTCACTCACTGCAAAAGCTCTGCAATCGCTGCAGAGCCTGTTCCCATACATGCTGCTTTCAGTGATAACAGTGTGTTCTCTTGTCCATCAATTGTTTGGGCACCCCTACATTTATGTGGCAAAGCCCAGCCATCAAGCAGGAGGCATGCCACCTCACACTCCTTAAGTAGTTGAGTACATTTTCTTAGCGTAGTGCTGGTATGAACGCGCGCCTTATACCATTCCAAACACCCTCTTCCATGCATTAGTCTTGCCTTCCGAGCAGCCGGTTCCAAATTAAGAAAGCAACATCAGATTGTTTAGAGTCACTTGAATGACACATAATGTCACATCTTCACTGCTCCTGAAGTGCAAGGGAGAGACCTTCAGCAGGATTACTAATGCATTCTTGAGATAAAGATAACATATTTGTAATGAAATCTTGGTTCTGTTCACAGATGGTCCTTGTTTCTTTTTGAAAACCATGTTGTACGATTTAACTTCTTTAACTTCATTAAGAAAGGTCGGGCGGGGCTGTGATCGACTCTGCCCGACAAAATGGTATTGTGAATGCCACATATCGCCTCTGGGTGTTCGTTACTAAGATTCAATGTGTAACTTCCCGCATTTTCTTCTCCAGCTACCATGGTGACCAGTGATGTTTCGATTGATGCATGCTCTATAAGCTTTGGTTCCTAGGAGGTGTTTTGTGGATGGGCCTCCTGCTGGCTTGCAAGGTGGACAAGAAACAAACTTTTATTGTTTTAAGCCACCAAGCTTTGGGGATTTTTTTTTTTTAATAAAGATTATCCTTAATAATGCACTTTTTGCTCTAAGTGGCCTCAGGTGACCTGTTGAAGATGGTTCCTACTCTCTTGACCCAGAAAACCTGACACAATCAAGCAAATCAAGAGGTTCGAATTTTCATTCTCACTTTAAGGACACCCTTGAAACTGCCCAGGCCATCAAGGGTATGAATATCCAAAAGCCATCAAGTATTTGAAAGCTGGAACTTTAAAGAAGCAATTCGCACTGTTCCAGGGTACAATGGTAGACACGGCAGTGCGCCCAGGCCAAACAGTGGGGCTGGATACAGGGCCCGTGACCCAAACAGAGTGCTAAGTTTTTGCTGCACATGCTTAGAAGTGCAGAGAGTATGAACTGAAGGGTTCAGATGTAGAGTGTCTGTCACTGAACATATCTAGGGGCACAAAGCACCTAAGATGTGCGGTGGAACTCACAGAGCTCACGGCCGAATTAACCCATGCGTGAGCCGCCCCTTCCACATTGAGGCGATCCTCACTGTAAAGGAACGAACTGTTGCAAAGCCAGAAGAGGAGGTTGCACAGTTGCGAAAGACCTAGAAGAAGAAATCGAGGAAACAAAACCTTACAGCACAGGAGTAAATTCAGCATAAAATAAACGCAGATGAAAGTAAAATAAAAAAAATTACATTTTCATCTTTTATTTGTTTGTTTGAAAACCCTGTTTATATTTTCTGATTGCCTGTTCTTTGTGAACTTTGTAAAGCATAAACAATTCACTAAGAGAGCCTTCCTAAAAATAATCTGTAAATACTTTGATCTCTCTCTTTCTTACAGTTAAATAATGTTGGATATCTCTTTCTCTTTCTCTCTCTCATCATATATGTATGATGTTTCTGTTTATTTTAATTGAATACCAATGATCTCAAAATATTAGAATTACTACATAATATTAGCTGGGGAAGGAGTATGAAAGATATTCCCATATCTATGCTATATAATTTATCATGAAATTATACAACACGATAAAATCACATTTTTTTTTTTTTTGCCTTTTTACTTTTCCTTGTAATAAGCAACATACTAATGAAACCTTTGTGCTTAAGCTTTTGCTTGAATTGCTGTTTACAGCCTTTGGATGGATTCCTAGGTGGGGAATTGGTAGGCCAACAAGTATGCGTATTTTCAAGACTTTTGCTACAAATTGCCAGGAGAAAGGTTGCACCAATTAGCACTCCAGCAGTGAGAGACGGGCCATCTTACACTCCTGTTGAGTATTAGAATTCTTCTTAGTGCCCGTTAGTTCGGTAGGCGCAAATGGTATCTTCTTGTTTCCGATTTGCATTTGTTTGATTACAAGTGAGCTCGAACTCTTATTTCCTATGTTTATGAGTCATTTGCATTGTTTCTTCTGGGAATTATCTAAATGGATTCTCACACCCCACAACAACAACTGCTAACCAGAAAGCAACACAGGAAGCCTGCAGCGCTGGACTGTTGTCTCGGAGCCGCAGCATGTGGTTTAGAGTTGAGAGTGCCGAGCAGCCTTCCCTCCTTCTCCCCTTCCTGTTCCCATGATTTTCCAGTCTCACAAAAGTATTAAGTTAGTTTTTTAAAAAAAGTTTCATTATGTATGTGATGCAGTCTGGCTCTCTCTCCTCATTCTCTCCTACGTCCCCGCAGCCCCGGCCCCCAGTCTACTCTCCCTCTTCTGTACCTGTCCCTTTCTCAGAGTCCCGACTTACGGTTTTGTTTTGTGACTCATTTACTTTGTCCGTGGCCATTTTATTGCACTGGGTTCTAGTTGTGGCTAAACCTAGAATTAAGAATTAAAAGGTACAAACGTCATCAAAGCTAATCCTGAGAGCAGCAGCATCTTCTGGGTGAAGATCTCTCTTTACTCTCCTGTGGCCCCCAGGTGTTGAGGGTTGAGGTCTTCTGCTCTGGGTTCACCATGGCCAGCACAGCCTGCTGCTCCTGTGTTGGCTTAAAACTCCTGTCCTGCTGATAGAGCTTCAATTACTCTTGCCAGAAGCACCCTTATTTATTCCAGAGACACTGCATTGTCCTCCATTGTCTGTTTGGTGTTTCTTAGAGGGAGAAGAAAGGCTCTAAATTCCCCCAAAGCCAGTGTTACTTTTTAGCTAGCTGAGATAAAAGACAGATTGAAATGGGGCCAGAGGGACCTGCCCTCCACCTCCATCTTCTCCGGCGCTAGAAGTCACTTCGGCGTGTCAGGCAGCAGCTGGCAGGCTCTTTCATCATCATTAATTGTCCGTGGAGTTGTCATGAGGAGAGATGAGAATTCAGGTTTAATTACATCTGTATCATCTCTGATAAAGTGCAAGAGATTCTGGTGTTGCAAAACAGGAGTGGGCTGCTGATGTGCCGCGGGTACTCTGTGAAGCAGGAGCCAGGTATATCCTTTGGGGGAAAGGTGCATGAGCAGAGTTCCATGGGGAGGAAGACTGGGTAGCTCTTCTGAGAAAGGAAGGCGGCCGCTGGAGGCATAGTTAAGGGTGGTTGGGTTCATACGGAACAGGTGTAGGGGACCTTCACAGGAAACAGAGATGCATTCCAAGAATCTTCTAATTAAAAAAAATTATGGACAGAAATCTGCTGCCAGACAGAAAGCAAAAATATTTGGTTTTGGATCCACAATAGCGCCCCATTCTATTTCCCTTATGAAAGGGGTCTCTCGGCTGGTCTTTGACATAGTTCTGAAAAAGCTAGTACAGAGTGATGCTCAAGTGGTGATCAAACTGGCTTTGTCTAAAACAAGAAGGAAAGTAGGGCTTCATGGAAATGGCCTGGGACAGGTGGCTGGGATGCCCGTTGCTCATTGTGCCATGAAAACGAGTCAGTAAGCATGAAGAGCCATCAGTGCTCTGCTGAGCTGCATACTGTCTCATTTTGATCTTTTTTCAACCCTGGGGTCTTCCCTATCGGCTTCCAGGTCTTTGGTTAGTAAACCACCCCTGAATTTACACTTCAGAACAGAGCTTTGCCCCTGTTCCTTTCTCTCCATCAGGACGTGGATTTTGGGCTCCACTTTAATTCTTAATTCTCACTTCCTGAAAGAAAACCCAAGACCATTGTACAAGCTACTTCTTGTGGAATTAAGTGTTGTAAAAGAATCATAAGGATTGGCCATCTAGCTCTTGGCTTCTTAAAAGGACATGTTCAATGCCATGCTTATAGCTGAGGTAGAGCAATCTATCTGAGTCTTCATGTCTTTCAGCTTTTAAAATATTTAAAAAATAGTGGATCACGTGAACAGAACCTGAAAACACTGTAACTAGCAAGTGTGTGCACGCACAAATCTCTCTCTGTGTATTCCTCACAACAGAAGAGGCCTGCGTACATTCTAAGCCCCAGTCCAACTCCTCTGAAGTTAAAGTTTATGGCCTTCATTCAAACTACAGAACTAATCTTTGCTTTGGATTCCACAGCCAGGAAGAAAACTCACAGGGCTAAGTTTGGAAAAAAAGAGGAAATCTAATTTGGAGCTTTCAGCATTTGTAATATAGGCTGACTCAGAATAGATCTATAAGAGGCTTAGGATGCAGCACGAGAGATTGCTATCCCAAAGCTTATATGTGATTCTGTGTTTCCTGAAGTCAGAGGCTCTATATTTGTACTTTTGCTCTGCAATGCCAAGAACAGGGTAGATGCTCAATAAATTTGGTCTCACTGTGGAAAGTATTTATTGAACGCATTAGAGAGCTTTCACAGTTTCCATATGTCATGGTGGGTTAACATGTTAACTGAGGCGTGAGAAGAGGAGGAGGTAGGTACAGTGTGCCAGTTGATGAGCTGTTGAGATCATTCTAGTTGATAGAGCTCATCAGAACTGCCTACAGGGTAGGGCCAACTCAGCTCTCCCCTCCAGAGGCCGAGCCTCTGGGAACCAGGCACTGGTTCCTGGAGTAACCCCTCTCTGAGAAGGGGTTCACTAACAACTTTACCTTGCCTCCCATGTCTTTCTCAAGTCCTTCACTTTTTCCGTCTATGGGAGAGTCACTTCAGGTCATGCAACACCGCGTTAGGGAAGCAATTAACATACCTGGTCCCACGTTAAGCATTTAAAAACAAAACAAAACAAACCTGATTTTTTTGTGATTTGAGCTTATCCTAGGCTGGAGACCACGAAGAGGAAAGGAAATGAGAATAATCTCTTCATTCAGCTGCCTCTTGGCCAACACTGCACTCCTCACCTTCTTCTCACAATCCACTTGGGTGTTAGGGTCTTACTAAGGCAATCCCATACCCTGGTTACACAGGGTGGCCCAGTGTTGGCTGCCTGGGTCTCATTATTAATGACTCTGTATATATCAGACAGTTCTCCCGTTCTCTCTTATTATTTAACACATGAATATAATATAATATATACAGCAGGAACAAGGCCTACCGCTAAATGGTGTGTACGTGTGGCCTGTCAAACAGTGTGCATGAGTCGCCTGGCGGCTTGTCAAACAGTGTGTGCACGTGGTGCGCATGCGCGGCTGGGCTCCCACCCTGAGACAGATGATGTGGTGAGGTGCGAGCCAATGAGAAAGAGCCACAACGTCAGCCTGCAATGCAGGAGCCAATGGGAAGCTGGGCGAGGGTTTAAAAGGGCTCCCTCTTCCAGGACTAAACACGTCTGCTTCTGCCATTTACCTGACTGCTGGAGTCTGTGTTGTTGACTCTGCGCCAGCTCGCCCCCACCCACAAGGGTCCCGGGAAGGGGCTCAGCAGCAGGTACAACATCTTAAGCAACTACTATAATAATAATATACATATACATATATTGTTTTTGTGCTATGCTATGTATAATATATGTTAAGTAGCACTATTAAGACATTGACTTGGCATATGTGAAATCAACCAATCAATTTATCTGTCTATATGAAATGAAAGTAGATGGAGAATTTTGTAGTGAATGGAGGGGACTAAAGGGAGGGAGGAGGGGAGAGCAAAAGAGGGTACTGGGGGAGAAGGTGAAAAATACCCATTTTATTTCAGACGCAGAGCCCATTTTAACTATATACACAAATATTTATACTTATATGATGGGAAATCAGAAGAAGGGATATTTGCAAAGAGGAGGGGGATGAGAGGGAGTGGGTTCAAGTAAAGGAGGGTAGTACAAGGATTGTGCGTGTGTGTGTATATGTGTGTGTGTGTGTGAGGGAGAGAGAGAGAGGAAGAGAATGAGACCCATTATTTTATATACAAACTAAAATTTAAAACCATTATGTTAGCCTGGTGTGGTAGCACACTCCTTTAACTCTATGAGGGGAGGCACAAGCGGGCAGATCTCTGACTTCTAGGGCCGGCCTGGTCCATGTAGGAAGTTCCAAGCCAGCCAGAGCTTCACAGTGAGACCCTGTCTCAAAACAAAACAAAACAAAACAAAACAAAACAAAACAAAACGCAAAAGCAAGCAAACAACAAACAAACAAAAAACAGAACAAGCAGGAAAAGATAAGCAAACAAAACCAAAACTAAGACGTTGAATACTCTAAGGAATTAGTTCGTGTGACTATAGGGACCGCTGAATTTGAAATTTGTATGTCAGGCCGGCAGTATGAAAATCAGGCAGCCTTTCTATGCTGGTCTCGAGACAGAATTCCTTATCTGGGAAACCTTGGTTTTTATTCTTAAGATCTTCAACTAACTCAGTGATTGTCAACCTGTGGGTTACCCATGGTCATATTGGGAGTCAAACAACCCTTTCACAGGGGTCGCCTAAGACCATCTGCATATCAGATATTTATATTACAATTTAGAACAGTAGCAAAATTACAATTATGAAGTGGCAATGAAAATTATTTTACGGTTGGGATTGCCACAACATGGGGAATTGTATTGAAGGGTAGCAGCATTGAGAAGGTGGAGAATCACTGAACTAAATGGATAAGCCACACTCCGTATTGAGACTAATTTTATTTTATTAAGTTCAACTGATTGTCAATGTTATCGCATCTATGAAATTCCTTCACAGTAGCACCTAGCCCGATGTTTGACTAAATGACTAGATACTTAAATGCTTAAATGTGAACCGTTATGCTCTTCGCCTTTCTGACGTCTCTGTATATAAGATAAATTACAAGCAACAGCTCTAGCCATTTCTGACCCCTCTCTGTGGGTACAGGCTGAAAATGGAGATGAGAAGAACAGGTGTGTGTGTGTGTGTGTGTGTGTGTGTCCATCCGTGTGTCCGTCCAGATTTTGTCTGTTCACACTCAGGAAGGCCAGAAGAGGAATCCTGCATTATTTTTGGTTCACTTTATTTCTCTGAGACAGGGCCTCTCACTGAATCTGAAGCTAGCCTTGTGGCTCACAAGCCCCAGAGATCCTTCAGGTTCTGCTCCCGATACTGGAGTTACAGGTGTTTGTGTATCCCTGTTTTATTTTACTTTTTATTTATTTATTTATTTTTGAGACAGGGTTTCTCTGTAGTAACTCTGGCTGTCCTTAAACTCACTCTGCAGACCAGGTTGGCCTTGAACTCACAGAGATCTGCCCGCCTTTGCCTCCCAGGTGCTGGGATCGAAGGTGGGCGCCACCACTGCCCTGCTATCCCTGGGCTTTCCGATGTGGCTCTCAGGTCTTTGCGCTTGTGAGATGTTGCTCCTACCCACTGAATCGTCTCTTCAGTCCCTGGGTAACATCTCCTTCAAAGGGATTTCAAAGTACCCAATACAGGAGTCCTGGCCTTGACAGGCTCTTACAGGCGTGTTTTGGTTCGTTGGGGTTGTTACACTCCTCTCAACAGTAGGGATGCCATTGCTTCTTCCGCACATGCATCTCTGTTCTGCCTCTCTGGAATCTCGCTCCAAGTGTAGTGAGTTCTCCTTGACTCTGCTATCGAATGAGATGCTCAGCCTATGTATCACCTGTAACGTTTTCCAGGTGGGAGTGAGAAGTGTGCCCGGGAACCACGTGATAGGAGCCTTAGCTGTTCTTTTGAGAAATCCCTTTCCTAGCTATGAGATGAAGGCAGAACTCCACTTTTCTGCATGGTGTGGTGGTGGGTGGGGGCGGACTCAGAGTGGAGACACCTCTTACCATCCCAGACAGCACAGGACAGCAAGTCCACATTGTTTAGTTTATCTTTTAATGTTTCAGGTTGATAACTGGATAAAAATGAGTTGTTTTCTAACCTCAATTGAGTTTTACATTACCACAAAGTGTTACGTGTGTTTCTAGACTTCAGACAAAAGTCCATTTTAGCATTATGATTAGCCATCCAAATATACATGCTGGGGTCCACTTCTCCACTGTCAACATTCATTTGTCTGTAAATATCGTAGCCCACGAACAAGCAGAGCGTGCAGTCACGGGATTGTCTTATATGGCCCTCTGTAACTTTTGAGTCCTGGATAACCACTATGACTTTATTTCTGTCTGTCTGTCTGTCTGTCTCCCTCTCTCTCTCTGTGTACACATGTGTGTGCACATGCATGTACATTTGGAGGCAGTGGGGAGAGGTGTATGATTTTTCAGAGCGTACCTTAGTTTGGGCCTTAATATATTCCTCTAAGTCAAGCCCCAAGTCTCACATCAGGGGGGCTGCCTGGATGTTCTTTAACCAGTTGAATGAATGCTGTTGTGGGCGCCATCCTTTTTGTATGAAGGCATTTAAAATAAGGTCCAAGAAAATTAGGATGTCAAATAAGCCTATTGCTCTTATAATACCTAGCTTTGAATATGTATTAAAAGGTAAGCAGGCTTGAAATTTGAAGTAGAAATAAAATGTCCCTTTAAGTCATTAAGGAGGTCTAGAAGCTCTAAGCCTTTGGAAAAATTAGAAGTTTGAAGAATTTATTACTCAAAAGAACTTGAGTTACATTTACAAAGATGTAGAGCTTAGCATAATAAGGGCCAATTCAGAGGCCCATTTAGGGAGGTGACGGGAACATAATTAAAGTAACTTCAGTAATAGCTGTAGCAGTTTGCTACCATCTTTTACCCTCAATTTAGGGAAAGAGAAAGGAAGAATAGAAAGAAAGAAATCTTCACCACTCTTGCAGGTGGCCTTGATAGAGAGAAGGAGAGAAAGGAAGAAATATGCATAGCCCTTTAGGTCCTAAGCTTGGAGAGCAGGAGCTGACAGAAAGCTAGACTAGCGTCTCAGCTCACTATCCATGAACCCATTTTCTCCAACTGATGTTCTTCTAAGCAGTAACCAACAAACCAATGAACCAACAATGACCAACAACCAACCTGCCAGCCAGCCAGTCAGCTAGTCAACCAACCAACAAACCCTGGCTCTTGGGGCTTCAAACCTTATATACTCTAAGCAAAAGTTCCCAGAAATCCAAGAGGCATGCAATTGTAAGGAAAACCTTCATGTGGAAAAACAGCTGCACATAGCCAAATTATAGCCACTGGCAATGAGCGTTCCAAATAAAACTGATAGTAATCCACCACACCTGGGACAGGACCAGAAACGTAGTCCAAATGCCATTTTGTGTTTTTAAAGAAACCAAAATAACAGAACATTGTCCAAGAGTCCCGCCACACATAACCAATGTGGAATTCTGTCTCTAGAAAAATGGTTACCATGAGTTAATCATAGACAAGCCAGAGAAAATGAGCACCGAAAGCCACACTGAAGAGGTGGAAAAGTCCTAAGAGATATGTGGTTAGGACAGCAGATTCTAGGGTCAGAATGAACAGACCTGAGTTCTGGCTAAGTAAATTATGGCTTGGGAGAACTGGTATCTATCTCACAGAGCAGTTGTAAAAATGTTAGCAATGTTCTTTGGCTTGGATTAAGCACTCATCGAATGTTAGGTGTTATTATTCAATCTGAATTCATTTCCTTAGGAGCATTATGAGTCAAAGACAATTTTTTTTTTTCAAGTTAAGAGGGTATGAGAAGAAACTAGCCAATTTCAGCTGTTCACAGGAAGAAAGGCCGTCAAGCTGTGCATGGGTGTGATTTGGTCGCAAGATGGGCAATGGGCTGCGTTTCAGACGTCGGAGAGACCGAAGTGCACACCGAAGTGCTACATTCCGTGAAACGAGCCACTTCTTGTTTGCTCTATTTTGTCGTTGTTGGTTAATGTTTAAGTTTACTGAATGTTTTTCCTTTGTCTCTGGCTTAGAGAAGAAAATGTCACAAGGTTGTCTCACCTTCTGACCATACTGCTTCATACTGGAGCACATGTGGGTAGGTACGCCCATTTTAGACTTAATTCTTTATTTCTGGTGTCCTTGAGGTGTCTTAGCTTCCCTCAGCTGATGAACAAAAATGGAGACGGAGGGTGATCCGGGGAGAGGTTTTATTTTATACACAGCATTCTAGAGGTCCACATTTCTGCTCATATCTTTTGGACAGCCTCAACCCAACTGCAAAAAACGGGCAGGAAATAAGAATTCCTACATCCTGATTATGGTGGGAAACAGTCCGGGGGATGTCTGGTTTTATAGGATCCTTGTCACAGGCTGGAGGACTAGGCCATTGTATCAAGGCTACACTTTGCTCTAAGCTAGGATCTGCATCTACCTGAGAGCAGCGCAAAGCTCTTAGCTCTCTGGGCAGAGCAGCACAGATGTATCTGCAGGTAGGGCTCGTTTTTGTTTCCTTGGGTCAGATACTAAGGAAGTGACAATAGCTTTGTGATTGTTTGATATTTCCATGACAACAGGGCCTTTCCTGACAAATACCAGGGCTCATAAAAACCTCCCTTTTCTTTCTGAGCTGATCAGACTTGGTATATTTCCTCTTGACATGTTTTAGTCTTCACTTCTAAGCTCTTGTTCTGTTCTCACTCATACACTCTCTGAGTGTATTATGCAAACACATTCCCAATGGTTTGGAGCTCTAGCTTCATGTAATTCAGTGGGTTTTCGCAGAACAAGGAGTACAAGTTCATGAGAAATTCACAGTACAATAATAATGTGTGTGTGCACAATACAATGTCCTGAAATGAGAACCTGCAGTATCACCAGGCAGCTTCTCATTTGTGTAATCAGCTCCAGGAAAGGGTGGGTCATGTGTGTGTGAACCAACACGAGAGGAAGCCCTCCAATCTGCTCCTCTAAGGTTGTCAACAGAACCGAGGGCTGCCTGATTTGCTGCTTATGTGGTCTAGGCTAGACTGCCGATGACTCTCACTTCACGGTCTCTCCGTTATTTCCCATCTGAGGTGATGGCGAGTTGGCCCCTGATAATCATGATGGCTCCTTTCAACTCTCAGTTTCATTTGTTCTTTCTGGTATCGATCATATCAATGAAATGGCCTGTCTCCCCCAAACCCCTTTCCTAGTGTGAGCCCAAGAAGAAAGGAAAGTATTTTAATACTTGGAGTTTTAAAGCTCATTTTTTGACTTTGCGCAGCAGGAAGGGTCATTAGGTGCGGACAATGTTATCAAAAGACAATTTTTATTTTTTAATTTTCTTTCTTTAAAATGTACAAAACAACAGAGTTTCCTTATGAGATTTTTGTTCACACATGTCACTGTGCCTTGCTTTTATTTACTTCCTTTCTTGCCCTCTCCTGCATCTCCTTCCTCCCCTATAGCCCCTTTCTTCTTCCTTCCATGTAGTTAAGTGTAGAATTTGTATTTAGGGGAAAGTATGCACTACCTTGTCTTTCTTCCAGTGGTTTCTCTAATTTACCCTCTAGCTTTATATCTTTCTTTTTCCTTCATAGTTCCATTCCCACATTCATGGCTTCTGTGCATGTAAAATTTTGCACTGCGGAAACCCACTCTAATCAATATCAGCATCCAGTCATCCATCCCAGCCATCCACCCACCCATCCATCTACCCATCCACCCATCCATCCACCTATCTATCCATCCATCCATCCATCTGTCCATCCATCCCATTCATCATTCTATCATCTCTATCTATCTATCTATCTATCTATCTATCTATCTATCTATCTGTCATCTGTCTGTCTGTCTGTCTATCTATCTATCTATCATCTATCTATCTATCTATCTATCTATCTTCTATCTATCTATCTATCTATCTATCTATCTATCTATCTATCATCTGTCTGTCTGTCTATCTATCTATCTATCTATCATCTGTCTGTCTGTCTGTCTATCTATCTATCTATCTATCATCTATCTATCATCTATCTATCTATCTATCTATCTATCATCTATCTTCTATCTATCTATCTATCTATCTATCTATCTATCTATCTATCTATCTATCATCTGTCTGTCTATCTATCTATCTATCATCTATCTATCTATCTATCATCTATCTATCTTCTATCTATCTATCTATCTATCTATCTATCTATCTATCTATCTATCATCTGTCTGTCTGTCTGTCTATCTATCTATCTATCTTCTATCTATCTATCTATCTATCTATCTATCATCTGTCTGTCTGTCTATCTATCTATCTATCATCTATCTATCTATCTATCATCTGTCTGTCTGTCTATCTATCTATCTATCTATCATCTGTCTGTCTGTCTGTCTATCTATCTATCTATCATTCTTTTCATCCATCCGTTTACCTACCTATCCATCTATATTTCAAAAGGTAACCTTGCTTTGTTCAAAATACATATGTCTGGGCTTAACCCCAGTCTTAATAAGTTCAAATTCCTGGGAAGAACCAATATTGTAGATTTCTCCCTTCCCCCACTCCTCAGATTGAGGCTCCATGAAACTGTGGCCACCATTCAGTGAACTGATTAAATCACGATATTTTCTCACCTGTGGAAGCTAAGAGTCAACACTTGCTCTGTTTGCCACACCGAGCTGCCGTGCAAGTCAAAATGAACTCCTGCCTCAAAGCCCTGATTTGAACAAGACTCTGCAAGCATGATCCCACCTTGTTACTGTCAGGGGCAATTAGAGCAGTGAAGAGTGCCATCTTCTTCTTTGCAATTCTCTCCGAATATGATGTGTTTATTCTGGACTCCTTACTTTGCTTGAGTTTATGTCAATGGCAGCTTCAAAGCGCATGCGAAGTTAGCTATAAGCAGGGTTCCATGGAGCACTTACAGGTTTTAAAGGGGACAAGCTCAGTGCTCTTTTCTGCCAATCAGGGACAGAAACAAAGCTATTAGCTCTAGGTCTATGGGAAGGAGAAAAAAAAAATCACTTTTCATATTGTGCAACCAACCTTAAATCAGGTCAATCTCTCCTTCACTGCTGGCTAATATCCCAGGCACAGCGAAAAGCTGATGTTTTTGTTTAGAATGGATTTTTTGCAGTGTTTATAAACCAAGTCTCCTTGAAATTTTCATTAGGAGGATCATACAGTTCACCTCTTGTCCTGCCCTCTATCCTTTCTGCTAGAATAGCTGAGTGATTTCCAAAATTCTCCCTAGTTTAATTGATTAGTAAGGAGAGTTATTTTTGAATGTCACCTTCTGTTGGGCAAAACTGAGATTGACATCCAGTTCGGACTCTGTGCCCTTGCTTTATGCAGCACAGGGAGCGGCGAGAGCATGACTTTCATCGCAGTCGTGAGCAAGAGGGGGATGGGCATTCACTGACAGGTGTCAGCACTTTACTAGGCGCACAAGACCCACTGTGTCACTGAATACAACATTCTGTAATCCTGGGGCACACATATTCTCTCACTGAGGCTCCAGCAGCTTTCTGGCTAGTGATTGGTGGAGCCAGGATTATTGTTTTATGTCACACATAAAACTAATAACTTATAATCATAACCACTTATCACTGCTCACAAGTCCGCAGCCAGAGCCAGCTTGCTCATACATCCATAGTCACCTTGCGAGCTGGCTGCTGTGCGTGTGAATGCCGGAGGGGTGTCCCTCATCCCTTCCCTATGAGTCTGGGAGTTGGTTGTCTACTGACTAGAGGGATGGGGATGTGGCAGATTGTATTTTCTAAAGATGGTTTCTCTCTCTCATGCACACATATATGCATGTATATTCCAAATGTCCTTTTTTAATAAGGTGACATTGAACCTTTTAATATGTCTGTTAAAATATATATATATATATTTTAAAGATTTATGCGTATATCTATGTGCCTGAGTGTTTGTATGTACAATACCTGCCGATGCCTATGGATGTCGGAGGCAGGCAACAGATAGTTGGAGTTCCAGGTGGTTGTGAGCCGCCTGACGTGAGTGTTAGGAACGGAACTTGGTCCTCTGGAAGAGCAGCAGGTGCTCTCACCTGATGAGCCATCTCTCCAGTCCCTCATCAATATCTTTTCCTCTTGAATCTGGGCAAGTACCTGTGACTACCTTGACCAGTAGAACATGACAGAAGCAATGCTGGGTCAACTTCTAGGCTTAATCTCGAGAACTCGCAGCTTTTGTTTTTTTTCTGTGTATGATATTGCTCTTGGGACTCATCTATGATGCTATGTGGAAGCCGAGTAGCCTCACAGAGAGGCCATGGTTAGATGTCCAGCCAATATCCCAACTGGCAATATCTCCACTGACAATAAGTTTGACCAGCAGATGTAAGAGCGACTTAATGACCAAGTAAGCCTTCAGGTGACCCCAGCGTCAAGTTATTCCAAATGAGTCACCATGGCTTGAGATTTTCCAGAAGATGCTAGATAGAGCAGGAATACGTTGTCTCTACTAGGCCTATTTAAATGTCTGGTTGGTAGGCACAAAGGGATAATTGTTGTTTTGAGCTACTGAGTTTGAGGTGTTTTGTCAAACATGGTAATAGATTTACAAAACATGATTTACAAACCATGTGGGTCCTATCATTTGGCAGGCTAGATTGAGCTTGTTGGCAAGGCAGGTAGAAGGATGGAAAGAGGGAAGGGGGACGAGGGAGAGAAGGAGAGAGAGAGAGAGAGAGAGAGAGAGAGAGAGAGAGAGAGAGAGAGAGAGAATACGAGAGGGAATGAGAGAGCATAAAATGTTTGTCGAGAACCTGTCTCACATTGGCATATTGCTGTCATTTCCATTGAGTTACATTGTGCAAGCAAATCAGGGCTAGTTCACATTCAAGAGGAGGGAAAACAGACTCCCCTCTTTGATGAAGGGAGCGGAAAACCACATTGAGAAGATTTCTTTTAAAGGAAGGATTGAGGCTTGTGGTCATTTTTATAACCCACTGCATTATGACACCTTCTAAAGCTATGGACAATTAAAGTCAACAAGAAAGGGAAGTAACACTTCAAACTTCCCCAAATCTAATGACTATGTTTTATATAAGAAATCTATAGAAAATACATTTTATAATCCTACTAATATACATATAATGCAATATGTGCACATACATGTGCATGTAAATTGAGTTACCCCACGCTGCACAGCCTGTAGGCAGCTCAGCAGGTTGGAGAGTCCTTTCTAAGCGACTTAGTTGGTCTAAATCTCTTCTAGGTGGCTCAGCTGGTGGTCTCAGGGTCTTCTTGCAGCTTGGCTAATCTGAGAGTTACTCTCTTCAGTCTTTTCTGTTTATATAGTCTTGGAGACGGAGGGCCCTAGTGATTCTGATCGGTTTCAGAGACTTCCTGAAGCTATTTTGAGTTGTTTACCTTCTATGGTAAGGGGCTTATCTGGGACATCAAGTGTTTCAGTCTTGAAGGAAACTGGTACACAATGGCGCAGGCCATTCTAATAGACAGAACCAAGGAAGATGAGCAGCTTGGCTTGGGGTAGGCTATATTGGAGGGAATCCATGAGGCTCTAGTCTGAACAAGTGTATCCTGAAAGCTATTTCCTGGCTTTCCGTAGTCTCCAATTTTTCTTTTTCTTTTCATGATGTCCTGCCTTCTGTGTTCTCCATAGAAGCCAAAATGGCGGGACAGTGAAATAGTCATTTTGTCCATAGGGAGCATTGCATTTGTCTCTGCTTTTTCCCAGGTCACATTGTATTACCTCCAGAGATATCACCATGTATCCAATGCAGTGTTGCACACACGTCCAATTTGGGTGAGCCAATGAGTCTTACTGGTTTTACCTACAGTGATATGGGTGAGGGGTTACTCACAGGAGCAGAAGTGACTCACAGACAGCTGCCTCACCAAAGCCCATGCCAGCAAGGGTGACGGCTCACAAAGGCTAGGAACCCGGAGCACTGCAGGGCTCCTAGGCAGCTCAGCGGGTTTAATAATACCCATCGTAATGCAGGAAGGTCACCCACTCCAGGGTTCCCGTCCCTCTCATCGTAGGGAAGGGGTGGGGGGGCACAGGTTGTTTGCCAATGTAAAGAGTTTTATAGTTTAAAATTTCAAATTTGGATTGGAATTCTGCAACAGCTTTCTGAAGTCCGAGGGAAAGATAGGAATTGCAGTTTACATTTGAGCGAATTGAGACTTAGAAAGTATGTGACTTCATGTGGGGAATAGAGAACACGAACCCAAGTCTCCTTCTCCAAGCCCAGTGAGTCTGGGCTGGATGTTCTGAGCAAGCCCGGTATGATGGGCCAGATGCTATACCCTGTTTGTCTCACTGGCCGGAGGCTTCGTGTGGGTGTTGGATCTGCCTTCTGCGCGGCTTGCTGCGGTGATTGGCTAGGGTGGAATTTCCGCTGGTATTTTAGGAGCACTATTTTTTTTTAAATAGGTGATGATTTTCTGCCCATATGGATAGGTATTCTTCTCCTGTCACATCGCATCTCTTTCCAGTTCAGTAGCTGATTGAGCTCAAGCACCACCGCTAATCCGAGGGCCGCGTCTCAGGTCTGAAATCCACCAAGTGGATGCGCACTTAGTGGCCCTCCCCGCGCCGCCTGAATTTCCAGGGCCAGGGGCTGTTGGGAGGAGGGGTAGGGTAGGAGCATCTTACTCTGTTGGCTCCCTTCTTGGTGGGCTTTGGAAGTCGCTGGTCTGGCAGAGAGAAGCACTCACACAGCATGTTTGTAAGAGCATTTTTAAAGAGGATACTTTATGAATATTTGCTGGCAACTCCGATTTCCCCAGTTATATGGGAACAATGTTATTCAGTGGCCAATGCCTACAGCTGCAAGATTACACCGCATTTTTCCTTTTGTTCTCCCCACCCTCCCCCCCAAGCTAATGAAAAATAATTACAGAGGACTTTAGTGACTGTAAAGGGTGGAAAAGAGTCCAAAGGGAGGAGGAGCTAGCTCAGCTGGCAAAACGCTAGCCCTCTAAGTGCGAGGACCTAGGTTTGAGCCCCGGTACCCACATTTAAAACACTAGGCAATCAGGATATATTGTATGGAAAAGAATCTGTTAAAAAAACAGATATTATACTTGCAACAGACATTACGCTTGTAACCTCACTCCTGAGAAGGCAGAGACATGAGGACCCCTGGGGCTCACTGGCCAGCCAGTCCAGCCTACTTTGCCAATTCCAGGCCAGTAAGAGACTTTGCCTCAAAAAAAAAAAAAAAAAGTTATAGAGTCTTAGAAATGACACTCAAAGGTGTTCTTTGGCCTCCGAATGTACGTATACACACACAAACATGCTCGCACACAGTATATTCAATACTCAAAAAAAAAAAAAAACTATAAAGAGATGAGAAAAAACTTTTCTCTCTGAGTAACTGCTGGACCATGTCAAAGTCATTTGAAAGATACAGAACCGTATTTCAGCATAAATACAAGGCACATTCTCAGGAGATAAGGGACATTCTTTTTATTCATTCCAGGGAAAGATCTACTTCTAAGGAAGTTTCTAAGTGATAGACAAGCTTCTGGGGCTCCATTTTTCCAGCCAGGAGGTTGCTTCAGAGACCTGGAGATCGAATACATCTGGATGGGCGGCAGTGGTGTAGTTAGCTGGCCAAGCCAGGGACCCAGGGCTTTATTGTCTTAGTCTTTCTTCAACCATGGGCCCTTTTGTGATTTCTTTTCTTTGAAGATCTCAATCTTCTGAGCAGGAATAGCATCAGGAGGCCCAAGGATAGCCTGGTGGAAGAAGGCCACTCAGGTACTTGGAGGCAGCCGGCAGAAAGAGGCACAGCATCTTCAAAGCTTTAGCAACTTCTATCCATCAAAAGCTCTGAGATGAAGACATTTCAAGGAAGCCTGCTGGTTCCTGGCCACTCCCCACTGAAGACCTTTTAGGTTGACGTGGAGCTGGGAAGAGGACAGGCCTGTGGTTCATCACAGTACCTGGCTCACGATCAGGTGTCGGTTGTCTGTCCTTTTGAAATTCTAAACTACATGCTAAGACAGTAGTTGGTGTTTCTGCGCTGCAGGCTGCACTAGCTTGAACTGAATCAGTAGGAAAATGCTCTGTTTGTCTGGAGGGCATGCGGCTTTGAGAAGAGGGCCTCAGCTCTGGCAGGAGTCCTGAGGTTCCGATCCTGCTGCTGGCTGAATGGCATTGAGCAACTGAGCTCGACCATCCTGGGATAGCGCCTCACCGGGAGAGGGGAGCACAGTGCTCCTCTGCGGGAGAGGGGAGCACAGTGCTCCTCTGCGGGAAACTCACGTTAAGGTTTCCATGTAGCCATTTTACTCATGACTGCTTGTGTCCAGTCAATGGCATTGGACTATGTGAGGTCAGGGCAGAATTATATGCCCTGTTGTCCCAAGCTCTGTCAAAGAATTCATTTTCGGAGCTTCCGTATGCTCTCCCCTCGCCCCTGCCTTGGCCTCGACGCCCTCTCTCACTGCTGGCTGCACTTGCCACTTCCACGAGGGGCCTGGTGATTCCTGTCACCTTGATAGATACAATCACCCAGGTCTCTGAATGAATTGCAACCTACCCAGCTAGCCTGTCCAAGCTGCTCCTGGGTGTAGATGCTGCCACTCAGCCCTCCGTCTCCTTCTGCAGAGGCTCAATGTAATGAGAATGGAATGGCTGGGCACAGACAGTCACAGATGGTTTTAGTATTGATAGTAATGATAGTGAGACATGCTTAGTGACAAGTACCAACTGGAATACCTGCCGTGGGGGGGCGGGGTGCTATCCCTATCCCTTCATTTGTGCTCTGTGGTCCTTTACTAGAATCCTTCCAAATTCTACACTGGCCAGTCGTGGTGTTGACCATTCTGCCTTCTGCAGGATTCTCAAACCCCCATCTCAGAGTCATATACGCATTTGCAATCAGCAAAGAAGCCACAAAAAGAATATATCTGATTGCCTGGTAACCACAGTTGACCACCTTTAAACATCAAGCAACATTTTATTGGACAAATAGCCATGATTTTGTAAATAACAAAATGTGTTTTCTTACGGGAGAATGCTCCAAACTATTCAGTGGCTCTCAGCTCTGAGTCTCTCTGTGTCCTTCAGAAGCGCGTCCAGGCTTAGCATAAGGTGACTCAGAGAAGGGTAGTTAAAAGGAAGAAGTCCCCTTGTGTGAAAACAGGGTTCTTTCCTAATAGCACAGACAGAGCACTTCTAACATGGATATGTTTGTTTATTCATGAGAGTGGCTAAATATTCAGGGGTGTGTGTGTTGGATTATGTTGTAGATAGATGACCTGCCTGGAACACATGGCTATTGGTGCTAAAACCAGGACAGTCCCAGGCAAGTGAGGATGGTTTGTTCCTTTAGTTGGGGGATGGGATTGTACTTATTTAATCATTATCTGAAAAGCCATGTACTTTTTTGACAAATGGTTTTAGAATTCGGGTTTAATAGGGTTCAAAGCCCAGGTCCACTGCATGCTATGAGACACTGGGCAAGACACACTTTGTACTTCAGTTTGCTCATCATTAAAATAGTGATGATAATTTTACTTACTTTATAGGGTCCTTACAGAGATTAAATGACACACTATATGTAAATTTCCTGACACCCAGAGGGGTCACGATCACTCTCTTACCTGAGAGAGCATAGCCCTATCCCCAGGGGCTCTCTGTCTTGAGTCTTGTCTCCACATGATGTCCCAGTACCAGCCTTTGGTGCAGATTGTCCCCTGTAAGACTATTTGGCCACTTTCTGGGGATAGTTTGTTGACTCTCTAGAGGCTTTGGCCCATACCAAGAGCTTAGGGTAGGGCAAAGTTGCCTCTGGAACAATATCTATCCCATAGAGTTGCATTCTGCATTCTGAGTACCAGCTATGATAAAAGTCATAACCTACAAGCACATCCTGGGGGGTTCGCAGGCAGAAAACCAGCATCTCCCTTAGGCCTTTCTTTCCAGTCATGCCGTAGAGAAGATGGGAGAGAAATGTTACTATGGTGGCCAGAAAACATGAGAGTCAGTCCTCCAAAGGCATAGCCTGGCGTCCCTGTCATCTGATAGTCATGCTGCTTATATGCGTTAGTGGTGATTACATACACGCACACACATGTCATGCACATCCCCACCCACGTCCTGCTTCAGCCATCACCCAGAAAGCGCAGCAGAGGGCTTGATTCTGCTATCGCGTGCCTCTCTTCCCATCTCCATCAAAAGATGCCAACATTACTGACCTCCTCTAAATTTCTCCTAGTGCCTATTTCTGTGTCAGTTCTGTTCCACGCCTGACTTTTCTTCCCTTTGCTTTGAGTAGTAGGGACCCTGCTTTGCAGGATAACAAATAGAACTGTCAAACCCATCAGTGCTGCCGCCTGCAAAGATAAATGGGGCGACACATGGAGCAACCTCTGTGGATCCCAGGGCCCCAGCAGGAACTGACATCATGACAGATGGGGGGACAAGTGGCGCTGACACAATCAGGTCGTGTGAATGTCAAGGGGGTGAGGGCGGTGTCTGCTCTCCTATTGGCTCCCCCTCCCCCTCTGCCATGGACATGCTATGTTTCTGGGTTCATAAAACGATAGCAGGCAGGTCTTTGCTCTTCCCAAGGCCTTGAGCATGCTCCCAACAGCAGCATAGGGCAAGTTGTCTTTGGGGTGTCCTGCTTTCTCAGGAGTGACAGCTGAGTGACCCTGCAGAGAAAGCTCTTCTTGGGCAAAGGGCCATTAACCTCCCTTTAACCTTTACCTTATCTCTATTCAGACCTGCTCTATTTGCTCACTGGTCTCATCAGTTCTTTCACACAGCCATCAGGCTCACAGGATCTCCGGCTTTCACCCAGATATCCCTCCCTGTCAATCAACAGACGCCCTAGATCTTTCTATCTTACTATCCCCGCAAAGCACCTCTCTGTCTCCTATTTCACCAGGGCTCTGTAGGGTATTCTGTTGATGGCTCCAAAACCTGCTTTGCTGAGCACCGTAGACATGAGCTCATTCCCTAGGAGTAGCCGCACAGGGCATTGGCTCCTCCCAATGGAGAATGGCTCACAGGATGCGCTCTGTGCATCCAAGGCTAGTTTTTAGGTAGAGACATGTGCTATGAGTGGAAATTGTCCACTTCAGTTTCTCTTTTCATCATGCCTTTGAACAGAGGTATATTGAGTTGAAGCTTCTCTTTGCTCTCTGCCTGCAGTGGGTTACTATTGAGATTGGCTGCCTGGGGTGTCAGTCAATTCTATTCGTTAAACATGATGTGGGGACTTACTTTCCATGAGGTAATACCTGACTGCTCTGAGTTGGAGGAGGCAGAGGGTGGCAGCATAGCTAGTAGGCAGAAGTGGCCTACTGCGTTGGAAAGATTCTAGCTTAGTTGAGAAGAGAGATGTGCGTGAGTACCTTCAATACAAGGTCAACCCCGACAAGTAGGTAAGTAAGCGCAGTACAGTAAGGACAGGAGGAGGGAAATGAACTTCACTACTCACTTTTCAGTCGCTGTGATAAAATACCCAGACAAAAAATAACTTAGAGAATAAAGAGAGGCCATTAATGCAGAGAAGGCATGCCAACAGCTAGGAGTAGGAAGCTGGGGAGAGGGGCTGGGGTGGGAGGAGAGAACACTTGGTTAAGATAAAGTTGGGCAGGATAAAGTAAGGCTTAGGATCTTAAATTTCAGCTTTGGGTGAAGTGACAAAATGGTCCTGTACCTGACATTTCATTTGCAGTACAGAAAGATGCTGTCCTTGGTGACAAGCAAGGAAATACATAACCAACCACACAGTTCTCTATGATTTCTAAAGGATTAAAAAAATAAAAAGCTGGGCATAGTAGACATCTTTAATCCTAGGACTCCAGAGGCAGAGGCAGGTGGACCTCTGTGAGTTGGCGGCCAGCCTGCTCTATATAGCAAACTCTGGGCTAGTTAAGGCTACATAGTAAGACCTTGGCAGAAATAAACAAACCAAGCCCCCTCCTCCCCCAAGAAAAACTTAGGGCGGTGGGCAACAAGGGAAGAAAGGGTAGAAGGGCTGGGCTAATATTGAATGTCTGTGAGCAGAACATGTGACAAAGACTTAACCTCTTTGAGCCCCAGTTTCTCTAATTTGCATAGGGATAACATATTATGCTGGCCATAAAGTGGGACTAATGATCCTTTGCCCATAAGGCTATTGTGAAGCTCATAAGAGAAAACCTCCTACCTCCCAGTCCACTGTAATAGGCTGCTCTCGGAACCATGAAGGCACAGCTGTGTCAAAGGAGAGGCTTGTCTTCAGGAATGAGGCTGCTGAGGGATGCTTAGAGTCTAGGTGATGGGGAGCCTTAACAAGATCAATAGCACTTTTGGAAAAGATTATACGCTATGCTAGGCAGCAAACAGACCATTGAAACTGGATGTGGAAAGCATTTGTGGAGTCTGTTAGAGACGGTTAAACATATCAACGCAGAGAAAAATAGTGAATTGACGCACACAGCCCTCTGACACATCTTTTTATCTCTCCTTTTCTTTCTTCCACTCTCTTCCCATTTTCTGGACGAGGTAAGTAGAGCTGACATAATAACTCCTTTGAGAAGAGTTGGAGAAAACTGTGCAAATACAGGCTGTTTAAAGTCTGTGAAGTTTCTGGATCAGAATAGGAAAACTCGTTTTCCAGTAGACAGTGGGTGAATTCTCTCAGATTACTAAGCTTATAGACTTTCCACCACTAACTTAAACCTCTTGGCTAGCTCTTTAAGGTTACTAGTGAGAGTTTAGTGCACTGAAACAGTGATTCTGTGATCTCTAGTGGCTTGAAATAATTAGATTATTTTGTGTAATGAATAAATGAGACGTTAACTCCCTGGCACGGATCAATGTGGTAACATGATTTATTTCTTGTATAGGTGAGTGCTCTTGAGTCTAGACCTCACAAATAATTGTTTTGATTTCCCCCTTTTCTCACTTATAATGTGTTTTGGGTCATTTTGTGAGAAAGGCTGCCCAGTGGTGAGGGAAGAACATATGGACTCTAGGATCAGCCAAATCTTGATTCAGTTTTTGCTAGGTGTGTGACCTTGGGCAAATCATTTAACATGCCAGATTCGGATTGGTCAATAGTTGTAATAACATTTGTCCTTAATGGGATGTATTTGACTTAATGCAGTATGCATAGAAGAGAACCTAGCCCAGTTCCTCGCTTACACACGTAAGAAACGCAGATAAACAGCAGGTTACTTCTGCCTCTCTCCCCACCATATTATTTTAAGGTGATGAATGTTCATAGCAAGGATAAACGGATAGCACATTCATTCTGGTGTGACCCATTGGTTAGGCTAAAAAGGAACTCTGTCTTGATAAAATGCTTTAACAAAAATGTTTACTGAGCCTGCGTTTTGGAATGTCACGAAACCTAAATTTCTTGTGGAAATCTATATAAGCTCTAGCTTTCTGGACACTAGTGAGCTAATCAAAGGCCAAACCTCTATCTCTGAACCAACCAATGATTATCTGAGTACATAAAGTTTAACCAACATCTTGATTGGGGAATTGACGTTGCATTCTGTTCTGTTGTGGTATTATATACACTGGACATTCTAGAGCCCATAGATAAAGTACGAAGAAAAAATCAATAGCCTAGCAGCATTTGCTTGCTGAAGGACCATTACATTGTGGTCAGTTGGTGGCAGAAGCAGATCTTGCTGCTTTGGGGAGCCAGTTGCCCTGACAGATCCATACTGACTCTTGAGGGTGATGTGGGCACGTATGCCGTCAGCTCCTGCGGGAACATTACAGAGTTGGAATTCCTGTTAGGATCTGTTCCAAGCCTCAGGTCTGTGTATCACTTTCCTGCTGAATTGAGCAAATTGAAAGTGATCACATTTAGGGACGGTTGGTGGAGGCTAGTGCTTCCCCTTTAATAGCATCCCGAGAGCTAACAGTTTCTCTGATGTTCCTCAAACCCATCCTGTCTACCTCTGCACAAATGAGCTCTGTTGGAGGTCGGACTTATTGGTGTTTAAATGAGTATATTTGGCTCGCTGTAGCGTCCCTCTAAATGAACACTACTTCGGTGCATTGAAACCTAATGTTCACTCTGAGTCCAGGTGAGAGGGGACGGTGGTGGCGTTTGAGTGAGGAACGTATGGAACTCATGTCGCTAAGCCGAACGGAGTTGCTAATTGAATTAATGGCTTGACCACATTCTAGATGGTTATTTTAATGCTAGCGTGGGAAACTTTAAAAATGTTCTCCTGAGATCAGAGAAGTGAAACAGGTAGGAAAGTGGAAAAGTCAGGAAGGAATGCCAGGTGAAACCAGTGAGCTCACCCTGTGGTGACCTCACCCAGAGCGTGCATGTCTGCTTGGAGGGTATTCATTCACTGGGGCTCCGGGGAATCGAGCTCAGAATTCCTGAGCTGAAACCATGAAATCAAGGAATCACGAAATCGTGGAACTTGGAGTTTGCTTGGGTTTGATTGGTCACGTAGAACTTTTCCCTTGATCTTTGCCCCCTCCCAACACTACCCCATTTCTCTTATACTTTTTTTTTTTTTAAATAAAAATGTTCAACAGAGTTGTCCAGACACTCAGTTTTCCTGTATCTCTCACCTGGTCTGTCATCAAGCAGCTCATGTCAAAGCTCCGGTGCGCTCAACTGACTGAACTTTAATTTACAAAGATGACCAATGAGCTCCATGTTGCCCAATCCAAGGGTCGGTGCTCTGTCCTCGTCTTGTTTGAATTCTCAACATATGTACCATCGTATTCTCCACTGTCCTGCACCGTGCTCCACGCCCACATATTTGTCTGATCATAGCTTAGGTTCCAACAGAACACGTGTCTACAAGGTTCATTATGAGTGGGAGAAACGCATAGGCAGAAGATCTGAGGCAAGAATCAGGGCAAAGGAGCGCCCCCTGTGGTGTGTCTTGGAAGGAGGTTTGGGAGTGAGTGTGTGTAAGACAGCTTTGAAAAATCAGGTTGGGGCCTGCTTGCTAAGGTACAGAGTGCAGATGTGAACCAGTGAGGGAGAAAAACACTGAAAAATTTGTGCACAAGTGGTTTAGGGATTGCCAAGACTAATAAAACCCTCCACCTGTTATACTCAACGTATAGTTCAAGGTCTTTGCTTTATCCTCTCAACTCACACCAAGAGAAGTTGCAAGAAACGTCTTTTCTCTATGTTCTTGTCCCCTTGAACACTGACCTACCACTTCATTGCTAGTAAAGCTAGGTTAGATAAAATTAGCAAATCTTGCCCGGTGGCAGTTATAACAAAGAATCCGAGTATTAAATTTAAAAGATTTAAATAATTTTTCAAGACTATTTTTATTTTGCATATTGTGAAACCTTGACTTTATATTGCTTCTACATGTACTTCTGTGCATTTCCTTACTGCTATGCTAATTTTGCTTTTAGTATTTTGTAGTCTTTTGTAATTTCTCTCAAATCCTTCTTGGCCCAAGAAAAAACTAACATGTGTGGATTTTTTTTTTCTTGATCCCTCCTCCTCCTCCTTCTCCTCCAACTTGAGACAAGCTATAGTCATCTGGGAAGAGGGAACATCAATTGAGAAAATGGATCAGATTGGGCCGTAGGCAAGTTGTGGGGTGGAATTTTCTGGATTAATGATTGATGTGGGAGGATCCAGATCACCGTGGTGACACCTCTGGGCAGGTGGTCCTGGAGCGTGGTCGTATGAGTACGAATGGCCCTCATAGACTCATATAATTGAATTCTTAGTCATCAGGAAGTAGCACTACTTGAAAGGATTAGAAGGATTAAGAAGGATGGCCTTGGTTTGCCTTGTCTAACTTTAATGTGATGGCTTTTGTTTTATTGTATTGCAATTTATTTTGTTATGTTTTCTTATTATGTCTTAGAAACCTGTTCTTTTCTAATGAGAGGGAGTGGATCCAGATGGGAGGGGAGGTGGGAGGAACTGGGGGGAGTAGAGGGAGGGGAGCTATAATCAGGATATATTGTATGAATCTATTTTCAATGAAGAGAAAAAAGAGGCATGACATTATTGGAGGAAATGTGTCACTGTGTGTGGGCCTTGAGGTTTCAAAACCCCATGCCAAGTCCAGAAGCCTCTCATCCTCTCTCTCTCTCTCTCTCTCTCTCTGTGTCTTGTCTCTGCCTACAGATCAAGATATAACCTTAGCTACTGTTCAAGCGTCTGCCTGCCTGCCACCATGCTTTCTGCCATGGCAATAATGGACTAAACCTCTGAAACTGTGAGCAAACCCCCAATTAAATGCTTTCTCCTATAAAGTCACCCTGGGCATAGCATCTCTTCACAGCAACAGAACAGTGACTAGGACAGAAGCTGGTACCAGGTGAGGGGCCTGAGGTCACCACTCCCTTTATCCATTTAGCATCAGGCTTCTCTTTAAATTTTCTCCTCTAGCACTGGAACTTCTGTCTTCTAAATTACACTTCCTGGTTCACTTTTTCTCCTTAAACTGTACATTTAAAAATTTCTCTCTATCTAGTTTCTCCTTTTCATTATAGATCCACATAAGAGTGACCACTAATAACCACATGCCACAGTCAATACTAGGCTGTCTTGAAATCACCTCTGCCAATGCCATTAATCCAATTTAGCCTCAGGCAGATTTTTTTGGACAAGGGCAGAATGCAGTCTCATTCTTTGCCGAACTATTACAAGAACAGTATCTAGGTCACTGACTAATATTCTTCCTCCCTGAAACTCCTTGAGCCCCGACAGTTCAAGTTGCCCCCAGCACTGTCTTCCATGCTCCTACTAGGATGGACTGTTAAGCTCCACTTAAAATGTCCAGTTGCTTTTCTAGTCCAAAGCTCCAAAGTCTTTCATTTCCCTCCAACAAACAGCATGGTCACCCCACTCCTCGGAGCCAACTTAATATATGGGGTGTATAGAAGAGTAGGCTGAGCAAGCCATGAGTGAACAAGCCAATAAGCAGCATCGTTCTGTGGTCTCTGCCTTAGTTCCCCTTCCAGGTTCCTGCCTCAAGCTCCTGTATTGGCTTCCCTCAATGACTGGTTATAATCAGAATGTGTAAACCAAGCAAATCCTTTCTTTGCCCAATTTACTTTTGGTCATGGTTTTGTTCAAGAAACAGAAATAGAATGAAAACAAGACCCTTCTGTGTATACACACAAGCAAGGTTCTACAGCCTTAGCAACATTGTCGGATGTCCTGTTCCTGTTTTCACCAGTGCAGAGGTGGGAGTGCGTATGCGACACAGAACTGATTTACAGACAATTGGTTGCACCCTTTTCTTTAGGCCAACTGCCTTCGTCTTTGTAAGCAGTTTTGTCCTCAGGAGGACTAAGCGTGGTTAATAGAGGAGAAAGACTGCGGTAGCGATGATGATTTTGCCTCTAAATGGGGTCTGATGTAAAGAATATTATAGGTTCCTGGAGAGTCGCTGTCCAACCTTATAAAGTTATTAAGCAGTGACAGAGGGAGCTGCTTCCCAGCTGGACTCTCCGCGCCAGGTGAACACCCGCTCAGAAGCTCACCCACCTGGGTGTTCACACTTCCTTTCCTCCTGTAACTTCCTAATGTCCCTCCCTTAGCTTTTCCATTTGAAGGTGAGGTTAAGTTGTACACACTGCTGGTTCTCAGATGTAGTCTGGGATTACTGGGAGTGTCTTAAGATCTCTGGGGGGGTTCATGAGTTCCTTTCTTCTCATGGTATGCAGAGAAGTTTCCAGGGAGCTGCCCAGCATGTGCTATTGTAAGAGAGGAAGTAAAGCAACAGACAGTAAAAAAAAAAAAAATGTAAATGTGAATGACATCACCCTCACTGAAAGTACTTTTACTTTAAAAATATACCCTTAAAAAAACAGTCAATACGTGGCAGGTTTATTATAATTACATTCAAATAAATATATGTTTAAAATATTTATCATTGAGAATTGTGGCTATGACTAATTCTTATTTCCATTTCTATTCCTATAACAAAACATCAAGGCAACTTATAAAAATCTTATAAAACTTGTAAAACATTTCACAGTTTCAGAAGGTTGAAGTCTATGTTAATGGAGCAAAGGCATAGCAACAGGAATAACAGAGTTCACATTTTGATTCATAAGCAAGAGGCACACACACACACACACACACACACACACACACACACAGAGAGAGAGAGAGAGAACTCTAGGAATGGTTCCAGTATTGTGAAATCTTGAAGCCCACCCCCAGTGACATACCTCCTTCAACAAGGCCACACCTCCTAATCCTTCCTGAAAAGTTCCCCTGACTGAGGATCAAATATTTAAACATATGAGCCTATGGGGTCTATTCTCACTCAAACCACCCTCCTCATTCCACTTCTGACTCCCAAAGGCTCATAGCCATATGATAATGCAAAATGTGTTTAGGTCAAAAGTCTCCGTTTTCTTTCACAGTTTAAAATTCAAAGTTCAAAGTTTCTTTGGAGACTCAAGGCAGTCTCTTAATCTTATCCCCCTGTCCCCCAAAGTAAAACCAAAAAGCAAAACTAACTTCCGACGTACAATGACACAGAATATATACTGTCATTCCAAAGTTGAAGGATCAGAGCATAGTGAGGAATATTAGACCAAAGGAAGATTCGAACCGAGCAGGGAAAACCCCTGATCCCGTAGCACGACGTCTGATTTCGAAGGGCTTCTTCCCTTTCAGTTTCACTGGCTGCAGCACCTCTTGCTCTCGGGCTGGTTCCCTCTGTGTGTGCAGCTCTCCTTGGCAGCTACCCTACTGCTCTGGCAGCTCTGAGAGCCCCAAATGCAATCCAGTTTTCACTTTTAAAGCTGCACAGGATGGCCTTTCAGAGTCTTCATGCAGGGATTCTCCTTCCACAAGCTGGCCTCAGCAGCTCTCCGTAACCATGGAGGAAGATCCACAACCCCTTTATTCATGTATCCTTTATAGCTCTACAGCAAAAACCACATGGACAACACTGCCAAGTTGCACTGCCCGCCTGGGATGGAGCCTAGATCCACCCAATCACATGTCAGTAGCTTTTCAGGACTAAAACCTTCCTTAGGCCCTCTCTTTTCACAAGCTGGGAGCTGAGGAAGGTAGGGTCTTGCCCTAGAGCACTCTTCTCTAAACCATTTTTGGGTCCAGACTCTCCCAGTCCTCTTATCTCATTCCGCACGAACCTTGGCTCCAACATTAAATTTCCCAGTGCTCCTTTTGCTTTCAAATTGTGCGTTTTTTTTTTTTAATTTCTTTTTGCCTCACTTGCTCTTTTTCACTGTAGACCTGCATAAGAGTAATTATGATTGGCCATACTACAGAATCAATATAAGGTGGTCTTGAAACCTCAGCCACCGAATCCCTCTGAAATCTCCTGAACTGGGCCTCCGTCGTCCATGCTGCTCGGTACTACTGTCTTTCAAGCTCCTGCTAGGACTGCCCGTCAGCACCCCACTCTCATTGTTCACCTGCTTTTCTAGTCCACAGCTCCACAGTGTTCCACGTCACTCCAAAGAATAACACGGTCAGGTATTTCCACAGCAACACCCCACTCCCTGAGAGTGCCTTCTGCCTTCCTCACTGTTCTATTGCTGTGACAAAAAAAAAACTACCAACGAGACAACTTATAAGATAAAACATTTAACTGGGCTTACGGTTTCAGAGGTTAGAGTCCATGATGGTGGCGCAAAAGCATGGTGGTGGGAACCGCTGAGAGCTCACATATTGATCCACAATCAAGAGGCAGAGAGAGAAAGAGAGAGGGGAGAGAGGGGGGGAATGGCACAAGTCTTTTGAAACCCTAAACTCTACCCCCAATAACAAGCCTCCAACAAGGCCACACCTCTGATCCCTTCCAAACAAATGCTGGGGACCCAGCATTCGAGCCTAGGAGCCTATAGGGACCATTCTTGTTCATGTCGCCACTGTTGTTAGCATCGACAAGTTCTACGGAAAATGAAAAAGAGACTTCATGAAACAAGACCTCATTGTGTACCTCAGTAAGTTTGTAAGGAAATGAAGAGACCGTTACCATTTCACGGCTAGCTGTCAGCGGTCACGTTTCTTGGATGCAGGAGTAGTTAAAATCACAAAACATGAGGTGGTAGAGTGGTGAGAAACTCCCAGCAGACTATTACCTGCTTCAGCAAGCCTTGACTCTCCAATTTCACATTTAGTATATGGCAGCAATTTAATACAGTTTGGGTGTTAAGAACTGGCGAGTGACTGGTGAAAATGCAATTCATGTACTGGGACATTAGCTTAGTCAATACAGGTCTTTACCCCAGAACTCAGGCATAGTGGCCTGATAGTCAGCCCCACCTACTTCATATAGTCAGGCCAATGAAAGACCCTGTCTCAATAAACATGGTGCCCAGCAACTGAAGAGCAGCACTGGAAGCTGAGCATCTGATCTCCTCAACACACACACACACACACACACACACACACACACACACACACAGAGCACAAAATGCATTTGATGTGGAATTGGAATTCAGGTCTAATTAAGGATGGTCCTACTACTGGCAGTGTAGGTAAGCTTTCATTAATTCATTTTTCAGTCCATTAGTTTAGTGAACAGTTATTTATTGAACACTTATTGTATGCCAAGAACTGGGTCACAGCCTGTCTTTCATTTTCTCAGCCCCGAATGGGAAGCTCCGTTAACCATAAAGGCCTTTGTGGCAGTGTCTTCTGGGTAGTGCAAAAGTTCTTTTTTCCTTTGTTTCCTTTGAATAAGCCAACGTTAGAAGAAAGATAGCTTTCCTCTGAGAAGAAGCATGATCAACGGTAAGCACTTCTGCAGACATTTCAATGGCAGATGGCCGATTGCCTCGGTGTTTTACAAATAGAAATGGTCAAGTTTGCAAATGAAAAAATTCCAAAGCATGAAATCAGCTAGCTCAATCATATTTCCTAGATTTCTTCAGTATTAGAATCCAGCTGAATAATTTCAGCCAAGGGAACTTGGAAGACCTACCAGTGTCTCTTCCCTAACAGAAAGATAATGTTCAAAGGTCTTCACACCAGACAGCGAGAGATATTGCACAGTATGTGCAAGCTAGGAAACTGTTTCATTAGTCTAAATGGTCCGTGACTTTGGAAAAATGAATGTTCCGTTCTTCAAGTCATTTGTCTGCAACTTTCATTCTGGTTGGTAAAGTCTTAAACATTAAAGTTCCATAGGCCTAGATCCTGGAGTTTTATGCAGCTATTTTCCCAACAGTGTGAGTTGTGTGAGGAATATGTTGTAGTAACAAGTGATTCTCAAATTTCAAAAGTTTGTAAACAAAATCATGCCTTGATCACATTTCAGAATGGCCACAGGCTAAAATGCTTCTATTCTTACTCTAGTGTGTAAGCTGGAGAGAAGGCTCAGTCAGTCAAGTGTGTGCCATGCAAGCATGAAGGCCTGAGCTAGAATCTCTAGTACTCGCATAAAACGGCAGGTAGAGCAGTCTGCTTACTTGCTATTGGGGAGGAGGAGACAGTAAATTTCTGAAACCTGATGGTAGCCAGTCTGGCAGAATTAGTGAGGCTCCATGTTCAGTGAGAGAGACAATGTTCCAATAACGAATGTGGAGAACAGTCTAGGAAGACACCAGATGCCGACCTCTGGTTTCTGTGCACTCACCTCCCCAGAATAAGCTTAGGTGGACGAGACAGATAATATGTGTGCTCACTGCTTTTATGAGATGTTGCTGAAACAGACAATGGCTGTATAGAATGTGTCAGGTGTTGCTTTGGTTCACATTCAGTTAGACAAAGCAAGTTGTCCATGCGGGCCAATAAGGTCAATGGAGGGGGACTACGCCCTCTCATGGGGCTTCTGCTAAGGCCCTGGCCCTGGGATGTGTATTTCTCTTACAGAAGAAGAATATAAACAGTTGAGAATTAGCATGATCTCACACACTATTTGCAAAGTTAAATAAGAAAAATTTCCTTACACACTTCGTTTTACTTTGTGATGTCTGAGGAAGAAAGAGGATCTTCCTTGATTTTATATAAATAGAAAACATAAAAGCACGCTTACTGCTAGGGCAGTCTGTGTCATTTCTTAGCATCAGAGTTATTTTGTTTTCCTGCCATGGATTTAGGAAAATGGAAGAACATAGCCCTACCAAACAGAAACAAAGATCCACATTGGAACCTTTTCTTTTCTTTTTTTTTTGTCCCTGAGGTCTCATAAGAGAGATCTGCAGTGATGAAGAGGTCTGGCTAGCATGCATTTTCCCCTTCATCTCTGAGTCTTCTCCATGGCCCCTCCACCTGCAGCATTTCTGAGCGGAAAGAACAAGTGTAGGTGATGCTTTGCCATTGAACTCTAAACAAAATCATTTGAGGAGATGGTCCAGGAAGGAGATTATACTCATGATCCCTGCCCCTGAGCTCTTTCTTATGTTGCTTTAATTTAGATCACCAATGTCTTGCTCCTGGACTACTCTA
This sequence comes from Cricetomys ansorgei, assembly GCA_026225945.1. NCBI lineage: Eukaryota > Metazoa > Chordata > Mammalia > Rodentia > Nesomyidae > Cricetomys > Cricetomys ansorgei. The sequence goes on from JAMJFZ010004088.1 coordinate 282,433, forward strand.
ATAGTCCGCTAATTGGTCTCTCTGTCCGTACTTATACCTTGATAATATTTCTCCACTTGAGGAATCTTCCTAAAGCATAAACCAGATCTTCTCATCATTCTGCAAACATTATCCTCCATTCTGTACCATTTTGAGTTACAATTTAATTGCCTGAGAAGGGGATAATATCTTCTTTGTAGGAATGGATTTAGGAGTACAAAAAAGGAAAATAAACACACACACACACACACACACACACACACACACACACACACTCAAAATATCTCAGTAAGCAGCTGTGAATGCGCATCATCCTAGTGAAATTAAGAACCAAGGCCTACTTGGTTCTCCAGATCTGGTTGCCAGCTGCCAATTTCATCAGCCATACTTGGCCACCCAAGTCCACCCCATCATCACCCCTTGCACCTTGAGCTATAACTTTGCCAAGCTACATTTGGTTCACCAATCAGTTTTCCTGTCGGCTTAGTTGTGTCCATCCCTGGAATGCCTGTCAGTATCCAACCACTTGGGTCCTCTGTGCAGAATGAAGCTGTGTTTCAAAAGTCACACTTGGTCCCCTCTGATAAGTTATCTTCCTCCTCCATTGGCATCACACACTTTGACCTCTATTGCTCTCTTTTGCTTTTGTTCTGGTCTTCTTTTGCTAGATAAGATCAAAGACTGTCTGAATTCTCTCTCTGGATGGATCACAGTGCCTGACAGGCAGTAGGGGCTCAACAAAACTTTTTGAATGAATTATTTTATGATAGAGGAAAAAAAATCAGGCTACTGGAAAGGGTTGAGTAGAATGTAGGTTATGATTAAGTGAGGTCCACACTGGGATTTGCGGATCCGAGATTTGGATTAAGATAGCAGAGTAGTTCCACATCTTGTATTGTGAGAGAGTTGATACATTCTTGGGCAAAAAATAATTTTTATACATATTTAAGAAGAGATACTCATCACAAAGAAAGCTCTCAGTTTAAAGAACCCAAATATGGACTTCTTGACATGGTAGATAGGCCTTTTATAGATGCATTCCTGAGAGTCCTATGCTTAGAGATGTCACCTTGACCTTGGGGCTAGTCATCTGCCTTAAGCCAAGAAAGTACGCAATGGTAAGATTAAACAAGTAATTCTATTTGCTTGCTGCGTACATCACTACTTAGTTAGAAAAATTAAATTCCCATTCAAGCCTCTCAGCATGGTTAATAAATGCTTCAGGTGTGTAGAACCGTGTTCCAGGAAGGAAAGAGTAAAGCCGTTCTTGCGGAATGACATGTTTATTAACCTCACCGAGTGATGCAAGCTGGCACCTGGGGTGCTGGTGGGAACTCGACAAGCAGCAGCAAGAAGAGCCAGGCAAGCGAGCATGCCTCGCCTTTCTTCTGTGACACAGTGCCACTCGGAAGACAGCGCTTCGACGTTAGCATACACAAGACCTGTGTCCAGATGCTTGATTCTGTCACTCAGCTTTGTTACCTGAGACATGCTACTTGTTACTCGAGTTTTCTGTCCTTGTTTTTCTCAGCGCCATTTATGGAGGACTTTTGAATACTGCGCATTGTACTTTATCTGAATTTACTTTGTTACTTATTTTTACTTTGGGTATATCTATCTATACATATAGATATATCCAAATTTAAATAAACATATATAAGTGTATACACATATATATCCAATATATATAGTCTTAGTTGCCGTTCTATTGCTGTGAGGAGTTACCGTGACATGACCAAGGCAATTCTTACTAAGAAAACCTTTTAATTGGGGGCTTGCTTATAATTTTAGAGGGCTAGTCTGTTACTATCACGGTAGGAAGCAGACAGGCACGGTACTGGAGCAGTAGCTGAGAGCTTTGTATCTTGATCCTCGGGCATCAGGCAGAGAGGGGGCGGCTGGGCTTGGCATGGGGGTTTGAAACTTCAAAGCCTACCAGAAAGTGACACACCTCCTTCAACAAGTCCACATCCAATAATCTTTCTGTTCTTCTCAAACGGTTCCTTCCCTGGTGACTAAGCATTCAACATATAAACCTATGGGGGCCATTCTCATTCGGACCACCACAAACATGCAATTTACTATTTTAACTGTTTTAGTTAAATTCAGTGACTTTAACTGCAGCTTCCATGTATCTGCATCAATCTTCCGTCTACTCAAAGAAGGCCTAATTGCCTTTCTGTCACAGGAATATAAGGAATCGGAGGCTCTGGGAAATTAAGTAATGACGGCTCCTTTAAGATTCTTGACGCACCTCAGATGCTAACTGTGTTGTAGCTATTGTTATTTTTCCATTTAGGCCACTGGCTAGTTCTTATTAGACCTCTAGGAAGGGAGAGAAGAGAATGGAGGTTCTAGATGAGTTGACACATTCGCAGAGAGACTTGCATCAGCCAACGATGCAGGAGGGGCAGGCTCTGTTTCAGTTCGTTTCATCCAGTGCCAGGCAGATGGGGGTGCATCCTTGGTCCCAGGAGTCAGCTCCCAGGAGTCAGCTCCCAGGGCTCGCCCATTGCAACCATAGCCTCAGGAGGAAGGAAATGAGTTCAGCCTGTCTTCAGACATGTTTGTATTGATTCTGTCAGTTTCTTACAGCTTGCTGACAGGAGATAGATGGCTCAAAGCACAGCTGGGCACAGCACATTACGTCCCCATCTCAGGGCTCCTAAATCATTTCCAAATTTTAAATCCCCTAATCAATATTTTATCTGGAGATCAAGACAGTGAACAGGCCAGCTTGTCTCAGAGGCATGTGCTCACACCCTTGGCACTCAAAGGACAGCCCAAACTGGAGGGAACGGAAGACTGTTCTCCCTGAGGCTACTCATCTAGGATGGCTAAGACCAGGGTGGCCCACAGGAACCATGTGGTCCCAGTGAAGAACTCCTTTCAGGCCCCATGCTGAATTGCCTCAGTCCATAAAGGCTTAGCCTTCACACAGTTCCCAACATAGCAGCTTTCTCCCAAGTGCTTCCTTCATAAGGCTAGCACAGTGCTTGCAGGGGCAACCATGAACAAATATTGACTGAATTCCAGGAGGAAATTTTGGGTGTCTTAAAGGGGACTGCAAGTAGAAGAGTTGAGTGGGAGGGGAATTCTAAAATGGACCAGCCAATGTCAGCGGTTCATGACCAAATATCTGGCAACAGGGGCTTCAGTGTTCACCTACTTGGGAAAGTCACAGCATGTTTGGGCATTTCCGAAAGCTGCAAAGGTCTTTCTTGTTTGAAGCTGAACTGGCTTTGTAGCTTCTAGCCATTAGTCTTTGCTGAGATCCCAGGAACCTAAGAGCCATGCTCTATAGAGAGAGTGCTCTTGAGGACCGGGGAGCTTTCCCTGCACCCAACTTGGGGCTGATCGTGCACTGCAGGAAGCAGAGAGAAGAGCTGTCAGATCTGAGCAGCAGGGACCTCGAGACACACAGTGCTGTGATGGTTTTAGCTGTCAGCTTGCTTTCTCAAGGAAATATGCCCGGAATTCTGAGTCAGCATTTTCTCAGTCTTCTTAGACTGGGTAGAAGGCTTAGCTCTGAGCAGAGAAAACAGGGGTTGGGTGTTGTCCCGCAACGGGCTCTGCTACAGAGCAGAGGTCACCATGGTCTTGTTGCCCTCGACACTGCGCAGACCTTTCCTGTCATGGGTGCTCTGGTCAGAGTTAGCACTCTGAGAATGGGGACCTGTCTGAGACTACTCTGTCAGCAAGAACTGAACTCCACCTGTCCTCTCCAGATGCTGAGCTTACACACCGCGCTTAGCTCCGCGCTTCTCTGTGCTCCCCAGGCCTGCCTTTGTATCCAGACTGCCTGAACGTTTGTTAAAACACACACCCAGAGACTCTCATTCAGCACGGCTTGGTGGGACCCAGTAGCTCACAGGCCTAACAAGTTCCCCGACTCTATGAAAGCTTACAGCTCTCTACTGTGGCTGGTAACCCCAAGTGATCCGTGGGACCATTGCCTCTCTGAATTCTGGGAAGTAGCAGGTAAAGCGTGCTGCAAAGCTGGTGTCAAAAGCTTCCTTGGTGTCTCCTCACCATGCAGGACACTCATGCTTATGATTTTAAGGTGTATTCTCTGGTTGGAGCCCAGTACTGCTCTGTAATGGTGGCTTCCCACTAGACACCAAGCTTCAGGGGGCGGGGATAGCGACTTCATCTGTTTTGTCTTTAGAGTTGCCCCAAAGGCAGCTAGTGGGCATGCGGCTTAGCTCCGCCTCAGATGTAGAGACATGTAAGCGGAGCCATCCGTAGTCCCATTCAAAGGTAGTGTAGTAAAGCTCAGGCTTAATTTCTAGTTGCATCAGGATTTACTCCGCCAATTAAAACCCTGTCATTTTAAACTTCCCACTTCCTCCCAGGACCGTGTCCCTTTTCGTGTGCTATTCTCTCCTCTTCTACCCAAGTGGAGTAGCTCTGTGCAGAAAGAAGCTTATGGGATCGTGTCAACAAAGGCCAGGAGGAAGACTTCCACTTGGTCCTTATGCTGGTTTTGGTCCTGGCGGGGCCCTGGTGAGCAGTAGTGGCTTCACATGCTCTGGATCACAGCCTCAGTTCTCACAGCAGTGGTTGCCGAGTGTTGGTAGCTGATCTGGTTTAAGATCTGACCTCTTGGGTCACCCCATGTGACCCTGCCTGCTGCCTGGCCTCTTTAAATACCGATTTAAATTCTTGAAAGGACTTGTGCCCTCTACTGGTCACCTTTCTCATTGCAATGATCAAATATCTGACAGAAAACAACTTAAGGGAGAAAGGGTTTATTTTGGCTCACAGTTTAAGGGATACAGGCCATCATGGCGGAGTAGGAGTCACATTGCCTCCATGGTCAGGAAGCTGGGATCCGCTTCCTCCAGCGAGGCCCTTTCTCCCAAGGGTTTTACAACCTTCTGAAACTAGCACCACAAGCCAGGGTCCTTTCATATTAAACCGCGACGGGCCCTGACTCAGTCATGACACTGATCTGCAGTTTCCATGTTGAGATGTATGTGTGCGCAGGTGAAACTGGGTGACTCATCTCCTTCCGTGGAGTTAGCGCTGCTCTGGAGAGAGATGGTCCCTTTCTTCCCACGTGGCATCCTGCAAGACCACCATGTGGATAGGTACTGTGTATGGAGCGGGCTGAGTCCTCTCAGGGCTCACCCCTCCTGCGGCTCCCTCCTCTGCATTGTGCCCTGGGCTCTCCTCCAGCAGAGCTCTGCCACTCCAGTTTAGCTGTGCTGCCTGCTCCCTGGAGCTTGGAAAGGCTCTTATTTTCTCAAGTGCCTTCCAGGGCCTTCTAGGTTATTGTTTTCCCTGTGAATCTAAAACATTAAACTTGAATACCAAACCTTTTATGTCTTAGAAAACTTTATTTCTTATTTTGCCCCACCATGGAGCCCTGGACTGAGGGTGGTGGGCAGGTGTGCAAGCAGTTTACAAAACGACCAGGAACGGAGATGACACGATACTCCATTTAAGCTACTTTAAATACACAGTTTATTTTACAATTTATCTTTCATCTTACTGGGCAATTCCAGTGCTTGAGACATAACTTTAAACGTGTTCTTACGCCAAGGGACAACGTTGATGAAATTGAAAGTGTTTGTCAATCGTTTCCTTTTCTAATAAAAAGAAATTTTTATCATCTTGCTAATTTTTCTTTTTCTTTTCTGAGAGAAAGGGTTCTTGCCGGGTGGTGGTTTGTATGCTGTGTTACACGTGTGTGGAAGCCAGGGGTCAGTCTTAGGCACTGTCCCCAGGGTGCCATCAACCTTGCTCTAGATTTCTCAGTGGCCTGGAACTCACGGGGTTGGCTATGCACGCTGGCCAGTGAGCCCCAAGGGTTTACCTGTTTCTGCTTCTCCAGAGCAGAAATTACAAGCACACACCAACATATCTGGCTTTTTACATGGGTTCTGGGAAATCAAATTCAGATCCTCATGCTTTTCTTGCAAGAACTTTACCAAATGAATGGTCTCCCCAGCCTAGAGTTCTTTCTTCCTGGGAGAGTCTGAGCTAAAACATACCACGAATGTGAAATGTTGAGAATGACAGAAATCAGGAGGAAGGTAACCCTACAATGTCTCTTCCCCCTCCCTCCTCTTCTTCTCTGCCCTTCTCTCCTTTTCCACTTTTCTCAGGGATTGGGCTTTTTCCCTCATGAACTAGCCAGAAGTGATAAGACTTCCATGGTCTGGAGTCTAACTCGGGAGGCCCAACAGCCTCAACGTGGACTCCACACCTGACTTTCATCCCCCACTTTGCTCTGCCTGTTCTCTCCCGTTGGGGAGATTGAGCAGCAGTCCAGGAAAGGTCATTGTTCTGTTGGGTCCTTATCCATAACATGCATGGCTCCCACAGCCAGTAGATAATAAGCAGCCATCAGGCTAGAATCTGGTCCATCACATTTCAAGAGCTGGGATCCAAGATGATGAAGACATTGGACCCACAACTCAAAAAGCACCCTTCCAGAGGCAAAGGGACGAGTGGAAATGGCTAAAACTCACAACCAACTCGGCACCACACGGCGAGTGTTGTAGCAATGCCAGAGCACCTCATGGACCCCAGCCCCCTGCCTGCCTGTCCTGGAGGCTGTCTGGAGCAGGGGGGCGGGGTGTCAGCCACAAGATGGGCACACAGTGCTGGTTATGAATGTGCTTGTAAGTAGGTTGAATAGACCTGAGCGGGGTTTTCAGTGGCAACAAGGAAACAAGTACACAGGATCAGGACAGTACAGGAGGGATGGGCAGAGATGCGGGCCTCAGCTCCCAGGGAAGGAGAACTGGTGCTGTGAACATGAGGGAGGGAGAGGAGAGGGCATGGCAGAGGGCCAGAGACCCCCTGGGGGTACTCAAGCTTCCAGGCAGAAAAAAATCAGAGGGACCAAGGAAAGTGACACTCCACAAGTTTGTAGTGTTTCTTGGCAACCAGAATCAAGTCTCTATTGGGCTCTTTGGAAGTCCTGCTAAAGAGCCTTCAGCTCTCTTTGTTTTTGGGCTACTCTGTTGTGCATGGTGTTTGTTGCAGCTGCCCCCTTTAGGGGCTTAGCAGGTGGCAGTCACTCTGCTAAGTGCTAGTTCACGTTCCACGTACAAGCACTAAGATTTCTGTGAGAGGTGCACAGCTTTCCCATTCCAGATCAGGAAACACGTTTAGACAGGGCAGCTAACTTTCCCAAAGCCCTAGTGTCGTATCTCATAAGTAGGGTCAGAACTAGGACTAGAGCCTAGCTAGCCTCTGCTAAATATGATTCTATTGTCCTAAGGGGTTATTGAATTGCAGTGTTGACATCTCCCAGGAGCTTGCTAAACTTGTAGAGTGTCAAGCTCTATTCTGAATCAGAATCTGCATGTTAATCATAGCATCTCTCTCTCTCTCACACACACACACATGCACACATGCACACATACACACATATACACACTCACATGCACACACATACACACACACATACACACTCATATATACACATACACAAATGCACACACACATACACACACATGTACACACACATACACATATACACATACACACATACATACACATATACACACACATATACATTTATACACATACACACACATACATACACATGCACACACATACACATATTTACACATACACACATACATGTACACATACACACACACACACCGTGAAACTCTGCTGTAAGCCATGATCACACATATCCATCTCTGCTCATCACTGATCCTGGTACCCACTCTGCTCTTGGTGCTTGGATTTCTTCTCTTCCCCCATCTTTGTCTGAGGAGATGTGGGCATCCTTCGGCTCATCATGCACAGACTCACTCTGCTCTGTGATGACAAGAGGTGTGTGCTTAGAAGGCACGTCAGCCTAGCACTGGACGTCTCTCAAAGGATGGTTTATGAGGGAATGCTGCTGCGAGGAAACAAGTCTGTCTTCCCTGGTGACACTCTGTCCCTGAAGATCTGGCTCTGGGCTCTGTATCTGTTGCTCCCCAACTGTGCCAATGATGGGATTCAGGTCGCCCTGCTACTGCAGCTGTCACTGAGAACACGCACAGCCAATATAGCTCCTCATGCTGAGGTTACCCCTCCCCATGTTCGCGACCCCACCATTTGCCTCCGTAAGAGAAAGGTACTCACTCAGTGGCTGACGAGAGTCCTGGCCAGTTGCTGATTGACATAAGACATTATCACAGAGTTAACTTTTATTTAAGATTTTCTACAGTGAAAAACGTGTCAGCTTTGATGACTCTTATTTTACAGATTATGAAACTGATTCTTGGAAATGTTAAATGACTCAGCTATGGTCTATTAAGGGGCTGAGTTGGGATAGAATTCCACGTTTGGTTCTGAAATGGATAGTTTTCCCACCTTCTATCCACACTTGCTTCTCTTTAATGGCATAATCTCCTTTAGTCAGAAAGACAGATTTGCCCAATTTGGACTGTTTTTAAAGTTTAGGTGAAGTGGCTCTTAACTTCTGGCACTGGTCAGAATCAGCTGGAGAGCTTGTTATGACATGATTCACTGAACCCCACGGTATGTATAGCTCATACATGCTAATAATCCACCCTTCTCCACAGGCATGGCACTGTAGTTCTGGATTATGACCATGGCATCCACACCCGACACAGGTTTGCAGCTGCTGCTGCAGCTGCCAGCACAGGCCTGCATTGAGCTCAGAGCCTTGGAGATGTGAAAGGCAGAGAGTGCCTTCAGCCAAGTCCCACTGTTCCCATCCCCAGCCCTGTGACTGCTGCAGAGCCTGGCATGCTCCCGGTTGTTTATTGTGTGCTGGATGTTGTTTTCCAGAAGAACAGATCATTGGTTATCTGTGCTTGTGTCAGTCAGTCCAGACTTCCCCCTTATGTAGGCAATGTTTAGGCTGGACCATTGTCCCACGCTCATGAGGGTCGCCAGCTGTTCAATATTATAAGTAAAGCTTGGAATTGGAGAGCATACTTATTTATGGTCGTTTCCTAGGAACCAGAAATCCAGTTCAGAGAATAAAACAAAATATCAAACCAAACCAAATCAAAAGAGAAAACCAGCCCTGCATGCTTCACCTTAGCAGAAGGTGTTTCTGAGATCTCTGAGATGCGTGAAAACTGGGTTAAGTATCTGCCTTTCCCCGATGTTACATCCTCATTACACATTGCTGCAGTCCAAAGGGGTTGACTTTGCATCTCCATCATGGACATCCAATGTCTGTGGGTGGAACACCAGAGGTCCCATCTGCATGGAAAACTACGGAGTGCTGTGGCAGAGTCATGGTACAAAGAAGGCGGGCCCTGGGACATTGGGTTGTGGAGTAGCAGCTGGCTATGAATCCTGGCTCTGCCATTCCTGCCGTTTGGTGGTTGGGAGTCTACTGGCACATTATTTAATTTATCTCAGCCTCATTTCCCCCAGAATCAGGGCAGATATAAAAAGATTTAACCAACAGACACGACATGAGCATCTACCCGTCATGATGGAGGGCAGTCAAGTTAGAAGCAGCAGCATCTGAAAACAAGCCAGACAGAACTGGAGCAGCCTGTCAACTTGCATTTCCAAGTATGGAGTGGGTCATGTGTGCGATTTGTCTCACCATAGGAGAAGCGGGTTTTATGAATAAGAACAAGGCCGCCTCTGGGTCTCACGCTCCGGAAAGTGACCCCTACTCATGCGCTTGTGAACAGCCCGGCCAAAATCGCTCACCAACTAAACATACTAATTAAAAAAAATTAACTAACTAAAAACAGAATTATTTCTTTAATATATTGCCTCATGTTGAGTGTGAATAGCCTTTGTTCTCTTCTCCTGATGAAACAACGCCTCTGGGCCCTGTATGGATGTTGGCTGCTCTGGTGTCCTTTCCCCAGGAAATAGAACAATACTAGTACTTCCTTTATGAGCTGGAATTGAGAAGAAAATATGTGTAACATATGACACACAGTAGGGCCTCAATAAAAGGGAGTTTTATATAGACTGTGACCTTCTAAGCTGCGTATTAGATGGGGGAGGAGCTCTCTGAGGCTCAAGAGGCTGGGGAATACGGGGCCTTTTCGTGTGATATAGTTTGGGTTTGGCATGTGGACACCTAAGTCAGCTCTTATGGGAAATTTATACCAATGCTAAGACGGATTGGTTAAAGACCTACTGGTTAATCATCACCCCAGAACAGCAAACAAAAGGGCTATCCCTGATGAGCAAAGTGGAGTTCTTCCCATCTGGATCCTCATGGAGATTTTCCAAGATCGGTGGGAAGGGTATTACCTCAGTACAGAGAGAGTGTTGCTGGAGCCAGGGAATCACTATACTGATGTCTGTGGGAGCGAGGGAAGGGAACTGCACCAGATGTCCATCTCCGTGTCCTCACTAAGGTCAGATGGCTTCCAACAGCTCCTGTAGGCAAGCATGGCAGCCATGATGGAGTGAGTATAAGCAGGTGTCACACTTTGAGCTGCTATAAAAATGTCACAAATTAAGTGACTTATAAGTAAGCAGACATGTATACCTTACAGTTCTGGAGGCTGAGAAGTCCAATCAGAGTTGGTGTCTGGTGAGGGCCTTCTGTCTGCTGTGTAGGTTGTCTCCTGCAGTGTGACATCAATGGTGGAAGGTGAGTTAACTCTCTAGGCCTCTGTTATGATGGCGTTCATGGAGAGGAGCTTCCCGTGAGGTACGCTCCCTTCTAAGTCACCTCCCAACATCGTCCCTGGGGCGAAAGATCTCAACAGACTTTGGAAGGGACACAAACATTCAAACAAACAAGGATCTTCTTCACTTCAGGGAAAACCAGTGGTTCGGGCTCTGTGGATCAGCCACAGGGTGGGTAGCACATGACACAGAGCCTTCTGTTTTCTCTGTGTTCTTCTGGGATGCCATTGTTTGAAAAATCATCGCTGACCATGTCTGATCTTTGGACATTACAGCCTCCATTCCTCCCTTCAGTTACATTAGACGCCATAGTCCTCATCAACTCTTAGGTTAGGTTACCCCTTCCTTCCTGCTGCTCTGGTCTCCCCAATAGCCTCTTTCTTAAAGCACCAACTTTAAAGCTTCCTTCCTCCACCTGTATCTTCGTCTCTGATGCTCACTTCATTCTCCCTCAAGAGAGGGAACACATCTACACTCCATCACCCTTTGCCTGAGTCAAGTCTTATCACTAACCAGGAACTCTTTCCTAAATATCTGATGCCCTCTGGACATTTCCTTTTTGGTTCAGCTGGATCACCATACTGACATCCCAACCAGCTCCAGGCTCATTCTCTTCCCATCCGCACTGTCCCTGCTGCTCAGATTTCCTTTCAAAATTACCCGTTAGATCGTATTTCTGGGTAATGTCAACAGCTCACTAATATCTACAGTCCTACTGCTTTATAGAGTTTAAAGGGACCTTGATGAGGAGGGTCTTCTCTTTGTCTTCTCCTTGCTTTTCTCCTTAGAGCTCATTCCATTCCCTGTCCGCATTGAACTTGTTTCAGTTTCTTGAATATACTGAACATACTGTGTGCTTCCATCTCCATGTCTTTAGACAGATCTCTCCCTGGACATGTTCTCCCTCTTCTAGCTACTGATGGCTTCTCTTTGGGAACCCAGCTGTAGCAAACCTCCTCTACAAAGTGATATCCAATACCCAGGATGTCATGGACATATGACCTTGTCTTAGTCAGGGTGTCTATTGCTATGAAGGGACACATGGCAGCAGCAACTCCTACAAAGAAAAACATTTAATGGAGGTTGGCTTATAGTTCAGAGGTTTCGTCCATTGTCATCATGGTGGGGAGCATGATGGCCAGCAGGCAGACACGGTGCTGGAGAGGGAGCCCAGAGTTCTACATCCAGATTGGCAGGTGGCAGCAGCAGCAAGAGATAGTGAGCCTTTAGGTCTGGCTTGAACTTCTGAAACCTCAAAGCCCTCCCCCAGTGACACACCTCCTCTAATAAGGCCACACCTTTTAATAGTGCCACTCCCTATGAACCAATGTGTGCCATTTTCATTCAAACCACCACAGACCTGAACCGTTGCCATGGGCTCCAAAGGGTTCTACATTTGGTTTTGTGGATTGCTGTTGCTGAACAAAAGACTTGCATTTTTATTTCACAGTGGGATCCATAAGCTGTATGTCTGATCCTGCAAATACCTCTCGGCAACAGCACTCAGAGCTGCATTGTGGTATGCTGTTACTATTTCCTGTCTGAGAACTCCTTGGGACTAGGATCTATGTCTTGTTTCTATTTCTCAACACCCAGGGCTGTGAAAAACGCACAGTAGGTATGTTAGCTACTTTTCTTATTGCTGTGACCAAATGCCTGAGAGAGGTAACTTGAGGAAGAAAGGAAGGCTTATTCTGGCTCACAGAGGGACACATCTATCATGGCGGGCAAGGAAGGCATGGCAGTAGAAACGGGAGGAAGCTGGTTCAGTGCATATGCAGTCAGGCAGCAGAGAGGTGAACGCTGGTGCTCATTTCCAGCTTTTATTTCTCCCATTGTTTCTCCAGTCTAGGACTTCAGCTCATAGGAGGGAGCTGCTCACACTCAAGGTGAGTCTTTGCTCCTCAGTTTAACCTTCCTGGGAACATAGACACGCTCCAAAGTGTGTTTCCATGGTGTTCCTAAAGCCAGTCAAGTTGACGCTGAAGATCAACCATCATAGTAAGGGTTCAGCGAATGCTTACAGATAGAGCAGATCATATTTGCGTCAGATTGAGAGCCATCCTTTCTTTCTTTCTTTCTTTCTTTCTTTCTTTCTTTCTTTCTTTCTTTCTTTCTTTCTTTCTTTCTTTCTTTCTTTCTATTTTCTTTTTTTAAAAAGGAGATCATAGTACAAAGAGATTTGATTCAGGCATGAGAAATTGAACTAGTTTTATTTATTTTTGCTAAATTTGTCTTTGTGATCTAACCTACAGCTGTTCCATTCTTCGGCCTCGATTTCCCTCTGGGTAAAATGAGGAGCACACTGCAAAGGTCATTGTGGGAACACTGAGGGCCTGTGGCCCTGCAAGCCCCTTCTTTACCTTCTGCCTTCTTGTCTGCCTCCCGGTCCTTGCTCCGGGGCAGCCTTCAGCATCCGCAGCCTCCCTCCCATCTTTCCTTATCTCCTTTCTCTCATGGCCTCTCTTTTATTTTACCAGGAAAGGAAAGGCCACACTCTTCACTCAGCAAATACAGTATTTGTTGACATTCGGAGAAAAAAAATGAAGAGGAAAGTCAAAGATCCTTCAACATCAAATGTGTTTGAATATTTAAAGACTGCGAGTGTTGGAAATGTTGACAGGCTCCTTGTCAGGCTTCGTTCTGATACCTGGGCCCATTATTTACACTCTGAAAGAGAAAGTCGCCCTCTTCAAGGGGCCTCATGGGGAACAGATTTGCTCCTCAGCTTGCCTGCCCACTCGTGCTCTGGTATAGTTCTCAGAGTTTCTCATCAGGGCCAGGGGAGGGAATCAATGAGTTGTGAGAAGGACTGAGGTAGAGATCAGCATGACAGGACCCTCAGACTCCTTTGTCACTTCCATGACATGTGCTGCTTTCCTCTACTGGGATTCTGCATACAATTTCATTGACAGAACAAAGCAGGCTGCAATGCTAACCAGTGCTCCAACGCATCTGCCTGACTCATCTAGAGGCCAAGTTCAGTGTTAGTGCGGAGCTCTGGCTGGTTGTGCTGGCTTTAGGGCATGAGTCTTGTCCATAAAGAGGAATAGAAATTATTAACGTTTCCTGTCTTTACTCTCAGCCAAATAATTATGGAAGAGTCATGTTCCTGTACTGGCCCCTCACCATTTCTTTCTGGCCACAGTCTGGGTCTTGGCTGGGGGTCAAATGCCTTGGCAAAGGCTAGGACAGAGCTGTCAATAGCATTGCCACAGATGTTAAACGACTGTGGAACCTACTTCTTTGCTCAAGGGTCTGGGCACCTGCTATATGACCGTAGAACAGGAGAGATGAGGAATCTCTCTGGCTTTGGCCCCAGAGACATAACAGCATCCTCGTGGTCTCCGCAGACAACTTCTGCTTAGCTCTTGAAAACCTGACACTCAATCCTTGGAGACCAGAGCAAGGCTGTGGCCGGGAGCAGAGGCTGGGTGACGCGTGGGGTCTTGTCACATGATTTAAGTAGCTCTTAAACAAGTACATGGGCTTTTCCCTGTGCTAGATCCTGATGGGCAGAAAAAGCAGCTTGTATCCTTGTTGGGGAGAGAACTATTGATTTATTTATTGTGTGTAGTAAAATAATTCTCTTAATCTTCCTCCATTCTACCCCCAAAATAAGCCAGGGAGGAACCTAGTCATTAAAGAGGTGGTACTGGATACAGTATCTTTTTACCTTTCAGGAAGGCTACAAGTTACAAAGGCTTTTGTCAGGGTAATCAGTTTATAGTTACAGCAGCGGGGGAAATGTGAGTCTCTTTAGTAGCCCCTGTGATGGATTCTGGCAGAAAAGTAATCCTGGCTATTTGACATGTGTCTGATTTGTTTAGATACCCAGGGAAATAGCAAATTGCAATTTCTAGTGGCTGACCCGAAAGTCCCACGTCTGCCCTGGACCCTCAGACCCCAGACACATACCAGTAGCAGAAACTAGGGGGGCAGAGTAGACCCACTTTCCGCGGTCCACACGTCAGGCAGCACATGAGCAAGTCACATGATGTCCAGGCAGAGTCAGGGAAAGGAGTAGTTTCTAAAGTAGAGGTGAGCAGGGCTGAGAAGCAGTGGGAGATTGAGGAGGGAATAAAGGAGATGGGGACTGAGAGTAAAGGGCAATGGAAGCTTCTGGGAAGACTGTGGTCCACAGAAAAACTGTCTGGGTTCCGGGAACATTTCTGAGCAAATGCTGGTGTTTTTGGAGATGTGAGGACACTGTGAGTTTGCTGGCTGGGAAGGCCTCAGAGCACAGGTAGTGCCAGACAGTGGTGTCAAGGCACAGCAGAGCCTTGAAGTTCTGGAAGCTTCTTGCTGCCAGATGAAAAGGACAGGTGAGGTTGTTTCCTGTGTGACTAACGTAACAACACGGTCTATTTAGATGTCACAGACTCCCTGAATCCTTCATTGATTCTTTGTTCCTCTCCCAAACAGAGCTGTTGAGCCCACAGACTTTGGGGATGTCCTGGTAAGGGCTGTGAGTTCTCTTATTGCCCACAAAACTGGGGCATCTACTTTAGCCCGGCACTGGTCTTTTCTGGGATTTGGAGGAAAAAGTGAGCCTCCTCAGCCCGTGGAAGGCATATTTCACATTTCCAATTATGACACAATCTGGTCTGTGTGGAAGTGGGAGCCTGTTGACTTTAACAGCCCAGCTGTTCCTGCCTTCCGGACAGCAGTCAAAATATCTTCTGAGCAGAGGGGTGAACAGTCTGAAGTTCTAATAGGAGTCCTCCAGGATGACATAGAAGAGCAGTGTGTTATGCTAATGTGGCTCCAGGGACCTCTGTGTTCCCTGCCTACACGACACAGATGGGACCCACTAAACCCCGCCGTCAGGGGAGACGTCCTAAATGTCACTCTTCTCTGATAGGAATAAGAACAGCACTCCCTCCCCTCCTTGTTTCTTCAGACAGACTCTAACACCGTAGCTGAGGCTGACTTGGAGTTCACGGCTGTAGCCTGGTCTGACCTAGAACTTTAAGCAATCCTCCTGCCTCAGTTTCCAGAGTGCTGGGATAACAGACATGAGCCACCATGGCTGTATTGCAGGAGTATCATTTATCCTGTCTTCCCATTGGCTTATTTGCCAGTGCCTTTCAGCTTTTTCATTCTCCTTAGGAAGATGTAGGAGTTTCAAATGCAATAACCTCATTTCTTTCCGATCATTTCTATCTTTATCCTCTCCTTCATATCAAGGGCCAAGAATAATTGACTCCTGGAAAGAAAGGGAAGCAGGAATGAGTGGCTCCCTGAACATTGGGAAGGTCTGTGTGGGTGATTCTGGTGGATTAAGTATCAGCAAGCTCCCTTACCCACAGGTTTAAAACCTTATGGTCAATGATATCGGTGATATTTTCAATTCTGTCTATATTACTCCTGCATATCTCTCTGATTTGGTTTTAATCTCCAGGTGAAGCAGAAAAAGGTGTTATTTATTAGCACTCTAAAACTCCACCAAGTACGTTCATTTGTCTGTGTGAATTTCCCTGCCTTTATGAGACCAGCTTCTGTACTTTATAGTTATGTCTGATATAGTAAAAAGTAAGGAGACACGAGAGAAGAAATCTGCCTTGGTCCTATCCCTTTACCTAATTAAGTTAAAATACCTCTAGGAAATATGGGGGAAAGATAACAACTCCCTTTCCAGCTTGGAGAATATGCTTGGAGCATCTATACCAGCCTCTTGCAAGAGAGAGTGAAGTTTTTCTAGAATTGATGGGAATAAAACAAGTTTTGCTACAGTTTTTAATTCTTCCCTGATATTTGTGTGTGCGTGTGTGTATGTATGTGTATGTGTGTATATGTATGTATGTGTGTATATGTGTGTGTTTATGTGTATGTATGTGTGTATATGTATGTATGTGTGTGTATGTATATATGTATGTATGTGTGTGTGCGTGTGTGTGTATGTATGTGTGTATATGTATGTGTGTGTGTATGTATGTGTGTGTGTATATATGTATGTATGTGTGTATATGTATGTATGTGTGTATGTGTGTGTGTGTGTGTATGTGTATGTATGTATGTATATGTATGTATGTGTGTATGTGTGTGTGTGTGTATGTGTATGTATGTGTGTATATGTATGTATGTGTGTATGTGTATGTGTGTGTGTATGTGTGTATATGTATGTATGTGTGTGTGTGTGTACTCACTAATTTAGATAGTCTAGTAAGCAAGTTCTATGGATCCTCTGGCTTCTATCTTCCTGGAGTTGGGATTGCAGGTGGACACCACTATTGCATGTGGTTCTGGGGAATAAACTCAGGTTCTCTTGCTTCTATTGTGAGCATCTCACAGGACGGAGCCCTCTCCCCACCCTCTCCTTATGATTTAAGCTCTTAAAAGGTAGAAGCTTGTTCAAAACGAGCGTATCTTCTTTTGTTATCATTGCTCTCTGTCTTTGTCTCTTCACGGGGCTGTGCTCAGTGAAAATCTTCTGTGTGGCATTCTACAGGAAGGTGAAAGGATTTGAAGGCCAATGTTGCAGCTGCACTCTGGGATAATCTGTGTGTCTTCCCCGTCTCTGTGGACACTTCCATCTCCACGAGAAGAAGAGACTCAGTTAACTTGTCTTTGTGGGTGGAGCGAGGAGAACAAGACCCTCATTCAGGGTCCCGCACGCTGACCTCTGCTTCCCACTGGGATGTCTGTTTGGGAGGAGGGTGTACATCAAGCTGCACTGGGGCCTGCTGATTCTGTTTGCAGATTTTACAGCAGAGCCACTGGCTCTCAAAACACGCAGAGCAGAAAGTTCCACCAGTTTTTCCCACGAGTCCCAGATACTTCTCCCGGTCTATCAGGGTATCCTCAGCTGCATCCACATCTTTCAGTCCTTTTAGCCAGGGCTGACCTGCACTGGTGTGCAGTAGAGGACAACTTGTCTTTACCCCAAGACAGGCCTCTTAGACGGACTTCTTGCTTTGGTTGCCTTGAAAGTTTCTTCTTAGCCAGGGCTACCGAATCTCCGTTTGTGCTTTCTCTCTGCATTTGTGCTTTCTCTCGTGCTGTAGCTTTGCTTTCCTCGTTTCTGTTCTCTCTAGTAGTGGGCTTGGTGTGGGGCTTAGCTCTTTCTGATCGTCTTCCTGGTTGTTTCTCTAGATCTTATCCAGCCTCCACAGACTCAAATCTTAGCTCTGCTCATGTGGCTGGGGACTTAGAGGCCAACTGTCTCTTTTCTAGATTATAGAATTCCAACAGGGGCCTCAACATCCAGTGTGACAGAATTTGAGAGCTGACTTGAGGAGACCTGTGCCTGGACAATCGGAGTCGGGATTCCTTTTGTAGGAGCAGGCTTGGGTTTGAGAGACCGCACCCCGTGACCACACTTCTAGACGAGGTCAGGTGACTGAAGTTTCTGAATACCCCAGTGTGTCTCCAGGGTTTCTGTTGGCCTTCTTGAAGTTCACACATACTTCTCAAAACAAATCTTACTTTTCTTTTAAGGACAGAATAGTAAGCCATGAAACAGGATGAGCAGAAAAAGAAGTGAGACTGTCAAATACAATGGAGATGAATTCTGTATGATTCCTCTCTGCCCTACTGTCCTTGTGTATGCTGCACGCGAAAATCAGGCCAAAAGAGGCTTAGATTGGGAAAAGGATTTTAACAGTCAGAAGGCATGCCTCTTGATGTCTTAGATTCTCCCTCTTCAAATTCTAAAACCAGACACATTGGTCTGGGGGGTTTAATTCCCATTTCTAGGACACAGAAGGAAATCTAGAGTTTCATAACAGTAAGAAAATTAGAAAAGAGTTGATCCAAAATGCTGACTTTTTCTGCACTAGTCTCCTAAGGACACGCCAGCACAGTGAGCCAGAGGGGCTGCATGGTCATTGGTGCAGGTGGGGGACCAGGCAGGTATGGGAAGAAGACAGACAGCTGACATGCCTGCTCTGTCGCTCAGTTCCCACTGCTTGTGGCAGGAGTGGGGGTGGGGTGGGGGGTGGGGTGGAGCTAAATGAACTCTCACTGTTCATGCTTTCAAGGTGATGCTGGTGAGGACACTGGTGGAGCCCAAGAGAAAGTGCTGGAAATTCGTTAAAGTTTGGCATGGTACTCTGAAATGTCAAGTTTAGGTCATCTTTTTGAGAAAACAATGAAGACTTCATATGTAAGTGTTCACTAGATTCCTCTCAATTTTGCAATATAAGGAGTGTAAGTTATGTATTTAAAACAGTATCCAAAAACCTCACAGAAGCAGTTATGAAAGTTTTGTTTTACTGGCAATGGGACAAAAAATAATTGGGCATTAAATCAAGGAAATGGGGAAAAGAGAGCCACAAATCAAGAGAAATGGTGGAAAATTAGGTCTTAGTGGAGAGAAATGTGTACATATGAGCTGCCTGATGTTTTAGAGATAGAAATACGGTTCTGAAAAGTCTCCCCTTTAACCCTTCACACTCAAGTCTAGACTGTGAGGGTCTGGGGAGATGGCCACTCCCTGGGGTGACTTGACTTTTCCCTGTTCCACTTCATGAGAACAGAGAGGTGATTCGGCTGCGGCCCCTGTTGTAAATAGTGGCTGTCTGTGTTCCAAGCGGTCACTCTGATCTCGGGACCGGCATCTCGTCCTCCTTTCTCTTGCTTCTGACTTGGAGAAGGGTGACTTCTGACTGACGACAGCTTAGGGTCTACCCATGGAGGAAGGACACACAGCAGTCTCCGGAGGGCACTAGGGCCCTGTTGATGGGCCACCTGGTTTCATTAAATCATGCGGAATGCGTGCCTTATTATCTGTCTACTAGATACATAATTCCCATAAATTATAAATTAAAAATAAATAATAAACACCTTTTTAATTGCCTATCCTCCTTTTCTCTTGTCAATTAAAGTGAACTCGCAAAGCTGCTTAACACAGAAAAGCTACACAGACATCAGCTCTCGTTAGATGTGGTACAAGCCGTTACACTGATTTTTTTTCCCCCATAGCTGCGAGGATTAATCACAGATAATCATCACAAAAGAATCACACCCCTATAAATAATATAAAAATAGCAAAATGCCCAAAGTGGAACCACGGAGAATGAAGAAAACCACTTAAAAATGAATGGTGCTGTGTTATCACTTTGAGAGTGAGGGCCGGGGAGGGAAGAGCAGACTCTCCGTTTGACGGAGTGCAGATCGTCTCTGACTAGAAGTCTGGAATGGTAGGCAGAATCCAGCGAAGGGCCCTGGATGTAGACGGCCTTTGAATCCCTTGTCCTTCAAGGTACTATTACTATTATTTTTTGAAAGTGGCTTTTAATTCTTATTTCCTCCATGTAGTTTAGGTCATTAAATCTTAGTAGAGAAGGAGACTGTGTACATCCGAGAATAGCACTGGGAGAAGCACCCTCAAAGGTTCAATCTTGAGTGTAGGTTAGACACGAGGAAGACTTGTTTCTGTGAATGTCTAGCTTGACGATGCAGAAAAGCGTGGGTCTATTCACCTAGATGTCTTGAGAATGACAATGTGTTTACTCAAAGGACTTAGTCCAGATTTGGGGTGGTGGGAGGAACACGGTAGCAACTTCCCCTTGTCCTGAGATCTGTTGTGTCTTATGTCCTCCCTGGAGCACAGGGATGCTCAGACTAAGACCACAAAGAAGGTCGTTATGGAAACAGCTGTGAAGTGCTGATGTGAGCAATGAACCAAGGGCCGCCATGGCGAGAAAAGGGTCACGTGATGAACGGGCTGTGCTCCGGCTACAGGTGGGAAGGAGGGCTAGCACGGTGGGCTTGGTGGGAGAGAGCAATCAGGGTGCCTTAGTCCCTGACTGTGGCTCCTGAGTGAGTTTCTAGCAGAGTGGTTCTCAGCCTTCCTGATGCTGCGACCCTTTAATACAGCAGTTCCTCATGATGTGGTGACCCCCAGCTGTAAAATTATTTACATTGCTTCATAACTGTAATTTTGCAACTCTTACGAATCGTAATGTAACTATCTGATATACAGATGGTCTTAGGAGACCCCTGGGAAAAGGTCATTTGACCCACAGGTTGAGAACTGCTGTTCTAGCACCTGTGACCAAGGATAAGACAACCTTTGATGCTGGGAAGCAGGAAGCACGGCATGTAGAATGCCCTCCTATCCCCCCAAAAGCCTTCTTGAAATGCCATTGAAGGCCTGCATTTACTTTTATCATGGATGGGCCCTCCCTACCTGCCCCAATCACCCTCAAGCCTGGCAAGGAACGCTTGATACTCTAGTGTTAGGTTTACGAGGCCGGGGCAGGTGGGTACTGTACCAGGTACACAGTTCTTCTTCTGCAATCTGTTTGTAAGTGACACACAGGTAATAGAGTGGTGCACAGGTTGAGATAGGGAAAGGTGTTTGTCTTTCTATCATGACTTCAGGGATATATGAAAGGTGGGGCCAAGGTTAAAGGGAGTACCATGTTTGGAGACCAGAAGCACTTACCTAACCTAGATCACTGTGCTTAGAACTAAGTACTTGGGTGGGTTAAAGCTCACAGGGCCTGATTCTAATTCTGCTTTGTCCGTATCTGAGGTTATCATTTCCCATTCTCCTATGTGGAACAAAATAAAATGGAGTTTGAGGGCGATCTCGGCAAACTAAACAGAGGTCTGACATGCTCAGGCTGAGTGCCAGCAAGTGTGACTTGACTTCACATTTGTGTTCAGAGCACTGTGGAACTCTTGTGTTTCAAAGACTGGTGAAAGTAACATTTATGAAGGAGACAGGCGTTATCCTGTTCCCTACACTCATAAGCAGGCCTTCCTGTAAGCAGATAAGAATCTTGCCTGAAGTCTTCTTAGAGAACCCTCACCACTTGCTGTGGCTACTGGGGGGGCTGAGCCCCAGGACACTCCCCAGAGTGCCTTGTGATCACTTTGTGCTCTAGCAAATCCACAGCGGGACATCTCCCGCTGCTCTGCACATTGCTTGTCATTTTAACCTTCAGAGAGCTCCTCTCTTCCACCTTCAACTCTCCTGGTTTGCTGTGTGTGGAATCGTGTGGTTGTCAGTCTTGAAGATGGCAGGAGGAGGCGTCTGTGGGCTAATGAACAGCTGCAGGGAGATAATGAATGCTCTGCACCTTCCTCGAAGCCTTTACCACCCCACCACGACACAGACTGTAACATCTGTGCTTCCCAGCAGCCGAGCTGTAAAACACCCTTCCTTGCTCCTCGCGAAACAACTGTCAGGCGTTCTGGCACCCCCGTTAAGGGCAAAACTTACAAAACGCTACAAAAGATGAGCTGCGTTATTCCCGAGCTTCGGATGTGGGGTTCTCCCCTGACACAAGACCTCAGAGCACTAGGCTGGCAGTGTAGCTGGTGGGTTGTGGATGGGGAGGTGCAGGTAGGTGGGGAAGTCAAGCGTCAAGGGATCTGCTGTTGTGCTTCCGGGCTCTTCTTTCAGCGGAGCTTTTGAGTCTGCAGGCTTTGAACTAGTTCAGAATTGCTTTGACAATTCCCCGAGGAGCAGGCAGAGTAATCTCAGATTTCCTAGTACCTCATCTAGGGACAGTATTCAAGAGAATATACCGAATAGCGCAGACACTCCGCAGAGGGCAGATGGGGAGCAATTGGTATAACGGTTCTTCTGTGGGTGAGCGGCATAGGAGAGTTGGTATCACCCAAGAGCCTGCACCTTCAGACTTAATACTTTCTGAGTACCTGCTTTGTGCCAGAAATAGGTTCATATGCTTTTGATAATTTTTGCACAAGAAGGGCATTCTTCACCCCAACAAAATACCCATGACCGGGAAGTTAATAAGAAATAAAGCTGCCTGACCCCCACTCATGGTTCTGGAGGCTAAGAAATCTAAGAATGTGGTGTGGACTTCATGCTTTCTCTTCCTGTGGAGGAGCAGGGAGGCGAGTGGGTGCCTGGGAAAGGGAGGAAGCAGAAGGGGCTTCCCCATGTACCTACCTGTGAGATTAGGGTGCCTTTCCTTGGGAAAGGCATCGATACCTCTTAACAAACTCATTCCCCTTTAAAGGCCCCACCTCCCAATAGAGCTACAACAGGCAGTGGAATTTCAGCTGTGTTTCTGACCAGATAAACCCTAGCAAAGAGAGGACTAGAATTGCTTAAATAATGACGTCAATTGTTTCCAGACTTGAAAATGCTACAGCGTACACCAGACTTTGCCCCAATTTACACTTCCAAGACCTCAGTCCCTTTCAAGTTTTGCTTACCCCACCCCATTACCCAGTTATTTCTGGGTATTTCCAGGGGCTGTCTAACCAATGGCCAAAGATGATTCTTTCAAATGTATGTTCCAGTCCCAGCATCCAGATGATGTCCCATAGACCCTCCAGGGAGGCTACCCTGCTCCTGTTTTCCTAGCTAGGATGCCACCTTCCGATGCTCTCACCAGCAAACTTTCCTGACTCGCTACACTGGTGAAGTGTGCTAGGTTGCACTGTGTACCTGCGTCCTGGTGTAGAATTGCTGTGCCTAGAGTATCTCGAATGACCCCCACGAAATAGCCTCTCCTATTTTTACCCCCTGTTTTAAATAGGCAGAGCTCAGCTGGAGAATCTGATGCCTAGGATCCCCCTCTTTCCCAATGCCTATTCTGCTGCTAGTTGCCCAACTCATTGTTCCAGTCAGCCACTCTATCCCCTGCAGGTCATCTTCCACGCAGCGCAGTCCCTGTCGGGTTTAAGGTGAGAGGCCACAGGCCCACTGAGGCCCTTTTTGACCTTAGACAAGACCACCCATTGTCAAACAATTAAACTATGTCAAGCCTTAGCTCTGGGGCTGGTTATCAGTGTTATGCTGGAAATAAAGTTTCCTTATGCAAATGTGAAAGCCATCTCTCCAACCGCCTTTGCCCGGAGGAATGTTTAACTTCGCCAGGGTTTCTGCTCGTTAGAGGAACCGGACACTGAGCTCAGGATGAGACTTGAGCACGTGAGGTGACAGGAGGACAGCAGCGGTTTTGCAGCTGACCGACCGGTGCTTTCTCAGAAGCAGAAGTCAGGTCTTAAAACTTAGCTCCATTCCAGCCCCAACCAAGCCACAGAGGCAGTCCGCAGAGGCTGTGCAAAGGAAGGGCCGAGCAGCCCCTCTGCCGATTTGCCATCGATTCTTTAGAGAGGAAGCCCAACACAGCATCATCAGAGCTCGCTGCTTCTCTAGATTAACTCCCATAAACCCCTAAATTAAAAAAAAACAAACTTCCAATATTGCAAAAATATAGATGCCTGGCCATAACTGATAATCTGCCTCGCACAGCTTCGTGTCTGATAGCTAGAGACGGCAAAACGACTGCCTGTTAAAGAAGCTGTTACTTTTTGATGTACCAAGTCTGTTTCCTCCATCATCGTCTTTTATTCCCTTCCTTCCTCTCTTCCTCCACGCGTGGATTCTATTCAACTCTGAATAGAGGTTCTTACAAAACCTTAAATAGAAGCTCCTTATGAGATCTGGCTTCGGGGAAGTAGAATGAAAGGTAAGTCCTGGCCTTAACCTCTCCCAGCGTCACGGAGGAATGACAGGTAGGTGACGAGGGGCCATTTTGGACAAAGATGCTATAGACACCACATGATCCCGCAGAGAAGCTCCGCATCCCTTCCTCAGGGGTCGGCGAGGGCTGGGAAAAGGGAAGGATTCCGAGGAGAGGTGATTCTCGAGTTGAGTCTGTACACACAGGAAGTGCTAATTAGGTAACAGAATTCGTGAAGAGAACAACCCGAGTAAAAAATAAAAAATAAAAAAAGGAGGTTTGAGGATGGAGGTTTATCTGATGAACCGCCATTAAATGAGCCATCAGCCTAGCTGTCAGAAGCGGAGAGAAGCTAGATCACTGAGGGCCTTGCAGGATAGGGAGATTCCGAGGAGACCATAGCTCGTCCCCAAGGTGAGCGACTGGTAGATTTCAGTCCTGGACAATCGCATGCAGGGTTGCGCTGCCGAAGGCTCACCTGAGCTTCATGATAAACAGAAGTTGCACCCACATGAGTGTCGGTGTCTTCCCACTACTTTCCGAAGAGCCCAGAGGAGAGACGCAGTGCCTGCGTGGCTCATCATCTCCTAGGCTATGAGCTGAGAGGCTTCCACTGATCAGTTCTCATTCTACTTGCTCAATGGACTCCATTCGGTAGAGCTTTGATACGGCCATTTTGGACAAAGTGAGTGAAGAAAGAATAAAATTTAGAGCTATTTTAGGCTTCACAGAAGACAATATGTCAATGTGGGTCGAAGCCACCACTAGAGTAAGATCAGGTGGTTGCTGTTTGGCTTAAGGCAACTTCACCATCTGGTCAAGTAGCACTGCTCTCGGCCTTACGAATTTCAAGAGTTTTAAAAAAAATATAATCTAGCACACCATTATTTAGAGAGAAGTAATACTTTTTCCTCACTATTATTTTTGAAAATGTGATGTATTCTTCTATTACACTTCCTGCCCGGAAGATGTTTTTCTAAAGTCAGGCAGAAGAAAAGTTACACTGGCTGCTGCACAGTGGATGTCTGCTATTCACAATGCAATTACCATGACAAGTATTACTAATTGCCATTTCCCTTTCTCCAAGCCCTCTTTCTCTCCGACACTGAGAATTTCTGGTAATCTTGGGTTATTATCACACTGAGCTGCTAACCTGAGTCTTGACACTCCTCATGGAGACCTGTGTCAGAAATAATTATGGTGAAAGGGAGGTGATTCTTCCTTCGTTATTAGCTGGTATCAGTATCTAGCATTGATTAGCAATTTGGAACAACACATTCTACGGGCATGGGTTCGGCATGAGCCCTGGAGGACGGCGCACATTGCTCTTCATTCCCTTGCCTCCCCTTGGCCCCCGTGTTCATCTGTGTGCTTGGAGAAGCTCCCTTCATGGTTCAGTGGTTTACTTACTGCTAATGTTATTTTCTCCCCTCTTTCATTTCTGTTTCAAACCATTTGCAGGTTCTGCCGACGAAGTAGTGAGAACTCACCTTTCTTGGAATTGGCTGTTATGTGTGGTTGTGAGAAGTCTGAGAGCTGAGACAGAACCATTTAGCGTCTACTGACACTGACCATGGTCTTTGTCAAAAAAGTTGAGGAGAAAGGTAGAGGATACTGTTTGCTAAATGCGTACTTCCAACACCCCTGGTTTGTTCTTTATTGTGATCCCCTGTCCTGCTCAGAAGCCAAGGAGCCTGTGCCGGCTTAGGCGTGGGGAGTGGAGTTTATAGCCACAGTCCTGTCACTTCTGCACGCTCTGAAGGCACACTCTGTTCAGCGGATCAGCACCGACCATTCTCATTGCTGCTCTTCCGCAGGCTCTTCTTGTGCAGGACATTGTGTAAAGTCAAAAGAACTTCAGGGAAACGTGGGAGAGTATGGCAGCAGAATTCCGTGACTTGCTGACTTCTTTATTAAATTAGGAGAGCAAGAAAATGTCAGTAAGATAGGCACTTTCTTCCCTGGTCTGTTTATTCATTTTAAAATTCATTTAAAGCTAGAATCTTAATCCCTGAGTGTGCTTAAGACACCCAGTGCAATATCATGTTGCTATGCCTTATTCAGACTCTTCCAGTTTTGGGACACACCTTCCTCCACCTTAACTTCTGACTCTTTGAAAAGGCAATTGTGCTAGAGTCCTCTCAGTAATTAGATCGACAGCACCCCAGAACTGGATAGCAACCAGAAGTCTAAGTTCATGGTGCAATGGCCTCTTATGATGTGTTGTTCATTTGTTCATTTATTCATTCATTCAATAGACATGTTACAATACTTCATCATACTGAGTGAACATGAAGGAATTATGATATTTATTGACAACCTATTATGTTGCAGCACACACATGCAGTATCGGAGCGGCTGTGTTGTACAGAGGCCAATGATATGGATTTGGAACTCAAAACGATCTGTTTGGAGTCTCACTTCCAAGGATTATCATGTGTGACTTTAGAGATGTCCACCAATTTCTCCTAGCCTCAATATACTTATCTGTGAGCTGGGGGTCCTGTTAACCTCGATCTGGCAGGCTGGTTAACAGACATAAGTGACCAAATGCGTATTAAACGCTGTATAGACTCATTTTGAACTCCTGCTACCTGTTTCCATTTCATCCTCACGGTGACCTTGAGAACAGGTGTGACTGTGTCCCCACTGCGGAGAGAATATGGTGTTACAGCTTGTACCGGATGCATCGCTTAGATTTTAGAATGTTCCATCGCTGTGTGAAAGCCACTGTTTTCTAGTGGAGGAAATGGAAAGGCTAAGATGTCATGGAGCCAGGACCACAGGCGGCGTCCCCAGGGTCTCAGGCCACGTTGTCCCCATCACCCCGTGTTTCTGTCGCCTGTCCTGTGATCTCCAGGGCCGTCCAGGAGGAAGCCCTCCAGCCTGTCCGCGTCTGACTGTCACCTGCTGGTGTTGGAAGCAGCTGTCCTGCCGTTTTAGGTTGACTGCATCTTTCACACTCTCCAGGCCATTTCTGCATCCTTTCTCCCCACGGACTTTGTGCCTTTTTGTCCTTATTAGCACTTTGGCCAGAAAGGAAGTGTGAGGGGAAAGGAAATTTAAACCACACGTTTTTCCTCCTTATTAGCAGCTCTTAAAAAAAAAAAATACAGTCAAGCTGACTTTTAGCTATGCTGGGATTTTTGATGACAGCCACAGATTTAAATTAGCCAGGTTCCCTCTCCTGCTGCTTGCCGTGGATAAATTTGTCAATTGTCTGAGCTTCCAGCATCTGCGACCACAGAGACCCCTGCCCTCTCTGCCAGCCATTGCAGCGCCCCTGGCTCTCCTCTGTCTTGACTTGTGCCCCATGACCTATCCTGTGTGGAAGGCTCTTCATTTTACATTAGAGACAGAGAGCACACTATCCAGGGTCAGCCCATGCTTGCTAGGGCCACCATGCTGTCTATGTGAGAGGAGCCTCCAGTTTGTGGAAAACAGTGGCCCTGACTTGACTTGAACTGGAAAAGTACTAAGCTTGCAATGCAGACACGTGAGCTGCTTCCTTTCATTCTCGCTGTATTTTCAGACCTCACTCTGTCTAGCTGCACTACATGTGTCTTGGAGAGCTCCAGCTCTCCTCTGCCCGGACTCCTTGGGGGTTCTCGGCGGCTGGTTATCTTCATCATATTCAGCTAAGACCCGGGCCACTGTGGGCAGAAGCGGCCCTGCAGCCAGGCTGCTGTTAACCTCGTCAGGTGGACCTCCTGTTGCCTTTTGATCCTGAGGGTGTCAGTGGAATACAGTTCTCAGATCACCGTGTTGCTTTGGCCTGCTTAACTGAAGCCCTCTGCTCAGTTCATCACAGACCCTGGGCACGTCCTTTTCGTTGGCTGTCACCCCGAGGCTTTCTCCTGTGACCTGACTTCCAGCAACTGAGCATAGGCTGAATTTTGATCGTATATGTGATCCTGGGAAGCCCCCTGGGGACTGGGGAGGCAAGTCCACAGAATGACATCATTTTTACTATCTGTAGAACCATGGAGCTGTTCTCATGACATCTATGGTCCCTTTTGCCACTAATTTTCTGATTCTACAAATATTTGCCTTGGGAAGTTCCTCTATTGGCTTATGGAACCAAAACGCTGTTTATGGTAACTGATACATAGGCTAGTGATTTCATTTTTTTAAGACAAAGTCTTAGTTAGCCTAGATTGGTCTTAGACTTACTGTATTAGCCCGCGCTAGCCTTGAAGGTCTTCCTCCACCACCCATGTGTGGGTGAAGTGTATACCACCAGGGTAAACTTTGTTAAAACTTCTAGCTGTATTGTGTGAAGAAATGAGCTATTTTAACAGGTGGGAACACTCCAGAAGCCCAAACCCTGTCTGTCCACTAGTATTTTAAGATTTCTCTGCTGTAACCAAAAGCAGCTTGTTTAGTTTTAGGTACGCAGAACGATGTGCTCTTCAGAAGAGTTAGGGCTGTGATTTTTCATGCTTGTGTGCTTAGATTTAACAATAATTGTTTTTTTTTGTAATTAAAAATGTTCATCCAGTGACACGCTTTAAAAGTTTTTATAAGTTTAAAATGAAGTTTTCCTAAATAAAAGCACAGTGAGAAAATGTGTGTCTGATGAGAAGATACACTAGTCCAGAATCGGATGCCCTGTGCTCGAGTCCTGGCTCTGTCATAACTAGATCATAAGCACCGCAGGGCAGGACCATGTTCCTAACACCCAGATAGTCCCTGGATGGCTCTCCAGGGTCTGAGATATTATGTAGCAAAGTATTGAATAGTAAATGAAAATTTAAAAGTGAACAGTTGGGTGTCTCAGGCTCCTTGCTTAACTTCTCCATATCTTACTTCGTTAACTCAGAAAGCGTGGGTTTAGTCACTGGGTAAGATGCAGGATGGAAGTGTCTGTTGTTCTAAGGAGTAGTTAGTATAGAAAACACTCCTTGCTGGCTATGCAACGGGGCTGAGTGAGGAATAAGGCCACTGGACGTCGCTGTTACTATTACATTGTTACATTGCTACTATTTGTCATTCACAGGGATTTGGGGGCGATTCCAGGCCTCCCTGTTTCTGTAGCCCTAGAGTGACCAGGGAAACCCTTCACAGTGAGGCAACTTCAAGCAGAAACTTCCTTTTCATCCTGTTTGCTTCTACATGGCTTTCCTCCACCCCGAACAGGTAGAATTCATCTTGCTGAAAACGCTGGAGCCTTCGTTTCTTTGGAAACCCTCTGCAAAGAGCTGCTTGAGACTGGCGTCCATAGCTCTGCAGTCACAAGGAATATTTAAGAAGCTTCTGTGAACACAGCGGGCCTAGTGCGGATAATGTAACCTGCAGGTCTGATTGGCAGCCCCCCTCTCTCTTGCCCCATCCCTTCCACTTCAAAGGCATTCAAGTCTGTTTATTTTATTCTCTCTCCCACTCCCACTAAGATTTGGGACTGGATAGCATTTTAACAGTCTGAGAAAGAACGTTTGGAAGCAGGGAGATGAGAGGGGTGAGCTCATTACTGATGGATCTTTTATAGTCGAGCCTTAGGGAAGAGGAAAAGAAGAGAAAGTGTTGTCCTTCGGGAGGAAGGGTGGGGGGTTGTGCCAAGGGCTGGGGAGCCCACGGCTCAGAGCCTGCTGGATTTCTCTGGGCTCAGAAGTGGAATGTCCCAGAAGCCAGTGCTCTCTCTGTTGGGGAAGGGGTTGGATAGGACCCTCTGGTGAGTAGGACCCTTGGTGAAATGGGACACTGCACAGCCTTCCCCTACAGCAGCATCGAAGTTACTTTGCATCGCAGAGATCATAATCGGACTTGAGAAAAAGAAGTTAGCACACAGATCTCTCTTCAGTTCTGCAGGACGGCCATGCTATACAAGCTTAACAAATATATTTTAAACTCTGCTGGGTTTCTGATTACAAAAGTCATGCTTGTTCGTGGTAGAAAATAGGAAAGCCATCTAGAAGAAAATAAAAACCACCTATAATTCTCTTTTGCAGAGATGGTAACTGTAAGCATTCCAGTGTGGGGTTTTGCAGTCTGCATGCATGTTGCTAATAAGCAGGATTGCAGTACCTGTGTTGTTTCACAACTTGCTCTTAACGTATCAGGAATTTCTGAGCTCTTTTGTGTCCTTAGCAGTTGGCTCTTGGTGTTTCGTGTGCGTGTCACTCACTGTTGGCTGGTTCTCTGCAGCTGCAGCTGCTGCCAAGAGCCTGGGATGCAGATGCATGCTTTTCTGCCCCTAGTAGTGGTCTTTGGTGTTTCTCTCCTGCAGTGTTCCATTCCAGAGGATAGTCCCTTCCTGCTTACCAAGGCTAATGTGTTGCCCCTTGCTCTTGGTCATCTTGGTCATCTCTTCGATGAGATGCTTTAGTGTTATTGTCAATCTGACAGGATCAGGGTTCAGCTAGCAGACAAGCCTCCAGGCACATTGTGAAGGATTATTTAGCCTCTGGGCATGTCTGAGAGGGATGGAAGAACCATCCTAAAATTGGGTGACACCCAAATCCATCCAAGGGATGGATCTTAGGTTGTATAAAAAGGAGAAACTTAGCTAAGCACACACCTTTATTGCTTTCTGCAGTGGACCAACTCCCTCAAGATTCTGGCCCTGAGACCTGCCTACCATGACAGATTGTAATCTGGAACTATGAGCAAAATAAACCCCTTCTTTGTGAGTTACTTCGCTTGGGGTGTTTGGTCATAGCAACTGGGAAGTGACTGGTAGCCCTGGCTTACATTTGTTTTGGACTCCCCCGCTTCTCGCAGCCTTACTTGTAATTCTCCCCACCTAGCATGTCACAGGAACATCCCGATGTGTCGTCTCTACACTGACTCTCCTTCCACAGCTGCTAAGATGGTCGTAGTCTTTAAGCCATAGTCCATGATCATATGATTCCCCTGTTCAAAACATGTAGTGTCTTCGTGTTGTTTATGGTAAACTTAGTAAAAACTTAGCCACAGAACCACTTTTCCCATGATCAATTTCTCATCCATGGGTAGGAAATTTAACACTTTTCTTTCTGTCTTCCCACAAAATATAAATGATCACAACACCCTGCTGACCTTCCCTGGTGTCATCTGTCTGCCTCTCCTTCTCTCCTTTGCTTCTGCTTTGACTCTCATTCTCTGTTATCTTCTTATCTGAGTTCTGACAGGGGCCAAGTCCAGGTCGTCTTCAGTGCCCTTTCCTCTGCATCGCTCTGCATACAGAATGATCACAAATGAAAAAAAAAAAAACAGACCATTATATATGTCTTAAAATATGGTTCCCTAGGGGATCTTGGGAATGTCCTAATTTTCAAGCGTAGCCTAAAGGCTTTTCCTGACTGGCCCTGCATCAGTCCCCTTGCTTCCTCTTGATGTGGAACTTGAGTCACAGCAAATGTCTTATTCTTCCTAATGCCTCATAAGGGCTCTCTATTCTGGTACAAGCTCCCTCCCACCTCCATTTCCCCATTTTCTTTCCCAGAGAGTCTGGGTTAAAGGCCCATCTTGAGCCTACCTAGGCTGCTTCTCCTTCCCTTTTGTGCTGCCTTCGGTCATACTATATGACAATTGTCCTCTTCGCTGTGAAATCCATAGCCTTGAGGAGATACTCACTTGTTTTCTTATTCCCCAGTGCTCGATACAGCGGTATAGCAGATCCACTCAATAATATTTTTGTTTGTATCATGAATGAATAAGTATCTCAGTATTGTGTA
Organism: Cricetomys ansorgei; assembly: GCA_026225945.1. Classification (NCBI taxonomy): domain Eukaryota; kingdom Metazoa; phylum Chordata; class Mammalia; order Rodentia; family Nesomyidae; genus Cricetomys; species Cricetomys ansorgei. The sequence goes on from JAMJFZ010004088.1 coordinate 314,066, forward strand.
GTAATGTATCAAAGATTCAGACCTTGAAAGAAGAGGGCAGTGCATGCTCATAGTCCCTTATGGGCAATATAGGCGAAAGAAGCCTGATGAATAGTCGCTTGTATCCAACGTGCAATTCCCACGATTGCTGTATGTCTTCACCCTTCTGGACGCTGCTTGGGGCTGTTTGTAAAGCCTCTTTTCCTGGATTTCTCCAGCCAGGGTTTCTTTGGGCATCTGCGTGTGTGTGTTGCAGTTGAGGCATTGTGCTGTCACCCTGATGGCAGGCCCCTCATCTGGGAGCCCGAGTGGAGCTATTGCGATCTCACGGCTTGCAATCTGACAGAGGCGGTGATGGAGGCGATGATGGTGCTGCTGATTGAAAAGCGTAGGAGGATTCTATTTGTCTTGTCCCGTCTGGGATGAACCGTGTCTCCATGGTCACAGAGTATGTTCCTCGTCCTTGACCATCATGCTGCTTCTCTGGCCGAGTCACCAGCCATTGTTACGATCATGTCCTAAGGCCCCTGCTTTCATCCAAGGCTCACGCCAGGGAACCGATCAGATCAGGTGACCCTTCTTACTAAGGGCCCCTCGCCGCTTCCTGCTGTGTTCAGATCTGAGTTTTTGCCACGGTCTGACTTTGCCCATTCTTCAGATTCCCAGCACTCCCTTCTGCCCCTCAACTTACACCATTCCAGCCATGTTTAGCCCGATTCCATTTCTTGAACACTTCAGTCTCTTCCTCACACCAGCGCCAACTCTTACGCTGTCCCCACACCTGGAGTTCTCTCCTAGGCTCTTTGCAGGATTGATGGTGTCTCTTGCTTTATACCCTGTCTCGGAAGCCCCGACCACTCTTCCCAATGGGTCCTGCCCCTGTGTCCTGCTATGCAGATTTTTCATTCTTTCCTAGTATTTTCTTACCAGCTGTAATTATGAACTTATCTTTGGCTTGTTCACTATTGCTGTTCTTCAATGTTAAGCTCTGGCACTCAACAGCTGGATAACCTTAGGCAAATTATGTAACCAACTTTCACCCCAATGTCTGCTTCTGAACATGGAACCATTAAGAGGATTGAATAACAGTATGCACATCATCACCATAACAGTGCCTAATGTTTAGTAAATGGCCAACAAGTGTCAGCTGCTCATCATCGTTATTATCCACAAGCCCATGGCTCTCACTATTGCACGCATATCTCGATGGCTGATTTGTTTTGAGAGCTATCGCTCTGTGCCAGGTGCTGTGCTCAACGTATGACATGGGTCAAGTCACTTAGATCTTCTAGCAGGAGCCAGAGAGAAGACTCAAATTGCTTAAGTTCTCTCAAGACAGTTCCTGGGGCAGCTGGGATTTGAACCCATTTACTCTAGCTCCAGAGTCCATGCTTTTACTGCTTCAGAGGCTTAATGCAAATGCTTCCTGAATATATGATGTCAAGATTTTTCTTGAGCCTTCCTGATTTCTCTCCCTGAAAACATTCTCTTGCATAGCAACTGGAGTGCTACCAGCTCTGTGTATCCAGCTAGCCTGTCTGCTGCCCCTGCATCTTTGGATGGAAACATGGCTTCTCTGCTCCTGGAAGGCAGGAAACCCAGCCCCAGCCTAGGGTGGTCTGGAGAACTGGAGGCAGAGGCCTCCCCCTCCCCGGTGCAGTGGGCATGGGCTTCAGACAAATGCATTGTGTGCACACCTGCCTCTGCTGCCTACCAACCTCCCGCTCCAAGGAATTCACTCTGGGCTGATGCTTCTTTTCTTTCCCTTGACAAAAGGCGAGAACTGCGTGGGGAGGAAAGCCTTTATTCTGAGAAGAATTGTTCAGTGCAGAGCTGGTCTTACTATTCCATTGATCAATTTGCAGGGCCCCAAGCCTGGCAGCTGGGCAGAGGCTCTGTTCCACGGGGCCCGGGCTCTAAAGCCCCAGTTTCTTTAGTGGGCTTTACCTTAGCTCCTGGTTGAGGGCTGAGAGGTCTTAAGAGAGGCACTGTGAGGGGCAGATGTCATCCAGGCCTGAGAGGTACTGCAGGATATACTCTGCTGGACAGATTTCAGTCACACACAGGCCACAGTTTCATTTCCAGCCCTCATTTCTCCTTTGAAATGAACAGAGCAGTGTGCGGAGATTCTTCTGCACGCCCTTCTGTGGGATGAACCTCATGCTTGTGTCTTTGTGCGGTGTCATTCCTCCAGATACATGGCCGGGCACCAGGCATACGGAATGTGTGACTCTCAATGCCTCTCAAATCCCGTGAGCAAATCTCCCCCGAGGAGAGAAGGCGCAAATGTGGACGCAGGATCAGGCGATGCCATAGGTGATAGGAAATGTTAGGTGTTGCTCTTGGCTGAGGACGGGGTGCAAAGATGGAGTGTGCGGCTTATTCTCCCATTGCCCTGCCTCTCGGCATCCCCTCTTCTTGTCCCTCTTGTCCTTCATCTGTGCCCCAGGAGGGAGCCTTCTGTGGATGGATTGCACAGGCTCACCCTGAGATCTTGTGGGGGTGGGGCATCTATGGCCAGATTGCACAGGCTCGCCCTGAGAGGCTTGCCCTCTTTAGGGGCATCTATGGCTGGATTGCACAGGCTCGCCCTGAGATCTTGGGGGCATCTATGGCCGGATTGCACAGGCTTGCCCTGATACCCTTGGGGGCATCTATGGCTGGATTACACAGGCTCACCCTGAGACCTCTTGGGGACATCTATGGCCAGATTGCACAGGATCGCCCTGAGACCTCTTGGGGGCATCTATGGCTGGATTGCACAGGCTCACCCTGAGACCTCTTAGGGGCATCTATGGCCAGATTGCACAGGATCGCCTGAGACCTCTTGGGGACATCTATGGCCGGATTGCACAGGCTCACCCTGAGACCTCTTAGGGGCATCTATGGCCAGATTGCACAGGCTCGCCCTGAGACCCTTTGGGGGCATCTATGGCCGGATTGCACAGGCTCACCCTGAGACCCCTTGGGGGCATCTATGGCTGGATTGCACAGGATCGCCCTGAGACCCTTTGGGGGCATCTATGGCCGGATTGCACAGGCTCACCCTGAGACCCTTTGGGGGCATCTATGGCCGGATTGCACAGGCTCACCCTGAGACCCCTTGGGGGCATCTATGGCTGGATTGCACAGGATCGCCCTGAGACCCTTTGGGGGCATCTATGGCCAGATTGCACAGGCTTGCCCTGAGACCGTTTGGGGGCATGACGAGTCACCAGGGCAAGGATGGTGACCAAGGCCCTTTCTCTTTCCATCACTCTTCCGCTCCCAGCAGGCCAAGGCTCTGGCAGAGGCTGCAATGCTCTGTCGTACTTCCCTGAGGCTCCTCTTCCTCTGGACCCAGGAAGGACCTGGCTAAACACTTGCCGTTTCTACCCCTTACCCCTTCAGGCCTAGGACAGACAGGGCTTTTAATTGGTTTCTCTGTAAAATCACTTTCTGTGGCTCTGATGCTGTTCCCCTGATGCTTTGCACACCTAGTAATAGTCCCACGAGTGGATTCCGGCTGTCAAACCTTTAGTGTCTGAGCTATCTGCTTTCCAACAGAGCCCTGACCCATAGACAACCCTGGAGGGGTTGGGGGTATGAGAAAGATCAGACACAGACTGTAGAGAAAGTTGAGGGCCATACTCGAGACTGTACGTGTGTCTTTAATCCGGCCACGTGAAAACCATTAAATGTTTCTGAATCTAGAGAGGACTTGAGCACAGGTATGAGGGAGATGAGGTGGTGAGAAGGTGGGAAGCTGGTGCGCGTGGCAGCTTACAGGATCTGTGAGTAGAAAACCCTTTGAGGTGGATCCATGTCTCCAGGGTCGGGATGCTGACAGCATAAGATGCTGGCAGCACAGAGGGCGGGCTCGGAGAATTATCCACAGGATCTGTCTGGGTGTTCAGATAGCAATGAGATTTCAGCTGTGTTTTGTGGATTTTTTTTTTTTAAATTTAGAAATGAGTAGGGGTAGCACAATATATCCTCTGAGGGCATCGTGAGGGATAGAGGACTAGCGGTTCAGAGTAGACAGGGTTGAGGGGACAGAGTCTGTGTCACACCAAAGTACAACTCTGAGAGCACAGAGGAGGGCCAGGGACACAAAACCCAGGAAAGTCTTCTACAGACTCATTCTGGGGGCTGGAGGGCTGGTTCAGTGATCAAGAACACTGATTGCTCTTCCAGAGGTCCTGAGTTCAATTCCCAGAACCAGATGGTGGCTCCTGACCAGCTATACTGAGGGCCGATGCCCTCTTCTGTTATGAAGATGTACATGCAGATACAGTACTCATAAACAAACAAACAAATACATCTTAAAAAAAAAAAGCCAGGCAGTGGTGGCACACACCTTTAATCCCAGCACTCGGGAGGCAGAGGCAGGTGGATCTCTGTGAGTTCGAGGCCAGCCTGGTCTACAGAGTGAGTTCCAGGACAGCCAGAGCTACAACAGAGAAACCCTGTCTGGAAAAACAAAACAAATAAACAAAATAACAACAAAAATAAAACAAAAAAAATACAAAAAAGAAAAAAAAAGAATTCATTCTGACTACCGGATCCCCCCCACAATGGTGGTTACCTGGTCTTGAAAAAGATTAGGCTGAAGCTACAGGCTTGCTGGTCAAGAAAGAACCCCTGGACTGTGTTGTAATTCAAGTGGAGGAAAGCCACATCATCTTCCACTTCCCTCAGTTCCAGCCCAAGGGGTCTGTGATCATCCCACCACCTAAGCACAGACGCGGTGCTGGGTGATCTCCAGAACTCAGCAGCTGTCCACCTTTGGCTTTCCATTACAGGTGTGGTCTCCAGAGATTTGACAAGGCCGAGAAGAAATAAAGAGAACTCTCCGTGGAGCAGAAGTTGAATAACCTTGTTTGTTCCTGTTCCTCTACGGTGGTTATCTTTGTCTCCTTTAAATAACGGCCCATTTCCTTTCAATGCAGATTAACAGTGTGCGTTTGATTGGTGGACCATGCGGGAAATATGTAGAGCAGAGAACAAATGGGCTTTGATTCCCTAGTGGGTTCCACCGGCTGGGGATTTCAAAGATTTCTTTTTAAATCTCCATTGAAGAGGGGAGAAAGGAAAATGTGCCGTAATGAAAGCGAGTCCGGAACACGGGCAGGCGAAGGATTTCCTCAGTGGGGTCAGAGAAGATCTCTTTCTTTGAGGTGAGGGGTATTCTAAAGATGCATCCTTACCTAGAACCACAGTATCCTGCCACTCAGAGGGTTTTCCACTGCCCCCTTCCATTTAGTAAATCATCTGGGATACCCATGACTTGACCTTCAGCTGACGAGTGTGCATTATCTCCTGAGACAGATGTTGTAGGCGGTTTCATTCTTATTGACCAGATGATGCTGAGAGAAGCCAAGTCAGAATCATTATAAACTTGGTTTTGAACTTGTGGTTTGAATAAGATTGGGCCCTGTAGACTCATAGATTTGAATGCTTGGTCACCAGGGAGTGGCACTATTTGAAAGGATTAAGAGGTCTGGCATTGTTGGAGGAGGTGTGTCACTGTGGGTGGGCTTTGGTGTTTTAAAAGCCGGTGCCAAGCCCAGAGTTTCTCTCTCGGTCAGTGAATCAGGATTTCAGCTACTTCTCTGGCACCATTTCTGCCTGAGTGCTGCCATGCTTCCTGCCATGATGATAACGGACTAGATCTGAAACTGTGAACGCTTTATTTTATGAGAGTTGCCTTGGTCATGGTGTCTGTTCACAGTAACAGAACAGTGACTAAGACAGAACTTGAGTCTCATAGTCTTTCTACTACTTCACAATGCACAATCAGGTGGTACGCTCACATTTATTGTGGACTTACTTTATGCCAGACAGTGGCCTCGGTACCTCCCATGTATCAGCTCAATTAATCTTATAGCAGTCCCCGTTTTTCAGATGCGGAAACTTAGGATGCTCCCTCCAGTCTTCTGGCTCTACCAAAGCCGAGAGTGCAAGTTTAATCTCAATGATGTCACAGGCTCACCTTACCCGTAACACCAGGATGAGAAGAAACACCCATAACCTTCAGCTCATGTGTGTGTGCACCTGTCTGTGTGCACAGAGGATGTGTGTGCTAGGGCCCTCCAGCCCCAACCCCCGAGTCTTTAACGGTTTGCCAGGCTCTCCATTTGGTTATATTCTTGAACACTAGAGACCTCGCTTCTCAAGTGAAATTTATTATGTTCTCCAAACTACCCCTTCCTTCCCCAAGGGTTGCTGAGCAGCCTTTCTCACTGAATTGGGGAGTTCCAGCTTCAGTGAGAGACCCTGTCTCAAAAAGAAACCAGAGAGTGATTGAGAAAGACACCTGGTGACAACCTCTGGATCCACATGTGTACGCACCCCACCCCTGCATAGACGTCGTCAGCACTGGGTATGACCATCTAAGTCTTCCCATTTTTTCCCCACTCTGCCTTGGGCTAGACTCTTGTTTAACTAGACTTTGTTAGTAAATTTTTAATGATGTCTTTCTAACATTTATTTTCTGTTCCTACAAATCGTTCTTATATTATTAAAAAAAAACCTCACAACTTACAAAGTTACTGTGTTTCTCCAAAACTTTCATGGGCTTCTGGTCATGGTCATTTATTATACAATGTATAATTGGGCATCTGCTGATTGCTTACCTCTCCTCCAGACTCTGGGCATCCGAGAGCAAAACTTACAACCCTGTCCTTGCTCACTTGAAAATCCCTCCAAGCTCACATTCAGAGTCAATTTGGCCCAACTCTTTCTTCTGATATTTATTGTTCCCTTTCCTACAGCTCGTGTCTGCATTGCAACCCAGTCATGGTGAGCATTCATGGAGCTTTCTCTAGACTCCATGCACCATGCAGTGGTTGCTTCAGCCTGGGTTTCCCTCTGATGTCCAGATTCCAATTCCTCCATTTCCCTAAGTTCTGGCTAGATCATATTTCGCTCCCAATCGCTCTGGTCAGAATGAATCTCTCCTTTACTTCATCATGTGTACGATGCATTTCTACATAGAAAGTAATTCCCATTCTTCATGTTTTATGTATGTGTTTGTCTCCTCTCTCTAGTCTGAGATCTTTGAGCAGAGAAAGTATAGTCACATCTATGTTTACATCCTTAACATTTCCTGAGTCCCTGATGCATAGTAGGCACTTAATAAATACTACCCCCTTTGAAATGGTTCGACGCTGAAATTCTTGGTGCTACATTCCCTTGCCCCTCTGTTATGAACTTTCCCCTTTTCTAAGCTTCCTAAAGGAACACACACGGATGTCTTGTGTCTTGCATAGTGACGTTCAAGTCGGGTCTCCGCCTCTAGGTGGCAGTGTTACTGTGCTCAGAGCGAGGGAGCTGCCAGGCAAGTTGCGGTGCTGCTGCGCCACCTCCCAGGAGCCTGCCTTCTCTCTTCCTCCGCCCCCTGGCTCTCCCTTCTCCCTTTCCTCTCCTCCCATGGTTATAGTCTCTCCTCTTTCCATCTCTGTTCTGTTCCCACACTAAACCTCTTCACAGATTGAAAAAAAAAAGAAATCCCAAGGTGTAATTTTTGGATTGAGGAAAACATGCGAGTCCCCCTGGAGCCTGAGCCCATCCCTCACGCGCTGTAGAGCTTTAAATTTTAATACTTCTGCTGCAGGCCGTTTACATTCTGTCAGCCTAGGTGGATATGATCTTCAGAGTCAGGGAGTAGGAAGCTGCTGTGTTTGAAGCAGCCTAGGAGATAATTGGAAATAGCCTTACCACCCATCTCTGGCAGGCTGTACCTGCTGTAGCCCTCTCCTGGACCTATAGCAGTGCAAGGCTCAGTGAGCCTTCTACTTTACCGACAGACCCGGAATGCACTTGTTGACCAGATTTAGGGAGAACTGGGGCTGTCTCAAAAAAGATGTTTCAACCCAGGACAGAGGCAGGTCAGCAGAATTTCAGAGCCTCATTCAAAGAGGGAGTCGGGGAGCAGGAGGGAGGTGGTGGCAGAACGGCAGAGGCAGAGGAATACGGATGCATCACCCCGTCTACCACGTCTGACTACCTGCCTATTTTCTCATAATGCCCACTGCCGCAGGATTCGGTGCTCAAAGTGGGGGATGGTGGCGGAGGAGGAATAGGTAATTCCAGCATGAAAAATGTCGTTTTGCCTCAAGCAAACTGCCTTCCTATGGCCTCACTCCTTTGTGTGGTTTGGATTTAGGCATATCCAGAGGATCATCTGCCCAATACTAACAAGAAGGCTCGCTGAGCTCATTTGTTAGCAGACGTAATGGGACTTCCTCTCACTGGCAAGAACAGCAGCCACACTGATTGCTATTCATCTGTCACCAAAGAAAAGTCTCTCCTCTCTCTCTCTCTCTCTCTTTCTCTCTCTCTCTCACACACACACATTTATACACATACCATAGAATGACATTGGCACTTGTAGGTTTCTCTCTAGGAGATCTGAATCCACTTTCTTCCTCCTGACACCCCTACCAAGCTTTTTTTTTCTTTTTCCCCTTGCTATTTTGGGCTTTGGGCCCTCTGGTTTAGGAGGCAGGCTCTTCACTTCCAGGCTGCTAATGAATCCGACTCTGTCTTCCTGCCGAACGTCCCAATATCTTTTGCTTCCTAAACGTGAGCTATGTTTCCCTTCCCCTCTCTTCATGCACTCCTGTTCATTACCTGGAACTTTAGGGGGCTATGCGTTTGGTACTGTTGAACATTTGATTTCATTTCTTTCTTTTTTTTTTTTTTTTTTTTTAGCACCTTGAAAAAAGTCAGGTATGGCTTTAAAGAAGCTTTATTTGATTTTTCTGTTTCCATTGAAAAATATGTCTACTGCTGAACCTGAAAAACATATGCATGCAAGTAACATTATACAGACTGAGCAGGTTGTATTTATGTATTCAGGAATATATATCACAACAATTAAAGAAAAAGAGGCCATGAATTTGAGAGAGAGCGAGTGGATAAATGGAAGGTTTGGAAGGAGGAAAAGGGAAGGGGGAAATGATGGAATTATATTATAATCTCAAAAAATTACAAAAAGTATTAAAAAAAATCTTTCTAGTATTCTGTCCCGAATTTCCAGCCAAGTCATGGACCTCTGCTAGCCTTTGTGTGCTTGGAGACCATGGTGAGGTCCCAAGTATCCCTGATTCTGTGGGTGCACCCTCTTCTTACAAGCAGAGGCTTTTTTCTGTATATCCAAGACACAGGAAGACGAATACCAGAGCTACCTCACGAATCTGGAATACAGACATTTTAACCACTCTCCCAAGTTGCTTGAAAAATACACTTATTTTTCTTTTCCTGTTTCTTTTTCTTGTTTCTCTGAGTGTGTTTCAAAAGTGGCTCAAACTACTTTATACCTGGGATTGGTTGCCAACCTCTGCAGCTCTGTCCTGACTCTCTCTCTCTTCTCAGATTTCTTGACATTTGCCTGTAGCTTTGGGCCTCAAGCCCTCTCCGGAACCCCGAGGAAACCGATGGCTACCCACCGAGGCCTGCCAGGTCTGCTTGTACAGCCACCTTCTGCCGAAGGCATTTTAAAAGCAATTTTCTAAGAATCCAGCTACACGGAAAATGAAGCTACACTATTCAGAAGACTCGGTGGCCCCAGAGGGCAGCCAACACACTGCGCTGGGCTGTAGAGGCAGGTTCTGTGTGGCTTCATGGTAGAGAGCTCAAATTTCTTAGACTTTCGAAGGTTTCAGCTCATCTTCCACTGTGTGACACTGGGGGTGTTTCTTCACTCCCCGGGGTCTTTTCTTTATCTAAAGTAGAGATATTCCTAGTAGCTCGAAGGGCTGGCTTGAGTATCACCTGAGCTGGAAAAGGCAAAGTGGTTAGTGCAGTGCCTGAATTGTGTGAGCCCTCAGTGGGTGCCGCCCACGACTGAGAGGGTGAGGCTCCGCGCTGCAAGGGAACTTAAGAGATCATCTGGCCGCCTTCATCTTCCAGCTGAGTACATGCCACTCTGCAGCTGTCCACAGCGTCCGAACCAGTGGATGACAGCTGCCTCCGACAGGGGGCAGGCCTCCACACCCTGCACACTTGGCATGCCCCCTTCCCCCCTGGCATCTCCCCCCACAACCCAGGTCTGCTAATGGTAGCCAGTGGAGATGTGGTGGTAGTGGGTGGCGGTGTGCTACTTAACATTACACAGCCACTCATTCAGTAATTATTTATCGAACAGATGAAATGCCAAGCTTTGGACAGATCCGCCGTGTCTGAGGGAAATTTGATCATTGGTTCCGTGTTGTGCTGTTCTTGCCCGGCTTGGCTACTCTGTCATAAAGCAAGCTGAGAGATTTCTGGTGGGTTCTACTGCTCTAGCTGGAGGGCTGAGAGCAACTGTGTAGGTAGATTTATTTTTCAAATAATCCTCCCCAGAAACCAGTGTTGGCTGTCTTTGTGGAACAAATGGATCTCATCACTGGTATGGACTCGACCTTCTCCCCCTCCCTTTGGACAGCATCTGTGACCGTGTTGCTTGCATTCTTGGGTACAGGGAGACAATTTAGAGTTATTTCTAGGAAACCTGTGCTCTTCCCTTTGGCATTTTGGAGAAAGAAAATTATTTTTGACATGAACACATGTAGTCAGGTTGGAACACCCCAGACTCTCTGGTGGAGTGGCACAGGGGCACAGGGAACCTTATTTGGAGAACACAGGGTTTCAGATAAACACTTCCCACGGAGGACTCTTTGCTGGGAGCTGGCTGGCTGACTGGGCTCTCAGGGACTTATGCTGGTATGCAAAGGAGAATGTTCTGATTTCCCCCCATTCTGTGCTGAGGCAGAAAAGTGGGCTCAGAGAACATTCTTTCTATCTGGCAGCTAGGTTGTTATGACCAGGGTTACTGCGTCTTCACCATGAAGGGAGGGACTTAGGGGGCTGCCTAGGCATAAAAGACTGGGTAGCATAATCCATTTGCAAACAAATAATCTTTACACTGTTTTGCTTTCTATTATAAGAATTAATAGATGTTCATTGGAGGGAAAAATTTCAGGAATCAGATAAACAAAATTAAGAAAGAATGATTAAAATACTAACAGCTTAGAGATATTTATCTTTCCAAACCAAATAGGACCACCTTTTGAGGTCAGAAGATATCAATGGCATCAACTCCCTCTTCATCATTAATTAAAAATAAAATCAGGCGGCTTTATGTAAACAGAAGTGCAATACTAAAGAAACTTCGTGTCTGTATAAGCTATTTACAGTCATATTTAAATAGATTATTGAGTTTTATAATGACCTGATTTATAAGTTTTGTTTTTTAATTAGTATATAAAGTAATGGGTTGCACTGTGGCATTTTTGAAGATGATTTGTTTTTGTGGACACTACTCTTCCCTATTCTTTCCCACCATCCAAATGCCCAGATACCACCGGGGTGGGGCTGAGTTTGCTTTACTCATTTAGTAATCAGCCCAGAGACTCTAAAAGGTGTAGTGACTTTCTCTAGTTAAAAAGCAGGTGACGGTGTTGAGATTCGAATAAAGATTTTTGGGTTTCCAAACTGAAAAGCAACCTGCAAGATTACAGCCACATTATCACTTTGTGGAAGCCTTCTATGCCACCCGCCCGGGTAGCAAGCCACTCATTTCTTCGTGGCTCCTAAGTTTCTGTTATCACTGATGGATCTGCAGACTGACAGTTGCTCGATGATTTGGTCTGAGTTCACCTGGAGGCATTGCTTCAGGCTTCAGCCTCACTGGACTTGGGCTAAGACTGCACCATCGGTTCAGGACTGTTCCATATGTGTTCACTCTGTATGCCAGGTTGAAGGGAGGCTCTTACGATAGAGAAGGAAAGTACAAGATCCAAAACAAACGAGTTCATGAAGCCTCTGTTACCAGTGTGGCTGATGACATTCCTTTGGCCAAATCAAGTCACCTAGCCAATCCCATGTCACTAGGAAGAATCTATTGCCTTCGGGCAGAAGGGCATTCAATAACAGTGCAAAACATTTTTATATTCTGGCCAGTGACTGTTCTCCTACATGGAGAATTTAGAATTACTGCCATGCGCATCCCTTCAAATGTCTCGTTCCATCCACATCAGGCTTGAAGTCCGGGATCTTGAAATCACCCTAAATCCTAACATGACTCCTGTTGACCACGATACCCACAAACTGCAAAGACAAACGCTTTGCCTTTTAACCTCCCAGAAAGTAATGTTGAACGGAGATCAGAAAACCGCCACACCCGCTCCCGCTGGAAGCAGGGAACGATGACAGACACACGGCAACGACTCATCGACAGCCTTTCTGAAATCCCACGTCGCTTCATCCCGTGGGCGCAGACGGCCCTTTCACTCACTGTGAACTAGGAAGTGCCAGACACTAAATATCTTAGGTTTTGTAGATTGTGTCTGTACTTGTTTCAAGTTAAAAAACGAAACAAAACAAGGGCAGAGTGGATAAGAATGTGGTGTGTCCCCCATAATGGCATTTCCAAAGCTGGGTGACAGCAGGGCTTGGCCTGTGGGTCAGACCCTGCTCTGTCTCTGGGGGTGGCTTTCCTTATAGTACTCCTTGTGTGTTTTGGCTCTGTCCTCCAGGAGGTCTTTCCCTTGCCGTCATCTACCGTGCGAAGCCACCTCTAAAGAGGACTTTAGGGGCACGGGGCGTTCTCTCTAGCTCAGGAGCTTACAAGCCTGCTTTCTGCTGTTAGAAATTGGGAGGGCAGGGATCATTTTCCATTTCAGACAGTTATCTCGGCCTGATAGCATTTCATCAATGTAGCTACTTTAGAAGGATTTGATCCCAGTCAATTCTTTGCACTGAAAGTTAGACCTAGGATGCATTTTGAGATGTCTCTCTGTCTCCTTTCACCTAAGATTTAATTTTGTCTACTTTGGGTATATTAGGTCTCCGTAGGATCATGCCTTTCATGCTCCCAGGAGCACTTTGTTCAGCCGAAGAGCATAGTTAGGCACCACTTGAGCCCTTTTAGAAGTTGTTACAAAGGATGTGACAGCCACATCCTTGGTTTAGACTTTGTCCCGAGACTGAAAAAAAAAAAAATGGAGAGGTGAAAGATAATTTCAGTCTCCTGACGTGGAAGTCCTGGAATCTTTGAGCTCTCTTTATTCACTCTCAATTCTGCTGGAAAATTGGTCAGTTCTTTTTTTAAACCCCACTTTGTCTTACCTTATCCAGCCAGTAACAAGTATATTACACAATCAATATTCTGCCCGGACACTTTCTTGTCCAATTCTTCAAGTTCATTAGGCATATTTTCTGTCTTCCAAATCATTACAGATGAGTTTTGCCAAGTACTTCTTCTTGAAATAACACGGGATGGCATGTTTCCAGGCTTCCATTACAGCTTCCTCGCCATCTGCCACTCCCCCACCCCCAAGCCACAGGTATGTGTTTCAGGTTTACATTATGACAGCATCCCATTCTGATCACATTCCTCCATCAGCCAGTTCTTGTTTCAGTAATGAGCTACAAAAACTATCTCAAACCCAGTGACCTGCGACAGGAGAGGCACTTAGGCTTATAACTCCCGAGTCTGTTCAACAGATCTAGGCCGGGTCTAGCAAAGACCCTGTTTGAGGTTGCACACTGACTGGGGTTAGCCTCATTGTACGTTGGCTTTGGGTTTTCCTTCAGCTCAGGCTGAAAGGGGTGGCCATTATTTGAGGGTGAGTAGTTCTTACAGCGTAAACGTAAGGCAGTATCCCAATTGAAACAGTCAACACATTTAAAGCTTCTGCTTGTGTCATGCCCAGTAATATTTCATGGAACAAGGTGGATTCCAAGGCTTAGTCTCTCATCAGTGGTGCAAGAAGACCACTTTGTCTAGGGTGGTGTGAATATTTTTATGCATATGAAGTTCGTGTGTGTGAAGGTAAATATGTATATACATGTATGTGTATGTGCATGTGTATGTGCATGTGTATGTGTATGTGCATGTGTATGTGCCAGAGGACTACCTCAGTTATCATACGTAGTAACACAGCCTACTTCTCTTGAGATAGGACTTCTCACTGGCCTGGAGCTGATAAATTCTAGACTGGGTGCCAGTGAGATCCAGGAATCCTCCTATCTCCACCTTTCTGTTGCTGGGATTATGAGCGTATACTACCCTGCTTAGTTTCTCCTTCCTTCCATCCTTCCTTCCTTCCTCCTCCCTCCCTCCCTCCCTCCCTCCCTTCCTTCCTTCCTCCCCCCCTTCTTTCTTTTTAACATGGGTTTGGGAGATTGAACTCAGGTCCGCATGCTTATAAGGCAAGTGATTTACCAACTGAGCTATCTTTCCAGCACAGGATCGGAATTTTTTGGTGAGTAGGAACTCAACTGATGACACAAGGATTGATTTTTAAGTTATCAGTGTCAAAACGAGGAGGAAAAGGAATGGACACCAACGAAGACCACTGTCTTTTCTCTCTCATCCTTTACGATCCTCCGTGACTAAGTTCCTGTCGTAGAGATGCAGGTGATGTGAAATGCTTTTGGAATTTGTTCTTAAGAAGAAGTGGGCATGCTCTCTCATTGCTCTTTCCAACTGCCAGCTGGCTGCGACGTGCCTGTGTGAGATGACGTGTCACTCATTTTGGTGACGGCAGGTCGTCTATGCAGTCACGTGTCACGACAGGAGGAAAACTACAGGAAAAAGCTCACCTTCAGTCACTTATTTTGTGTCTTTGTCAAAGCAGCTTGAACGACACACACAGCATTGCTTCCAGACTGCTACACAGCAAGGGACTCCTTTTTAAATCACTGTATTTTAAGGTATCATCGTTAGAGTAACTTAGTTTGTTTCTTAACTGATAGAGATTGTATTGCTAGCATTTATTCATGATTATTACAGGGTTTACATGAGACAATGTGGAAAATTCAGAACTTAGTAGACTTTATTAATAAATGGAAGATTTAGCAAAATGCATTTATATTATATCGATATTTTAATGTTAAGTAGCATGATAGTAATATTATAACTGATAGGTAAGATGGGTTCTAGACATGTCCTGCTAACTACAGAAACTATGATAACATATTTGAATATGTACAGCATATAAAGTGGAATTAATATAAAGTAATTATTATTGTGGATCAGGCAGGCACTAAGCGTCTTCAGTACCGAACAGCCAGTCCTATGGAACTGTCACTCTTAGCTCCGAGGGAACACCTCCTTTCTGCCTTCATCTCTCTCAGTGTAATAATTGTCTCTGCCTCCTTCTCCATCTTTGATTCAACTTCCACTAATTTTGCTTAAACCGTCCTGAGAATAAGGAAGAGTTAGAAGTGTTTGAATTGGAGAACTTAGAAGTGAGATTTGTTCTTTTGTCAAGACAGTATCTTGCTGTGTAGTCAAGGCTAGCTTCAACCCTCTTGACCCTTCTGCTCTAGCTTTCCAGGTGCTGGGATTATAGCCATGCACCACCACGACTGGCCTTTGACATTTGTTGAATTTAGATGAATTTTTATGTTGGTTTCCAAAATAAAAGAATGGGCATATTTCACCCTATATCCTGTCACCGTCTGCCAGAACCCCCTCAGATGCATGGCCGTTTGCATTTGAGAGGGTATAGAGTGCAGGGGGTTCAAGGAAAATTCAACACCATTTCTGGAAAATCAAACTTGTATTTAATAACCTTCCTATACATTCAGAGGATAGTATGTACAGTCAGGTCTTATGGAGGGGTGTCATGATACCAGGGAGAGCAGCTCCAGTGTCTCAAAGAAGATCTGTCCTTCATTCTACAAACGAGGACTTATTGAGCAGCCTCACAAGGCTCCCCACTTTTTCTTTTTGTGGCACAAAAATGAATGAGATGCATTTTCTATCTACAGAGAGCTCACTGAAGGGAAATGTATGTGTATATAGAATTGCTCAAGAGAGTAGACGGGTGTCAGTCTTATTGAATTCAGAAGTTTGCTTTGATGCTTAGCAGCTTCGTGACCTGGGACAATTTACTTAACCATTTGTGCCTCAGGTCTCAGTTTCTTTTTGTGTCTTATGAACATAATTAATAATAATAATAATCCACAAGGTGGTTACAACATTAAATAAGTTAATATATTCTGAGGCATAGTATGATTATATCATTATGTATCAAGCATCATTACCCATCAGCCATTGATATTGGTAAGGGCAAAAGACCTTGTCTTCTTGGCTTGCTGCTGTGTCTTTGGTGGCTAACCTGGACTTTGGGAGCAGTAGGCATAGAATAGGTATTTGTGGAATGACTTTTGGTTTCTTCCAGACTCTTCAGATGGGTAGCCTTTGTTGAGCACTCGCTGGTCTTCAGACTTCGTGCTTAGTGACATCATGCATTATTTTATCCACAGCTCCACAAGCTTTATGGGTGAAATGTTGTTTTCATCGTATGTACAAGTGTGGAAAGCGAGTCTCCAAGAGATGAAGCAATTGAACTGTCACAGAGACGCTAACTGCCGTATTCAGGATCTGAACACAAGAATTTCTTTCTCGGAAACTTAATGCTTTTAACTGCTGCCCTCTCCTGCCTCCTGAATTCTCTGCAGATGGCTGCATTGATGAGATCATCAATGTTCTGAGGGACACCGAGCCATGTTCTCTCGCACATGTACCATTCACAGAATGCAGAAAGAGTCAGGACACTATGGGAGAGAGACAGAAGCCACTCCCGGTGTCTTGGCTGCCATGTGTACTTCACATGTCTATCAGCTGAGAAGAAGAAGGCAAGGCTTTGGGTCCGGGTGCTGAATGGCTCCTTGGCTCGGCCGCTCCTGTCTCCCTTCATGTTGAGAAAACAGAAGATGCAGTCAAACTTTGAGTTAATGGGTCTGCTCCATTCATTATTTACCCAGGGAGGTGCTTCATCACAGAGGCTCCTCAGTGTCTGACAAAGAAGGCATCTCATTAGCGCCTGGGAGGTTAGGGTTGGGCAGATGGTTGTTTTCTTTTTTCTCCTGGACTGAAGCACAGCTGTCTCAGACAGTGTGGCAGCAGTTTAAATTCGGAGGACTCTAGCAAGTAAGTCACACATCCTCCGTCCTGCTTTCTGCCTTACGCTTTGGTAAATGTAAAATCAAACATTGTCTAGACTCCCTCTGGCATGTAGGTGCTGTAGAGATTTTTTTTTTTTAAATTTACTTGCACTGGAGTGTTTACCTGCACTAGAGTCCTACAGTGACGGGAGGGGCAGTAGCTCCCAGCTGCAACTGGAACCCTTGACCTAGCTGCTATTCAGTCCTGGGCATACTGACAAAGGAGGCGGGGGGTGACCCACCATCACCTCTGGTACTCAGCAAGTGGCATCTGTACCGAGATGGTATGCAGTACCAGAGAACTAGTAAGGGTAGGTCTTTCCTTCCTAAGAACCAGGGGTGAAGAGAATCGTACCCTAATTAATTAATACAGCAATAGGAAAATTTTTAATATGGTATAAAACAAATGAGGGATTAGTTTACATCCTTCATGCTGGATAAAACTAATAATTACAACAGTAATAATAATAATAATAATCACAAAACAGCAGGGGATATTTAATGAATATTTCTGTATGACTCTGTTCAGCTAGGTGCTTTATGGGCACCAGACTAATCTTAGGAGGTTTTCGTGTAACGAACATTAAGCACCCACTCCTCATTGTTTTGGGCAGTTAGGATGGGTCCGAGAATGAAGCAGCAGGGGAGAACAAGCAGCGTGTTGTAATAAATAAATTATACAGGACAATAGCAGGTGGTAAGTGCCATGGAACAAGAAAGAGTGGGAAAGGATTTGGAGTAAACAGAGGTTAAGTAGAGCAGTCATGGAGGAGGAGTCCGTGCTTCAAAGACTCTGGAGATTACTTGGGAGCTGAGAAGAGCAGGAGCAAAGGCAGAGCTCCTGCAAAGCTGAGGTGGCAGCAGGCTGGGTGCTTCCGAGGAGAGGTGGGGGTGAAAGGCACTGTTGGACAGATTGTCAGGGAGGTACCAGATGGGAAAATCATGGAGGAACCCAACGGGGAACAACTGAAGGCTTTTGAGCAGCTGTGGCAGAATAAGTAGCGTCTTATTCCTAGTTTATGTTATAGCCTAGGCCGGCTAGTCGTCCCAAGTAACGGCTAGTAAGTGGCAGAGTCTCCCATGTTTATGTAACTTTAGACCCCATGGCTATAATGAGGACACTGTTTCGTCTGTGTGCTGTGATCTAAAGCACCCTTCCTGCAAACAGAGGATCGTCCTGTCAACCTGCTTCTCCTGTCCCCTATCTACCGTGCTGGGGTATGGTAACCTAGATGCATGGTCTCTTGCTCAATGTATCTCTTTGCCTGTTTGCTAAATTGCAGATCCATCTCACAATGAGCCAAAAATGCCTTGAGATCCCATCTTTGCTTCCCATTGCCCATAAAAGAGTGCCGACACATGGGAATCCCATTTCCCTTCTGGGCTCTCTTTAAGTCTGAGACTGATGCTAGGCATTGGACATCCTTAACATCCTCTTCAATGGCCCAGGGAGTGGATGGCAGAGAGATCATGGCCACTCAGTGGGAAACAGGGCTCTATTTCATTCCTTCTCCTGGAGTTAACACTCCTCTCTCAGCAGGGGCTCCTTTAATGAATCAATTAAGGAGGGTATTATTATTGGAAGCTGTTTTTAGACCAATTAAGACATTTCGGCATGTCATGACGATAATAAAAGTGAGTTAAGTCTCAATTTTTCTTTATTAGGATGTTTATTAGAAGATTGAAATGTTCATTAGGTGAAGTAAAGTGATAACATTCATCTTTGCTCATCAGAAGTACAACTGAATCTCTGTTGTGCTCAGCTGTGCAGCGTGTGTGTGTGCGTGTGTGTGTGTGTGTGTGCATGTGTGTGCACATGTGTGTCTGGCTATGTGCGGTTTGTGTGAATGTGTGTGTGAGAGTGCAGATGTGTGTGTGTAGAAGGGTTCTCACTCTACTTTGACTCCATATAACAATAATTTTTAGTCACAAGTCAGGGTGAAATTTGTCTTTTTTCCTTCCCTCCCTCCCTCCCTCCCTCCTTCCTTCCTTCCCTCCCTCCCTCCCTCCCTCCTTCCTTCCTTCCTTCCTTCCTTCCTTCCTTCCTTCCTTCCTTCCTTCCATCCTTCCTTCCTCCCTCCCTCCCTCCCTCCTTCCATCCTTTCTTCCTCCCTTCCTTCCTCCCTTTCCTTATTTGACTCAAGAGTTCATAGTTGACCCTGTCTCTTACTTTGAATTGGGACAATGTCCAGAATAGGGATGAACCAAGTGTGGAAGGTTAGGGAGCATGGAACCTTGTATTAGAGTTAGGCCAATTTTGAAACTTCGCAATTTTGGACCAAAAAATATATGCAGAAAAGTAGAAGGAGTAAATTGTTTAAATCTTAACGTTTTCCTCACAGTTACCCGTCCCCCTAAAAAGAAGCCCTCATGAATGTAGCTGAGGCGTTTCAAGCAAGCCTTTTGATCTTGCTTCCTGGTTCTTCACCATCCTTAGTTCCAAGAGTTCCTTACGCTTACAAATGTGGTATTTACCGTGCCCTACAGCTTCCTACGCGTTACTGCGCTGCTCTGCGTGTATTCACAGCAAGACGAAGCACTGCTTTGCTTTCTTTCTGTGTTGGCACATTACGTGTAGTTTATTTTCCTTATTGTACATCATTTCCTTGAATTTCTATTGACCTCAATTAATTTATCCAACACCATACTTCAGACCGTTAAGTTTTAAAACCATAAGTCACACTTCTATGGACATTCTGATATATATTTATATATATACATATATATATATACACATACACATATATACATGATATAAATCAGAATGTCCATAGTAGTGATATATATATATATATCCTTTATATATACACACATATATATATATATATACATATACATATATATATATATATTTATATCCTTCTGGATAAATGCAAAAATTTCTTTAGACTAGAGTTTATCATGCCTAAAAACAAACTGGAAATACATTTTGCATAGTAACTCTTGTATACACACATATCTCCAAAGAAAAGTGTCATGAGGCAGAAGCAATGCTCCTGCAGTATCCATGGACCACTCTGATACATATCTGTTACCTAGTTAATTCTATTCTGTTTTGTCCTGTCCTACCCTATTCTTTCCATTCTATCTTTTGAAAAATACTTATTTTCATGTGTATGAGTGTTTTGCTGGTATATATGTATGTATACGCACATATATGTATATGGTGCATATGTATTTGTGCACCACACATATGTAGTGTCCACAGTGTCAAGGAGAGGGCGTCAGATCCCTGGGAACTGGAACTACGAACAGCTGTGAGCCGATGTGGATGCTGGGAGCTGACCCAGGGCCTCTGCAAGGGTACCGCGTCTTGCTAGCCTACCCTTTTGACTTCTTATCATATTCATTTTAACCCCAAATATCCTGGCTATGGTTTACTACATTGATTTTACGGTCTAGGAATGGATCAAACATGCAATTTGAGAAAAAAAAAAAACTGTTCTGTGGTTTATTTATCCAAAGTGAGAAGTTTGTTCACCTTGAAATTGACTAGATATTGATAAGTTGCTGTCCTGATCCTGAGTGGCTTAGCATATTAATTTTCTTGGGATTTTGCTTTGAGCAGGTCTGTTTTAAGCAACAACGGTTGTGTTTAAAACAAATTATTATATGATAACCCTTGTTTTATTGACAATTTTATTTGTATATATGCTATGGCATATTTGGACTCATTTAATGTTTTGGTCATTCTTTCCCTTTAATTCTTTTATCCTTTCCTCATTTATCTTTCTGTTGACTGGTGTTATTGTCTTCTTACCACCAAACTCTTGCATTTCCTCTGCTAGTTTGCTTTTTCCTTTTTCTTTCTTTCCTCTTTTTTTCCTGAGTTTTTTTTTTTTTTCTTCAAGAAAAGGTTTCTCTGCTGTAACTCTGGCTGTCCTGGAACTCACTCTGTAGACCAGGCTGGACTCGAACTCATAGAGATCCATCTACCTCTGCCTCCCGAGCGCTGGAATTAAAGGCGTGCGCCACCACCACCCAGCTCTTCTTCTAGTCTGGAAGATAAAGATCGCAGTACTATTCTTCCACTGTAGCTACCTACGAACATTGTTAAATAGTACTACGCTGTGGATCCGGCCCCTCTTACCCTTACATGTAAAGTGTTTGCAGCCTGTCTTGCTTTTGTCTGAAGTTTAGCCTCATTCTCTTTAAATACATGAAATGTTATCAATTTTTATGGTCTATAGTTATTTATATTTGTTGACTTGATTTACTGTTTTCATGCTTCATGTCTTGCATTCCATTGGCCCTCTAAACTCACTCTTGTTGAAGTGCATGTCTCTGTGGTTCTTGTTAGTGAAGATATGGGGGTAACATGACATCTTTTTGTAATGGAAAATTATCTCCTTTTGGTTTCTACTCTTAAACACACATATTTTCTCTCAGTACTGCAAAGGCAGGACCCCATTGTCATCTGTCCTGTATGTTGCTGCTGAGAAGTCGGCTGTCAGGCTTTTCTTTGTGTGGCTCTTGAGAGCTTTCTCCTCTCCTTTCCTTCTGAGGTTCTGCAGATCCACTAGGAAGGTCAGATGTGGGTTTGTACTTCCTTTTCCTGTGCAGTTATCAGAGAGAGAGGTTTGATTTGATGACACAGTAAGCTTGGAAAATCTTTAGATCTAATCTCCTTTATTCTTTCTGATACATTTCTCATCCTGTTAGAAACCTCTCATTTTCTTGTATGTTTCTTAACTGCTTTGTGTCATATTTTTATTATTTTTGTGATACATTCTCAGTGAATTTCTCAGTATAACCTTTTCAAGGTCTGCACTTCCTTTTTACATATTTATTCAATAATATCTTATTTGTAAGTTATTTTTAAAAGTTGGAATTTCATTTTGTTTTTAGTTTCCCTAGCCTTATAATCTCTAGCACTTTAAAAATGAAAATTGTGACTTTTTTAGTTTCTTTGAACTGATAGTTTCTTTGAGTTCTCTAACCGGAACCGGTCCCTCTAGTCTTTGTTACAAGGCTTCATAAAGCAAGTTGAGTACTGGGTGGATTTGTGACCCACTGGATGAGCCTATTGGCTGTTTCTCCCAGCACTGGATCTGTGTCTTACAGTTTTACTGTGGTGACCAAATATTAGTCTTTCTCTGTCTTTCTATCTCTGTCTCTCTGCTTTCTTCTCCTTCTTCCTCTTCTCACTTTGTTGACTGGCTTTGCCATTTTACTACATCTTGATCCTGGGAGCTGAGGTTAAAATAGTTTATATCTCTTATGCTGAAGGACACAGCTGACAGCACAGATCAACTCACCGCGCCAGAAGCTTCTGTGTTCAAGTTTTGGTGGAGAGGACATGCTTTGTCTTCTGGCCACTCCAGGACTGTCTGAAGTTTGCAAAAGTTTTGGATACCAGGGGACAGAAGGACAGGGGAGTCCCTTTCTTAAGCTCCTGATCTAAAGCAGCAAGCATCCATCTTTCCTGTTCACCACCGACCTCTAACACTAATCCAGAATCCTGCAAGCTGTGACTTTAGCCTCACTCATCACCCTTCTCTTGGTATTAAGACTGCCTGAGACATTTTACTTTAAATTTTTATATTTGATCTTTTACTGGTACATGCATGAAGTAGAAGGTGCTATCAAACTTAAAATTCTTGTGTACACTTTGATTGTATTTCTTTTAATGGCCTCTGTTCTTAAGTCCTTTTTTTTTTCCCCAGAAGAGCTTCTAATACATTCTCTGTTTCTCAACAGACCTACTTTCTAATTAGTTCTTAATGCTGTAATCTCATGCTTATTCCTTCTGTAGAACTCTGCAGTGGGCCATCACCACTTCTGAAAGATCTTTCTTGAGAACTTCAGGGTTTTATAGACTCACCTAAGTTGGCTTAGGCATATCAGCTCTCAAGTTTGACATAGGTCTGGGTCTCCAGAATGACTACTAACGGGATGCAACAACTTAGGTGGCAGGAACATTGTGGCTTAGTATCGTGGAAATTTAGTTATGTATAAAATGTTTTATGCACTGTTGGGCGAGGGACTGTCTATGGCATTTTGTATTGTTTGCAGGTGTTGGATTTCTGTGGTGGATGTTTGATTGCTAATGATCTGCATATGCTCTCAGTAGAATTCCTGAGGAGTGCTGAATCAGTAAAAACACCTGAGCTCAGATGCTCATGCTTGAGATTCCACTGGCAGCATGGCACTAGCCATGATGGGTGGTTCACTCCGTTGAGGTCTGGCAGGGCTTCCATGTATGAAAATGCCTCCGGGTCTTCCATGCTGAGCCTACACGTCAGGCTAACAACAACAGATGGTGTACCAACAGGACATCAGTCCAGCTAATCCAAAGTGGAGACAGGCAAGAAGAAAAAGAAACTCCAGACTTCACAGAGTCTTGAAGCTTCCAAAGGACAGAGATTATATATATGCAAAAATAATGAGTAGAAGTCTCCTGAAGGAAGAGGAGAGTGAGGAAGGAAATAAGGCTCTATGGAGAGAAAATTGTGAAAATTAAGTGAGAAAGAGGGCTCAAAAGTGAGAGACACAGAATAGAGGCTTTTAGAGAAAGACATTTTCATGGTAAAAACAAATAATTCATCTGGGAGCGGGAAAGCAGCTAGGTTTCGAAGGCTTTTCCTGATCATGGAGCTGGCTCTCCCTGCTGCTGATAGCAGCCATGGCATGGGAAAATGGAGTTTGTTGTAAATAGTTCTGCTGGTGTAGTGTTAGATTGAATTATAGAGATAAAGCAGATTTTTTTGATTAGCTTATACAGAAAAGGGGAAATGTTGTGGAAGTTTAGTTATATATAAAATTGTTTTTTGCACTGTCGGATTGGGGCTGTTTAGGGTGTTTTGTTTGTTTGTTTGAGGCAGGTTCTCACCAAGTAAAGTAAGCTAGCTGGCTAGCAATCTCCGTGGATCCACGTGTCTCCATATCCGTGTGCTGTGATTACAAGTGTGTGCCATCTGTGACATTTTAAAAAAACTTGGCTCTGGGGATCAAACTCAGGATTTCATGCTTTATGAGATGACCACTTCATTGACTGAGCACCCCAGCTCCCAGGTTTCTTTTAGGGCCTCTATTTATTTTGCATTGAGGAATTAACAAGGAAGTAATGGGAAGAGATAAAAAAAGATGTCTTCCATGTAGCATCTAGTCAGGGTACCTTTCATGACCAGAGCATGGAGAGGGCCGGGTCTGTCTCAGATTTTTATCTTTTCAACTCCCAATTTGAGTAGCTACTCACTGCTGTTTCCCTAGTCTGACATTTACAGATCAGTAATTCCCACTAGGGGTCTGTGGTGTTAATGCGACTCTAATCTCAGCCCTCAACTGCTTATTATAATTTATTTTTATGTTATTTATTTTTGTGTTTTCATAATCTGTTATTTTAAACACAAATTCTCTCTAAGTGAACAAAAGCTGTGCTATAACACTTTTAGTGAGGATGCTAGGGAAATGGCATCGCACGTTACCAACACAAGCCACGCTTTCCATGTTAAAGGAAGGAAGTCCTGTAGAGATTAAAGCATTCCACCTGCTCAGAGTAGACAGAAGTTGTCAAACGGTCTACCAGACCTGGCTGTTGCACATCAGGTCTGGAAAATGTGTTTTAGCTTCAGATGACTAGTCCCCACTCCAGACTTACTAAAATAAAATTCTAGAGATGCCACTCAGTAGTACAGTTTTACACGTGGCCTTGAGCAGGGCACAGGTAATTCTGATGTCACTTACGGTTTGGAAATATTGTCAAGTATCTGTTGTAGTGTTTTAGTGAGTTTAGTATCTCACAGAATCTTAGATTTTCATTAATATTTGAAACCTAAGAGCTTTGGCTTCTCGTTAATTGTTACCTAAAGAGGGATATGTTGGATTTTGTGATATTTAATATCTCCCTGACTGATGAATATCTTGGTTCTTTAATTCATTAAAGAACGAACATCTTACCAAACATCAAATCAAAACAAAGGAAGCATAAGGTAGGCAAACCATGAGGAGAGCTGGGGCTCTTACCACAGCAAAATTGGAGAGATGATAGTTATTTGTTGAGGGTGGGAGAAATGGATGATCTATTCCACACATTACAGTAGTTTTTCTTAACCTGGCTGAATACTACAAGCATTCGGAACAATTAAGCCAGAGTCTCTGAGGACTGGCTTCAGGCATCAGTACTTAAAAAAAAATGTACCCCAGGTGATTGTAGTATGTAATTAGGCCAGGGAACCACCACATTAGAAAGATGCTTGGTCCCTGGAGGAGGGGAGATGAGCAGCAGGTTGGTCCTGCCTATTCCTGGCTAAGAATAGCATCTCCTTTCTCATTTAAACCATCAAGCAGGGTGGCTTAGTCTCTGACACCTCTGTAGAGTCTGCGCAGGAGTGGAGAGGGAGGAAAAAGGAAACACGATTTTCACTCCTAGAGGAAAGCTACAGATGCTGAGTGAGTTCTTTCGAATGTCCTGAAGGATATATGGCTCATACCCACCCTGGTCTCCTAAGTACTCAGGCAATGGCTCCGAAGTCGAACCTAACATAAAAGAATCCCAAATAGGACAGCAGTATTTACAACAGCAGTGGTGTGGAGCTACTGGGATGAGTGCATATGGCTGACTGTAGGGAATTTCACCCTTCCCTTCTGGACCAAATGTGAGAGGCAGGACTAGTGTAGGCATGGGCTCCCTGTATCCTCTCACCTGATGCTGGAACTCCTGCAGTGTTTCTGGCTTGTATCCATCAGTGAATCCAAGTCTTTAGAGTAGGAAGGGAAACTTAAAACCCAAATTTGATTGTCTCTTACTTTGCTATAATCTTATAATGGCAAAAATCTACTGTCTATACATCACACTGTTACACAGACTTAGACTATGTGCACGCACAGAGTTGCTGTTCAGAGACCTCTTGCCTCCTCTTCCTTTTCTTCCTGTCTTCCGCCCTTAAATACAGTGTCTTAGTGAGAACTTACTCTGTGGTAAAGCAAGGAGTGCTTTAAGTGTAAAGAGTCTAAGATTCAAAAGATGCCCCTTAGCCCAAATCTCATGATAAACGCTGATCTAAACTATCCAAACCATTTCTTGGAGTCAAGTCATCCCTGTTTATTGACCGGGCATTCAGTTTTAGGAATCATGACTTCTGTAAACACCTCCTCTCATAGAAATTGGGGTCAGGAATCAGATCGCACGTCTTCAGCCACAAGTCTTTTGAGAACATTCTCGCTACGTTTACCCGTTTTTAGCTAACACTGTCCCCTGTCAAGAAGGTTGAAGAGTCTCCATTCCATTTCTTGGCCCAGCACGAGTGTCTGCTTTTGGATTGTCTAACTGTCAATAAGAGCAGAGGCACCCGAGGGAATTACCAAGCTCTTGTCTCCACTGACTCCATCTACAGCAAAGTACAAGGTGGGCTTGTTCTGCCAGGCCAACTTGGCAATAAATCTTCCAGCCCAGTTGCTTGAGTTGGAACAAGTTGGCCATCTAACTTTCATACCCTGTCCGTATAAGTACCTGGAGTCCTTCCCTTTCTTGCCTACCTCTATTAGACATGCAGTTTGTCTTTATGAAAGCCTGCCTCCTGTTGCGTTGCCTCTCATGCTTTGAGGACAGAAGGCATGCCCTCTTTCAGACTGTTTCCAGTCTAGTGGCCTGTGCCACGGGAAGCCCTGTGTGCTCGCCTGCGGAATGGACCCCCCACTGCTCTGCCTCCTTTGTGTCTCCCTTCTACCACTTGCTTTTGGTCTACAGCAGCAGCCTGCTGGGAAAACGCTCACTTCTCCCAATGCTATTTCAGTTCAAGTTAGAGGAAAGAGCTTTGACCTTCAGAACATCAAGATGTAGCCGAGGAAAAGGACCTGGATGAGAAAACGTTAGCCACTGGCTGAGTCACTAACAACAGCACATCCTGATAGCGGGAGTGTCCCTGCTGGGGGGCCCTGGATCTGCAGAAATGGCCTTTCTTCTTTCTCGAAGGCACTGTGAGAAGAGAATGGCTGATCTGAAATGGTACAGTGGACTTGGGGTGAGCTGGGACATTTTATGCACCTCAAAAGACCAATCAGAAATAGCCAAAAACAGAGTTGAAAACCGAAGTGTGACCCGAGTGTCGGAGCCCCGGGAACGTGCCCATGAGAAAGGCTGTGCTGGCAGGTTTGCGGAGAGAGCGAGGTCACTAATGCTGCAGGAACTGGCCGCTCTCAGTGCAGCCTTCCGGGCACCATGCCACCACTGTGCTTTCTCTCCTACCCATTTATTTATTTATATTGTTAATTAATGGAAATTTAGACTTCTGTTAGACCAAGGGGACTCACTAATAAACAGTCACAGCATTAGGCTTGTGGGCCACTGGGGAAGGTCAAGGGTCCTTCTCTCTGCTCTTGGATTCCAGTCACATGGCTCAGGCATGGGGAGGAAAGATAATGCAAGGTCTACATAAGAAATCTGCACTGTCATTGGACCGCACATGTCCCCATATCTTTGTGTGTCTCTCTTTCTCCCTCTCCACCCCCCTCCCCCCTTTTTATGGTCTTACTTTGTAGCCTAAGCTGGCTTAGAACTCACACTATGAGAACAGGTTGGCCTCAGATTCACGGCAGCCCTCATGCATAAGCTCCCTGAGTTCAGGGATTACAGGCATGAGCCACCATGCTGGGCTAAGTCTATTTCCCTTCAGATTTCAGGGAGAAGTTTCCTCTGCTGAGAGCTTGCTGCTTATGCTTGCATCCTATCTTGCTGTGCAACCTTGAGCAAGTTAACTCAACTTTCTGAGTCTCAGGTTCTTCTATCACATAAAATTATAGAGGTTTGCTAGAGGACTTACTGAAAGGAAGCCCGGGATGTCCTTCACAGAGGGCAGTGCGTGGGACACAGTGAGTACTCACTGGATGCTACCTACTCTTACTGAACTCACATATGTGCGTGTAAACATAGCTCCTCCCCGGAAGCTGCTTCCATGGAGTAGCCTAGTGATCACCCTCTTTCAGAAAAGTCTGGGGAAGGGAGTTTCCCTGCTTTGAGTTTTGGTACCTAATTTGTAGGACAGTCTCTTGATGTTATCCATGTGTTGAATGTCATTTTCTCACTGTGCACAAATCTTCGGCATAAACTAGGGTTATGGTATCAATGTGGGATTTAGGTACAGCCAGTTAATGAGCTACAGTGTGACTGAGTGCAAAGAGCCCAAAGAAGTAATCCGTTTCACACAGCAAGATGACTCTGACTCCAGTATCAGCAGCCAGGAAGGCTTTGGGGTGCTCCGGGTCACCAGGAGAATTAGAGCCAGGAGAGGACTGACTGGAGATTCACTACGAATGCACAATTTGACTCCCAACTCCCAACTCCTTAGCTATGGGAGCCAAGGCAAAGCTTTCAATGTCTGTGTGCCCCAGTTTCTTAATGGAGACAAAAAGCAGATAATAAGAGTCCTCCTGTGGTAGTGGAGAAGAGAATGGCATGAGAACATTGGGCATTAACAGGATGCCTGGCCAGGCCCCAGAACGGTTAGCTGTTAGAGGATTCTGTTTTATTGATCATTGTGTTGTATTTCCCACCCTGGAGGACTTGGATGAGGTACTTTCTGAGCTGTGGGCTCACTCACGTAAGAAGTTTTAGTAGAAGCCCTGAAGGCCACTTCTAGGTCACTATACAGTCCAATCATGATTACTCGATGTGCTGGTTAGTTTGTGCTGACTTGACTAGAGTCACTGGGAAGAGAGACACCTAAATGAGGAATTGACTATCAGATTTGTCAGTGGAGAGTATTTCATTTATTGTTTATTGATGTCAGAGGGCCCAGTCTGTTGTGAACAGTACTAGTCTGGCCAGGCAGACCTGGGCTACATAGGAAGGGAAGCCCAGCCTGCCAGATGAGCAAGGCATTAGGCAACTTACTGATCCTACTTGAATCCCTATCCTGATGGGTTGTGACTGGGATGTGTAAGCCAAATAAACCCTTTCCTCCTCAGGTTGCTTCTGGGCAGTGTTTTATCACAACTAGAGAAACCAAATTAGAACACTGGCCCTGGGTGCCCTTGGTCCTCTGGATTCTCTATCTTTTCTTTTTATCTGAGAAGATTCTTTCTTTTTTCTTCTGTGGGAAGATGACACCATCCATCTCAAAAGAGCACAGTACCTAATGTCATTGGGTATCATTCTCTAGAAAAAAATTAGACTGCTATGTTTTAGGCTAAAATTGTCAGCACCTTTTTGAGCTAAAAAGAACCCACTAGTTATTTTGGACATGATAGTGGAATCTGCTTCCAAAGAGAAAAGGTAATTGGAGAGACGAGGGATCTGTGTTAAGAAAGAACAGGGGTGTGGGAGTGTGGGGGGCATGGTAGAAAGCACTGTGGCCCCTGCTGGTGAATCTGCACTCTCACCTCTCCTCGACCGCCTCATTCTCTTCGCAGCTCCCCTAATCTTGGACAGGACACAGCAGAAATAGGAAAGGTTCCTGGGAGGGCGAAGCAGATGGATGTGGGGGGGAAGGGATTCCATCCACACCGAGAAAGATGACATATTTAGTTCTGAAGAGCGTGAAGAAGAGGTGAGCGCTCTCCGAGGTGCCAAGTGTAATGAATGGGGTTTCAGCCAGCCAATTGCGGGCTCCTTCTTGCCCTTTCCCCTCATCTGAGAAAGAGGCAGCACTTGACAAAATTAAAAGGGAGCAAATTTAGAACCGATGAAAGAAAACGCTTTCCACACAATGTATAATTAACCTACGAAGGAACCTAACCCACTGGCTGTTAACCGAGGCAGGTGCTTAGCTGGGCTTTCAGAAGGGTGGAAGAGTAACAGCTGCTTTTGCAGTAACCCTGGTTAAGGCTACAGTTCCCGAGGTGATTCGTCCTCTGCCGCAGGACACGAAATGATCCCTAGCTCGAGAAAGGCACATCCCCTGGGATGGGAAAAATGTTGAAGTGAGATTGGGCATTTGGGTAGAGGATATTAGCACTGCAAAGGGCCATAGATATGATCCAGGATGGCACAGATATTCGGCTGAGATAACATAGGTACTTAACAGAGGAGTCCAGAAGAAAAGATGTCTGGCTTCTCAGACTTCGCCTCTCCTCCTGCCTCCAATGGCCCCAGGACGGCTTCCGAGGGGGAAGCAGGTGCTGACTCTGCTTCAGCGCTGGGTTTCATTCCCTTCATCCCCTCTGTCTTTATAGTAGGGTCAGCGGACATTTCTTTATACTGAAGACAGCACAGGGATAGGAAGACATCCGTACTGGCTGGTCTGGGATGTTGTTCAGTGCTTATTTGTTCTAAGCAGGAATTCTGACCCACTTGAAGTCCATTCAATCTTATGACCCCCACAAGGAGCAATGCAATAGTATTGTATTAGTTAGGTTTCCATAGCCATGCCCCAAATGTCTGACATAGGCACCCACATGGAGGAAGGGTTGATCTGGGCTTGTGGTTTCGGAGGGTTTAGTCTATAGTTGAATGCGCCTGTGCGCTTGGGCAGAACATCGCGGGGAGGCATGTGGTGGAGGAGTCCTGTTCACCTCGTGGTAGACAGCAAGAGTGAGGAGGCGGGGAGGCAAGGAGGAAGGGGAGGAGAGGGAGGAAAACGAGGATGAAAAGGTAGGGTGGAGGAAGAGGGGGCGGGTAGAGAAACTGAGGCCCACATACAACTTCCTCCGTCTAGGGCACACACGTTCAGCGTACACACCTGTCCAGGAGTGTTTTATATTCCAAGAATAAGAAGAAGCACAGAATAAAGTGGGTGAGATGAGTCTGTGGAGGAGGGTTAGGAGGTTCAAAGGCCGTCAGCACATCTTAGGTTCCTAGCCTTGAGTGTCTTACGTGGTCTCCAAGTCGATTTCATCATCTCACGGGTTTTTCTTTTTTTCTTTTTTGGTATATGAACGTTAGATGAGAACAGCAAAAACATTTAGCACAAAACGGCACAGAGTCACCATTTAAAAACCTGTGACTTAAATTATTACGATAGGAATTGCATGGGAATACCGATTAAGAAGAAACCTTGCCGTACATTTTTAGATTTAGTAGCTGTTACTCATTTTATGTGTAAGTTTTTTTGGTGTGGCAAAATACCTGAAATGAAGCATCTTGAGGAAGGGCAGAGGGATTTTGGTCCTGGTTTAATGGTACAGTATATCATGGTGGGCAGGGGGTGGCAGCAAGTGCGTGAAGCTGCTGGTCACATCGTGTTCATGGTCATGAAATAGGTACAGTTCTGGGACTTACCTGGCTCCCTCCATTTCATTTTTACACAGTCTGGGACCCCAGTGCATGAGGTGGTGCTACCCACATTCAAGGTGGGTCTTTTATCCTGAGCTTAAGCGCTCTGAAATACTCTCACAGGTGTCCTCAGAGGTATATCTCCTGAGCAATCACAAGCTCAGTCAACTTGACACTGAAGATTATTGTTCACAGACATATCTATCATCTACCTGTCTATCATTTTATCTATCATCTATCTATCTATCATCTATCTATCTATCATCTATCTATCTATCTATCTATCTATCTATCTATCTATCTATCATCTATCTATCTATCATCTATCTATCTATCTATCTATCTATCATCTATCTATCTATCTATCTATCTATCTATCTATCATCTATCTATCTATCATCTATCTATCTATCTATCTATCTATCTATCTATCTATCTATCTATCATCTATCTATCTATCTATCTATCATCTATCTATCATCTATCTATCTATCATCTATCTATCTATCATCTATCTATCTATCTATCTATCATCTATCTATCTATCTATCTATCTATCTATCTATCTATCTATCTATCATCTATCTATCTATCTATCATCTATCTATCTATCATCTATCTATCTATCTATCTATCATCTATCTATCTATCTATCTATCATCTATCTATCTATCTATCTATCATCTATCTATCTATCTATCATCTATCTATCATCTATCTATCTATCATCTATCTATCATCTATCTGTCTATCATTTTATCTATCATCTATCTATCTATCCATCTATCTATCTATATCTATCTATCTATCTATCTATCTATCTATCTATCTATCTATCTATCATCTGCCATTCTGTCTGACTGATCCATTGGTCTATTATTCTTGTATTTAACATTCACTCAAAACTTGAATACATAATATATATGTATTGTGTTAGATGTAGGGTGTACAATGAAGGGTGAAATATAGACATTTCTCTTCTTTAGTACCAGTTCAGTGGAAGAGACAATTACACACACACACACACACACACACACACACACACACACACACACACACAGACTACAACCCCACAGTGTAGTTTAGTGCACACAGGGTGTACTAGATGTGGACATCTAAGAAGTTTTGTGGGCTTTTAGAAGGACCTTTGGTTTAGCGAGCAAGTGTTTACTAATAATTAATTGCAGGAGTTGGAGAGACAGCTCAGGGGTTAAGAAGCACTGGCTGCTCTTCTAGAGGACCCATGCCTGATTCTCAGAGCACACATAACACTTACAAGTGCCTCTAACTCTAGTTCCAGGGAAACCAATGTCCTCTTCTGACCTCTCTGGGTACCAGGCACACACACAGCTCATAGATGTACATGCAAACAAAAACACGCATATACATTAAATAGATAATACATTTAAAAATTTAAAAACAAATTAACTGCATGCTTCTTATGTAGCAGGAATTCGTTACATAACTTGTCAAGTTTCACCCTTAAGAAAAATGATGTTTTGGAAAGGCATTTTGTACTTAGTGGGGATCCCAGAAAACATTCCTAGAACTTTCACTGACAGTACGGTCTACCATAGTTCCAAGTGAGCACTATTTATCACCAGGGAATATTTTGAACCACTCAGAAGAAGCTAAAGATAGCTTTTGGTGTCAGAGAGACGCTGGTCAAAAAGCCTTAGTAATGATGAAGAATGACTCTGGAGGAAAGCAGGGGCTTTTCTAAGAATTTTCTGGGACTCCTGCCTTTGAGGTCTTATGCTAGATCCCCACAAACATGCCAAGCATATTGCATGTTGAAATTGGCCTCTGTGTTCCCCAGTATGTTGTTATTATTATTATTAATTATTTGTTTGCTATAAATTTTAAAGTTATTTTTTGATTTTGGCTTAAACATTATTTATAATGGGTAATTTGTGGCAAGTATGTCCATATTCAGGAAGCCTCGTAAGAAAATCTCAAATGATCATTTCTATATAATTCTGGGTAGATGCTAAACTGAACAATTAATGAACTTGACGTGATGTTGCATCTTGTAGACATTCAATTTGATGCTAATTTCAATTTGAACTGTCTCCCAAAATTTGGAAACACTTCCCTTTTCTGTTCCTTTCAGATCTAGAATATTTGTACAGGTCTTTGAAAGGCCCTGAGCTAGGAGGCCTCCTGCCTCTTGGTGAGCAAGCCCCCAGACAGCAGCAGGCTTCTTCCCTCAGGCCATCACCCATCCTAATGCCTGGATACCCTAATGCGTGGCTCATTCTGAGGACGGCCTAATGATGTGGATCCCATCGGAGCAGACTTAAGGGTATGGCCAGGTATCCGTTGAGTCGACTGAGCAATGGTGGTGGAACCTTTCTCAACTCTCAAAAGGGAGCTTGGTACTTTCTGTCCCGTCCTGCCTGCTTATCTATACCCACCCCTCCACCTACTGCTTGTCTACTCCCTGTGGCCCTCATCTATTAATGAAGCCAATGGCTCTCTACATCCTGAACACTGGCACTGTGCTGGTGCCAATGGAGACATTTTTTGTGAAAGCCTCGCAGAAGCAGGGTTGGCCATACATCTAACACACGCGGAAATCAAGACAATGGTGCAGACACTTTGATTAAACAGAAAATCCAGAGTGCTGGATCCACATGTAACCTGTGTGCGATAAGCAGCTGGATTTGTTCTTGGTGTTGAAGTGTGTAATGGAGACAGACCTCTGGACTGTCCTTTTAGACTGCATTGGAGATGTGGTGCTCTCCTGTAAATACACTTCCTTCCCCATCTGCAGAGTGGCATCTTCCCTACGTCTTCATTGGGAATCTCTCCCGTAACCCTCCCTTGACCTCTCTGGGATGACCCAAGTGCTCCTTCTGTGTTCAGGCTGCCCATAGCAGAATCCACACGCCCACAAGGCAATGCCCATCTTTATTTGTGGTGGTTGTTTCTTGGCACTTTCGATTCTCATTGTGATTTCTTTGTGGGTAAAGCCTGGACTTCTTCCATAGCTATGTCTTTAACACAAGCACAACACTCGTCTCTCAGGATGGGATAAAGCCGTGGTTCTCAGCCTGTGGGTCATGTCCCCATTGGGGGTCGAACGATCCTTTCCCAGGGGCCACCTAAGACCACGTGCATATCAGATATTTACATTACGGTTCATAACAGTAGCAAAATTACAGTTATGACATAACAACGAGAATAATTTTACGGCTGGGGGTCGCACGACATGAGGAACCGTTTTAATACGGTTTAATACGGTCGCAGTGTCAGGAAGGTTGAGAACCACTCAAGGACTGAGTTAACCTTGGAAGCTAAGGATTCTTCCTTCTGCCCTGATGTTAATTTCTGACATGACCACTGTCATCTGGAAACCAGAGCAGCTGTGACCACCCACAAGAGACATTCACAAGATCAGGTTATTTTCAGCTCCTCGCAGAAGCAGGGCAGAGTCATCCTTGTCTAGCCAAACTGCAGGAGGCCCCATGCACCATCCATTTCCAGGAAACCGTGACGGACACTGGTGACTCATCCTGTAACATGCCTTCCTTCAAGGGTCACCAAATCATAAGTCATCGGCTTTCAGATCTACCACCACCATAGGTATTAAGAAAACTGGATGAAGAAGCAAAGGTGCAAATAGGAATACATTCCTCCGGTGGCAAAAAGGAAACGAATCAATACTGCTTCGCAGCATCCAGAAATGCTGAACAGGCACAGATCGTTGCCAGACTGTTAAAAAAAAATTAGGTGGCAGTGAAGGCAGGTGTAAGCTGCTCTTCTTCTCTCGGGAAGAGAGAGCTCTTTCTTCTGCACTAGATGTATCTCAGTCTGCGGGACTTGTTCCGGAAGTGCTGGCTTTGCTTCCTGTGTCTAGCTGGTATGAGATGCTCAGGGATACCGGCCACTTCCAGCAGAGGCTGGAGATACCTCTCCAGGCTCTAAGCCATTAGTCCCTTAGTTCACCATGAAGTGCTGCGGGATTAGAATAGGCTCAAGGTCCTGCTGATCTCTTTAGTCTCCTTTGCCGTCTCTTTCCCCAGCACTTATCTCTCAGGTCCTGGGCAGGTTTTACTAAGCTACAGCTACCACGCCTGTGTGTCTCTCTTAGCCTAGACTGGTACTTTCTCCTCTTTATACATGTTGTCTTCTCTCTACAGCCCAGCTCAAATTTGACCCTTTCTTTTGCAGAAGGCACTGACTTATCCTTATATTCTTTTACTCCACGACTACAAACATGTTCAAATCAGCTCATTAATTGTATTTTAATGGGCAGCATAGGACTCTGTCTTCTGGACATGGCATGGACATTGCCATCTTGAAATTAAAAAAAAAAGTTACATCATTACAAGAGACCCTCACAAAATCAGGCCTACTAACATCCCCTCACAGAAGGAGTCCTCAGACTTTCATTTGAGATTCCCTCCTTCTCCACAATGCAATACAGAGTATTGCTTTAGCTGCACATGGTCTCAGGGCGTGTCAGAACACACAGGAGAAGGAACACAGACAGTTTGAACTGTAATAACATGGGCCTTTCTTGAGCCATCGCAATTTTTGATTTGCAACAATGCAGTTGTATTTGATTCCTCCCTGCTCCTGTAAATAACTAATAAACACATTGATTCACTAACCTGGATTTGCTTGAAATGATTTCTTTGGTTAGTTTCCTGTCTAGAGAAAATAAAATTTCTTTGTGTTTCTCATCAGGGCTATTGACCTACAGTTCTCTATTGTGTCCTTGTCGGATTTTGGTAACAGGGTAATACCGGCTTCAGAGAATGATTTTGAATTTCAATTCTTTCAAACAGATTAAGAATTAACATTCGTTTTTCTTTAAGTTTGGTAAAATTCAACAGTGAAGCCAGGGCTTTCTGTTACGGATTCATCATTACCACTTGTGATTCGGGGTTCTAACAATGTGTTTTTATGTATAACAACAATGCATTTGGGGTCAGTTTAATGTTGTGTCTATTTAGCAGAATAATAGTAGTAGGTTCTCACCTAGGGCTCATGACTGATCTAGCTGTAGAGTCTTGGGCCTAGTAAGAGTGTCAGATATGGGTTTCATCCCAGGGATCAGACCTCAAATCCAGTCAGGAAGTAGCTGCTTACTTCCATGACATTTTTGTCACTACTGCACTGTGGGTGTGTCTTGCCAGACTGGTTGTTATTGTAGTCTGCAGAGTTCACAGACTGGTGATCACTTTTTCTCTTTGTAGTACGCACAGCATCTTTTAGCTATGAAAGCTATCCAATAGGGTCGAAGCTTTCAGATGAGAACCAACTTGCTATCTCCATGCTCTATAATTCAAGTGTGTGTTGTTCTTCAGTATTAGGGTCTTAATCATTGAGTTTTAGAGGGCAACCAATAGCATTAGCAATAGCCTATAGTGTTTAGAGCTTTATAGGTACTTACTGACCAACACATCCATAGCAGGTAATCAATGCTTTTATTTGTTAGCCTATGTTGTCTAGTAGGGGGATGGTGAGGGTATTTCATATCCTGAACACTCCTCATCTCAGACTCTTCCGTTATCCCCTCCCCCTTACTTCCTCTCGAAACCATAGCCTTTGCTTGCGTTGTTATTGTTACATGTGTGTGTCTGTGTATGTGCGTGTGCACACATGTGTGTGCTGACCTAAATATATAGATACAACTTGTTTAGTGCACTTGTATGTATATAATTTCAGAGCTGTCATTTGGTAATGAATAACCAAATAGGAGGCTTATCTCACCATTTCTCAGTTGCCTCTAGTTTTTTTGTCCATCAGTGGGGCCCTGTGAGATTTATCTCTTCCATGTTACCACGTTTATTGGTGTTGTACTTCAATTTTTGTTTAGGCTGCCAGCCAACTGTGCATGCATGTGTTCACACACACACACACACCACTCATTAGAGAAGGTCAAGTATAAATAGGCAGCAAAATAGAGTAGTAGCAGGAAGGAACCGTGGATTAAAGGATGATCTGATTGGCAGGGTGACTTCAAACGTAAAGTTTGCTCAGTCCAAGTAATACACAACATTAAAATGTAGTTTGTGTTTAATGATTTATTCCTGGTAGATAGTACAACCTCCTCCTTCCTTTTTAGTGTTTTGGCTTTTGACAAGCGGTGTTCATTAGCATCTTCACTAGAGAAGAACTCAAATCAGTCCCTTCGGATGCTAGTGAAGGTAATTTAGTAAAAGGCTCAGTTGGGGGGGGGGGTCAGAAACAACTCATTTAGATGAGATTTGGGATTACCTTGGGTTTAAAATGATAGAGCTTTGAATAAAAACATCATACGGAATCTGTAAATTATTTCAGGTGTTTTAGAGTGCATAGTTTCTGAAATTAGGAAGGTTTTCATATAATGTGTAAAAGCCATTTGTATCTGTGGCTTTAAAAATGTAGACTGGGGAGATGTTTGATGTAATTGTCATTCTGCATATGAGATCTCCCACCATTAGGGGATGGGCACTGAGATTTAGTTTTTTTCCTAATAGCAGGTGTAGATCTATAAAGATTCCTTCATTCTATTTCCTGGAGCCTATTTGGACTAAGCATACCTATTAGCAAGATAGTAACTATAACAAAATGCATAACTATACTAAAATCAAGAGATTCTATTGTGCTATGTGCTGCTCTGGGCCTCAGGGAGATTTCACTAAATTCTTTTAACTTCCATGCAAAGTAAATTTTATTACTTCCATTATTTTGTAGATGAGAAACTGAAGAGGAAAAGAATTTCATAGCAAGTTTCAGTACTGTGATTGGAATGTAAGATATTTAATTTCAAAACCTGGACACTACTTTTTGATGCAGCATCTAGGAGACTTATAGTCCTAAACACAGGATCATTTAAAGCCCATGAGGCTGCAATTTCTGACTGAAAAAAGAAGCAACCTCTTTCTTATTTCATGATGCTTCATGTGGTCATTTCACAGGAGGCAACAGGAAAAGGAAAGGCTGTCGTGGGGAATATAGCATTAAGCCTGACATTCTGAAGATCTGGAATAAACTGGGTATAAGACTGTAGCTACATGTTGAGGTCTTTCCTTTGTAAACATCCTGTGTTTCTAAACATCCACAGTGCCTGTTGTTGGGTATTATTTAAATGAGCAAGTGTCCTAGTTTCAGGAGGCAGAGATTTTTTTTTTTTTCATCAAATTTACTGCACATCTGTTTAAGGAATGTGGCAACACTGCGCATAAATCTCCAATCAAAATATTACAGAACGAGCCAATTTTATAATATTAAAAATGTATGGGGCCAGACACAATGTGTAGAAAATGGGATATTGCCACGTGGTGCTTTTTCTGCTTTGCTGATAGTGGATTGTTTAGCCTCAAATTATATCTTGTTAAAAAATCTACCAGACAAAAATGGAGTTTCACTTGGCTCAGAACAATTAAACTGATGTTATAAAAGTATGTCTGTATAATATGCCAACATTGCAAACACTTTTTATAGTGATGGATTTTTGTAGTGTCTTAAATAGATTTTGAAGCATTCAAATTATGTATGCCATCACATAGAATGATGTTTTATGGTTATTGGGTGATCTACTAATGTAGGAGAAGTTAAAAACCCCTTTCCTAAAAAACAGTCAAGTCTTTCATAAGCAGCAAGGGATCTTGCTTTGGTCCAGGGGCTGGAGGCAAGGGATGCTCCGCCTGACTTGTGATTCTGAATGCAGGAAGCTGAGGTGACCGTCCACTGTGGTGGTGACAGGAGAAGGTTCTCGAGGCACAATCACTTCGTAATGAAGTGGAAAGAAGAAGTTCGTGTAGGAGAGTTTGTGAGACGTGGAGCAGAGCCTTTGGGGAGCATAGGGCAAGGATTTGGGAGGTGTGAGTTTCAGAAATTGGATGATGGGAGAACTAACACTTTTCCTCCCTCCAACCGCTCCCCTGTCTCTTCCCTCTCACCTCTTTCATGTCCCTTCTCATTCCTTCTCAAATTCATGGCCTCTTCTCCTTGGTTATTGTCATGAGTATACACACATGGATATATAAAAACAGCCCGCTGAGCGGTGTTTAGTGTTGCATGTATGCACACGATTGGAGATTTTTTCTCTCCTTCTACTTTCCTCTCTTCCACATTGCATATTTTGGCTATTCAACCTTCATGCTCTAGTCCTCTACTCCGGGAGGCCAGTTCACCCACCTCGTGTTGGACTAGCTCCCGCGTCTCTTATAGGAACTTACCACTGTCGATACCGCCTCTATTAATATCCCCGTATCACCTCTGTCATTAGACTTGCCACACAATGTGCTCTTCTTTTGTAGAAAGTCTCCAAGGGCAGTCAATTCTGAGAAACTTGAGGCAAGACTCATGTCTTATTCACCATCACATCCTCGGTATCTTCCGCGGTAGCCGGCTCGCAGAAGACTCTCGATAAGTATTCAGAGAGTGATCGAGGTAACAGCAACGGAATTAGGTCAGCGCTGCAGGGGAATGAAGTGAAGATAGACTCCAGGGGCACTGTGCAAGAGAATTGATAAGGGCTAGGAAATTTATTAATGAGTGTGCATAAGTGCACAGGGATGTGTACATCTGTGAGTGACGTGGAAAAGAGTCGAAGCCTTCCTGGTCTCAGGCAAGAGTCTGACACCATTAGCAGAGGCAGGGAAGAAGCATGGAGACATAATAGGAGAAGAAATGATCAGTTCAGGACCAACGCTGAGATAAGAAACATGGGTATCAAAGAAACAAAAGAAAATGGTTGCCTGGGGAGGGAGGTGGTAAATTAAAAGCAAAGAGAAGCAAGGGAGAAGAAAGAAACAGGAGGAAGACCCTGAAAGCAGGGTCTTTATGATGCAAGAACAATTACTGGGGATTTTCCTTCTCTTCTGTATGTACCACAGGAGAATTATTATTTGTTGTCATTATTATTCTCAATACATAGACACTACAGATTTGCTTAGGCTTAATTTTGTTTTAATGCAAAACACAGTAATTTCTGTTACATCATCTCAGCCCCCCAGCACTTTCCTACCAGTCCGTTGCAGATGAGAAAGAGGTACAGGTGTTTAAAACTTCAACCTGGGCAGAATAGCTAGGGAAGGGGCTCTTGCTCTGTGCACCGCACCTCCCTGCTAGGTCCCAGAGAGCAGAGGGCACGGTGAATACAAGGTTAGGACCCGTGCCTGTGTGCAAAGGCTTCTACTCGGTTCTAATTTTCAGCAACCTACTGGAGTTGCAAGTCGGCTCTGTGCGCCTGCGGTTCTCCAGCCTCTGCAGTCCTTGCCACGGAGAGAGGGGACTCTGGCAGTCTGCCCACCTAGTAGTGACATGTGGCCATTTGTAACTGCAAGGTTACAATGTTGCCCACGCTCCACAGTTGTGTCCTTGAGGCTCTTCTTACTCTTGGGTGGGAGCCATCTACGTCCCGTGATTTACTTGTTTCTAGGTTTGTCAATTAAGTCTGAAATGCCTACTGTCTTGTCACAAATCTGCCCCCTTTCCTATGTTCTAAACGAAAATTGGTGCTAAGAAATTCTTTCAGTTTTTATTCAGTTCAAAATACTTTCCAACTTCCCATTTGGTTTTTTTTTTTTAGTTTGATCCATGAGTTATTTAGAGTTGTTTTATTTACTATCTAAAATTTTGGAGCTATTTCCCATATATATTACCTTAAAATATTTTAAAATTTATCCTTTGACAACTCCAGTATGCATATAATGTATTTTGGTCAGGTTCACTCCAATTACTCTCTAATCCCACTCCCGCTGTGTCTAAACTTCTTCCCGTCAAGTCTCTCTCTTACTTTCATGTGTTTTAAAAACGTTGCATGGAGTTTAATTAGGGTTGCTTGCATGGATATGGACACGGGGCTATTTTCTGGCGTGTGGGCAACTTACCAAGGGCTGAAGAAAAATGACCCCTTTTCTCCAGCAACCATCAGCTGCCAGTAGGTCTTCAGCGGGAGGTGGGAGTTCGTGAAATTTCTTGTTTCTTGTAATAGATTTTTAATTTAATTTCATTGTGATTAGAGAACACATTTTGCATGATTTGAACATTCTAAAATATGGTGAGTTTTTTTTTTTTTTTTTTAAAAACTACAATGTATTTTTCTTTAATGAAGAGGAATTCAACTTTGGGGGACTCACATCTCTGAAGGTCGGTCAGTCAGCAGTGCCTGGACCAGCAATTTCCTGTTTCAGGAAGGCACTATCTGAATGGGTTGCTTCTCATAAAGCCTCTTGCTTCCTGTCTTTATCTTCAAAACCTTTCTACCCCTCAACACCCACACAGGTCTCTGCAGAGCAAGCATGAAGTTCACTTGGCCTATTTGAGAGAATTGAGGGGCGTGAAGAGCAGAGTTAGGCTGAATAAAGCCAGCAGAGAGGGAGGGGGGAGTAGAATAAAGTTCTAATCCAAAGAAGGCTGAGCTGAGGCTGTAAAGAGATATTTTATTTTTTGGCTCATAAACTGACTCAGAAGGCAATTCCAAAAATGTTTTGAGCAGTGGGAGCACTTCAGGATGAAGAGTGTAGCCCTGGAGATTACTTTGAATGACAACATTTTTTTGGGGGGAGGGAGTGGATATATGAGCTCCAGAGTGCTTTGGAAAAAAAAAATTAATCATTATTTTTAGTTAAGTATGTAACCATTTTTGTGAACATTCTAAACTCAGCACAGCACAAACTCAAAGCAATTATTCTTTCTCTGATCATTGCTTTCAGCCAATTTATGTCAAAATAACTTTCTTTCCTGGTAATGGCATCGTGGCTGGGTTCTCACAGCTTACTGGTCATCTTTAGTAATTAAACATCCGGCACAACCTTACTCAATTCCTAGTCTGGCTTCTGGAATTGACGATGTCTCGGGGATCTACAGCAAAGGAAGGGCAGCATCTCTTCCCTTCCTTCCCTCCTTTGCGTCCCTTTATCCTCCCACACACTGGCCAGAGAGACAGAGAAGAACGAATGGACAGACAGCTCAGATTCTGCGGCTGCTTCATCCAGCTCTGATGAGCCAGGTGTGTGTGGTAGGGAGATGCTTCTTACGAAGGGACCTTGTGGGGGGCAGACTGACGCCGACATTTCCTAGCTGCTCGCTTGCTCTTCTTGTTCTGAAGGTCCGTGCTTGGCTGGAGTCACTTTCTAAATTTTTCTCTTTTCTCTTTGGTCCACAGGAATCTCTCACGTCCTAGGTATGAAACCCAGGGAATATGCGGCCAGCTCACGTGTTAGCCCCATCTCCGCCATGTTGCCTCCTGCCCTCTGTCCATGCTCACACAGACACCACATCCACCACCCGAGCATACACTTCACAAGAAAAGAATACTTTTTTTCCCTGACATCTTCAGTTTCTAAAAATAATTGTTGACTCCGCCCTGCTATTCGTCCTGGAGGATCGTAAGAACCTGAACTGAAGGGAAGGGGAAACCAGTGACTTTTTCCTTCCATGTAACAGCCAGGGAGTGTTGAGTCTTGCTACAGTAACCAAATCCTCTAGATCATAGAAGCTTAACAATGTAGAATAATTCCTATGCGAGGTGCTTATATATTGTTGGCAGGGACACTTGCTCATGAATGCCCACTCGAGCCACCATGAGAATGGTGGCTGCACCATGGGAGAAA
This sequence comes from Cricetomys ansorgei, assembly GCA_026225945.1. Classification (NCBI taxonomy): domain Eukaryota; kingdom Metazoa; phylum Chordata; class Mammalia; order Rodentia; family Nesomyidae; genus Cricetomys; species Cricetomys ansorgei. The sequence goes on from JAMJFZ010004088.1 coordinate 356,678, forward strand.
GAATAGGCGCCGGAAGGTTTTACTGTCAACTTGACACATTGGCCTAGAAGCAGCATATGGTCCACAACCAGATATAGTCTTGACAGAACGTAAGCGTGGGGACATATGACTCCGCTACATGCCCATAGGGGAGAAGACACAAACCCTATGTTAGTGGCCACTCAAATGCTTACCATACCAACCCCCTGTTCCGCACCTTTAATGGTTCTTTCTTGCTTCTCTAACTTCTGCCAACATAGATAGTTGGGAGGAGGGTGGGAGGGTCACAGAATGTAGGCAGTGAAGGGAGGCTCAGCCACTCACAGTTGATAGTTTCTTTTTTTTGGGAAGGACAGTTACTCCATTTTGAGGATTCCCAACTCCTGAGGATGGCCTCACAGCCATGCACATATGGACAGTGGACTGGACTTAATGGGTTATAAAAAGAAAAAAAAAACACCCAAAAGGTGAGAAGTTGGAAGGGGGGGACAGAGGAAAATGGGGTTCGATATAATCATCCGTCACTGTACCAATACATGAAATTCCCAAGAATAAAGAAAACTTTAAAAATGATGCCGTAGAGGGTACCGGGAGAAAGTTCAAGGCGAAGACTTGGTTTGTATCTGTTAAGTCTCAGGTACATAACGTGTAGGCTAAAGATGGAGGTGAACTCAAGGGTCAAGGGGACGTTACTGACCTCGACGACCTCAGCGTCTGAGAAAGCCGGAATTGTCTTACTTTAAAGCCACCTGAGTGGCAGATTATGTGATTGTAACATCTATCCTTATGGTGGGGAAATTCCTAGTGAGAAAAGTGGATCGGACTAAGAATCAGGAAGCAGCTGGTGCAAAATCTTCAAGCCTTTTAAAATTCCACCACCGAGGGAGGGTGCTTTGTCACCCAGTTGTTAAAATGACGCCATTTCTCCAACTCACCATGCGTGACATTTCTTCCTTTGCAGTTTGGTTCCTGGAACTCCTGAATCTCCCTAGACCACCGCAGCCCACGTCCCTTTCTCCCCTCTGAATCGCTGTACCGGGAGACACTGCATCCCAGTTGTACCTTCCTGGACTGAGCTGGGTGGTGATCTGGGTGGTGATCTGCGATGTGCAACATGGTCAGAAACTCCACTGTTCGTGGATGTTGCTAATATCAAAACAAGCACAGGACAGTAAGAGTCTGTGGTGGGCATTTGGGGGGCTAATGAGATTATATAAGGAACTTGGATTTGTGTACTTTTAGGCAGATTTTTAGTCGGAAGTGAGATATTTGGTAATGTTTCGGTATGTGGTGGAGGCAGGGGAGCAATGTGTCGTTCTGGGATCGGCATCTGAGACATATGGATTTAAGCTCCTGGGCAGCAGAAAGCAGTTTGGGGGAGACTGGATGAGGAGGAGGAACAAGTGAGAATCAAGGAGCGAGCAGAGGAGCCTTGACCCTGTACAGTTCCTCCATTACAGCAGCTCAGCAAATATTTTGCAAAAGGATTTTCTTGATGAACTTCAAACTGTACCAGGTCCGGTTGGGTGGCTGGAAGAGCCGAGAAAATGATTTTTCAAAACACGAACCTTGTTTCAGGTTCAGACATTTAGACCTCCAGTCTCTTTTACTAGCTTGTCACTTTTCTCCATTTGTTTTGCTCAGACACACTTGCAGGAAGAAAGACAGTCAGAGTGTACAGGACAATAGCAGGCAGCAGTGTCAACCACAATAGGACCCAGAGCCCTGGCAAGCTTCTGCCTCTCTTACGGCTTTGATAGCTCCCATGGAAACAACAACTTAGAATACTGCCTCAGTCAGAATAAGAATAAGCTGGTCTAGAGAGCTTTCCAACTCTATCCCCTCTCTTGGCTGAAGCCAGAGACATTATAATAAGGATCGCATGGCGATGTCGGTTCTTATTCCATTCTATCCTTCTCAAATGCATGTTTGTATTTTTCAGACCATATTTTGCATCTGTAAACATTATCTTCAATATAAAGGAAACTTTAATGCAATTTCTTTTATTAGTTCTTTCAGAATTTTCTATGATGTTCTGATAATATTTGTCCCTCCCAATTCCTCCCAGATCAAACTTCCTGATTCATAACTTTCTGCTTTTTCTCCTCCTCCTCTCCTCCTCCTCCTCTCCTCCTCCTCCTCTCCTCCTCCTCCTCCTCTCCTCCTCCTCCTCTCCTCCTCCTCCTCTCCTCCTCCTCCTCCTCTCCTCCTCCTCCTCCTCCTCCTCTTCCTCCTCCTCCTCCTCCTCCTATTCCTCCTCCTCCTCTCTCCCTCACCATATCCGATTTAGCTGCCCATATATCCTTGCATGTGTGGCCTTCCACAGTAGTGTTGAGGACTTACTTGGGCCAACCCTTAAAGAAAATGGACTCTCCCTCTCCCAGCAGATATCGATTGCCCAGCTAGGAGTAGGACTTTATTCCTACACATGCTCTTCATGTTGGAATTTGGTCTGGCTTGAACTTGCGCAGGGCTTGTAATACTGTCAAAATTGCTATGATTTTGTGTGTGCAGCTGCCCTGCCACGTCCAGAGGACATTGTTTCCTTCTATTCATCCATCCTGTCTGCCTCTTAGAACCCTTTTGCCACTTCTTCAGGAATGATTCCTGAGTCTCTTCAGGAGGGGAATGTGATATAGATTTAGGACTGAGAGTCCCTCAGCCTCTTCTTGACACTTTGGCCAATTGTCGGTCTCTAAGTAAATCACTGTGTACTTCAAATAGAAATTTCTCTGGTCAGGGTTGAGAGATGCATTAATCTGTGTGTATAACGAGATATTAGGAGTCAGTTTAATATAGGTACCAGGTTCTCCTCTATGGCCCATGACATGTCTAGCCAGAGGTTCTTATCCTATATAATGGTGCCAGGTGTGTGGAACAGGACTTAAAGCCAATCAGAAAGTAGCTGGCCCCTCCCATGACAGTCATGACACCACTGCACCAGTGGGTATGCCTTGCCAGGTCAGTTATTATCGTAGCTAACAGGAGTCATGGCTGGGCAAGAGTAATGATTGTTTCTCTCATCTAATAGCATGTCTAGTGCCTTTCAGCTCTGTGAATGTGAGCCAGTAGGAATAAAGCTCCTAAGTCAGAATCAGCTTGATTTTAGTATGTTTTGTGAGTTAAGCACATGGTGTCCCTAGCAACAGGATCTTACCATCAAGTTTAAGAGGGTAGCCAATAGCATTGGAAACAAACTGTGCTGTTTGGGGATCTACGGGACTTCACTGGATACCAGCTCCAAAAGAGGTAAGCCCTCGTGCCAGGGCACTCGGCTTTTTATTTGCTATCATATGGTATCTAATGAAGGTAGTATCGCCTCATTATAGGGTAACTCTACCTTAACTCTCCATATATATTTTTCAGGAAGCTTCTAAAGTAGTAGGTAGGTTTCCATATTACTTTAAAAAAGGTCTTTGGTGTTAGTCATTCCTCCCTGTGTCCCCCTTCTATCCTGTCCTTTGGACCCGCAACCCAATTTAAACCTTCCTGTAATACTGATTGAGTATTTAAACCACTGAATTCTATCTCTCCCTCCTCGGAATCACCCCCGCCCCCACAACACACACACACCCAAGGCCTTTTACTGATTTCCCAATCCCTATGCATATTCTAAATGAACCATATGTTTCAGAAGATTCAAAGCTAACATCCACAAATGATAGAAAACACCAGGTATTTGTTTTTGGTTACTTTACTCGGAATGATTGTTTTCGACTTTATCCATTTCACTGAGCATTCCTTCAGTTTGTTTCTTCTTAACAGGAGACTAATATATTCCATTGTGTAAATACAACATGTTTTATTACTGACTCCTCACTTGATGGATATCTTGGCTGTTTCCATTTCCTAGTTATTATGAATAGAGCATATGAATGAGCCAGTATCTATATAGTAGCATATGGTGTATGGTATGTAGTTCGTAGTATATAGTGTATGATGTGTAGTATGTAGTGTGTGGTCTGTGGTTTGTAGTGTGTAGAGCTCTTTGGGTATATGCCATAGCGGGATCATATAGTAGGTCCATTTCCAGCTTTCTGAGGCCCCTCCACTCTTGCTTCCATAGCGGCCACACCAGTTTGCATTTCCACCAGTAGTGAGCGAATAAGCGTTCGCTTCCCCCACGGCCACGCCAGCGTTTGTTGCTGTTTGTTGTTTTAATCCTAGCCCTCTGACGGGGGTCAGCTGTAAGCTCACAGTATTTTGAAATGGGGTATTTTTAGGAATGTCTGCCAGCCATTTGTACTGCATCTTCTGAGAACCTTATGTTCAGTTTCACATCCCGTTTTTAATTAGGTTGTTTGTTGTCTCGATGTTCAATTTTCTGATTTCTTTGTATACCCTAGACTCCCACCTACTGTCAGCTGTGTGGCTGGTGAAGATGCTTCTCCCATTCTCTAGGCTGCTCGTCACTGGAATGACGGCGTTCTTTGCTATAGGGAAGCTTTGTACTTCCACGAGCTCCGATTTATTAATTGTGGGTCAATGCCTGTGCTATCGGTGTCCTGTTCTGAAAGTCCTTTCTTGTGCCAACGACTGTGAGCACAGTCTTACTGTTCTCTCTATCAGATTCAGGGTATCGGATCTCATGTTGAAGTCCTCGATTCATTTGGAGTTGAGTTTTATGCAGGGTGAGAGATAAGAATGGAGTCTCATTCTTCTACATGGAGCTATCTACTTTGACCAGCACCATTTGTTGAAGATACTGTCGCTTCTCCAGTGTGTATTGTTGGTCTCTGTCAGAAACTGGGTGGCTGTAGGAGGGTGGGCTCTTGGGTAGGTCCTCAGTTTTATCCCATTGATCCACGAGTCTGTTTTTGTACCAGTATCACACCATTTTTATTACTATAGCTAGCTCTACAGTGCAACTGGAAACCTGGGATGGGGCTAATTCCAGCTGGTGTTTTTTTACATTGTTCTAGATTATTTTGACTTTCTTGTATTGTTTGTGTTTCTATATGAAGGTTAGAATATTTATTTTCAATTCCTATGAAGAATTGCTTTAATGCATTTTTCATGGTGTAATCTTTGTGGTCTGTGTCAGTGGTCAAAATCTATGGCCTTTGTGATAGATTGGAGTTGCTGTCTGATCTGTTACTGTGACTGGACACAGGAATGCTTGTTCTATCCACATGGTTAGTGGCTGTTGGCTTGCTACAGGGACAGAGCTGAGCACAGCGTATGAAGCCCCAGATACTTTCTGTCTGTGGCCCTTTGCAGAAAAAGTTTACCAGTCCTGATCTAAATCACCTGGGATGGTAATGAGGAAGAACAATTCCTCTTTTCCTCCTTAACATCTTCTTCTTCTCCTCCTCCTCCTCCTCCTCCTCCTTCTTCTTCTTCTTCCTCTTCTTCCTCCTCTTCTTCCTCTTCTCCTTCTTCTCCTTCTTCTCCTTCTTCTCCTTCTTCTCTTCTCCTTCTTCTCCTTCTTCTTCTTCTTCTTCATTATTATTATTAATTATTATAGTTATTCATGACAGGGGTTCTCTGTGTAGACCTGGCTGTCCTTCAACTCAGAAGTCTGCCTGCTTCTGCCTCCTGTGTGCTGGGATTAAAGGGATGTGTCACCACTGTCCCCCCTCCCCTTTTCCTTTTCCCTTTTTCCCTTCTTTATCTCTCTCTATTTTCTCTCCCTTATCGTTCTCTCTTTAGCAAGGAATCACCAGGGAGTGCTGAAATAACCACACTCTTTAATTAATAAATATTATTATGAGTCTGAGAAGGACTTTCTTTTGTGTATTTTATTTTATCTCTGTATTTGAACTCCATTCCTGTCCTCCTCATTGGCAGTCATCCATTTTTGAAATATATATCATTTTGCTTATATATATTCCTATAAAATGTAGATTTCGGTTTGCAAATGTAGATGTGGTTTTAGTTTTTGAAAACCACATTGAGCAAGACAGGGTAGTACATACCTGGAGGCAAAAAGATCAGGCATTTGAGATCATTAGAGTTTGAATTTGTGCTACATGAGAGCCTGCTTCAAAAATACAAAACAACAAAACAAGAGGCATTGTATTTAAGATCTCGTTCTATTTCTGTATTTTTTCTAATGGTTATGCTTTACAAACTTGTGTTGGTGTATGCACATATCTGTTTATTATGATGCCGCACTGCAACATTGAGTGTGTGCCTTTATATGTCACTCAATGGCTAGTGGCCACATCCATGCCTTGACAGTCACCTGCCAAGACTGGGAGCTGCCATGTGCCCAGACTACGATATTCCTTAAATTGAGAATGGTGAATTGGGCTGTTTAGACCTGTGGGAACATTTCTTTTAGGTAAGTAGTCTATAAATAGACTTGCTAAATTGTTAGATATATGCATATTTTATAAGTCACACAACCTTTTCTCTGAAAATGGCATTGATCAATATTCCCATGAGCAGTACACGAAGTCCCACTATTCCTGTCCTCCATTTTCAAACACTTGGATATATCTGGTTTTCTAATTCTTTCCAGTATAATTGGGGTAGAGTGAAATCTCAGTGTTTTTGTAATTTGCATTTTTCTGACTGCTGATGAGTTTGAGTGTCTCTCAGTATGCTTCTCAGGCTTTGAATCTCCTCTTGTAGGAATTGGCTGTTTATATTAGTTACCCATTTTTCTAACAGAGATGTGTTCTCTTCTCATGCTAATTTTCAATCTTATAGTCTAGATATTAATTCCTTGTACTTTTAAACATCTAAATATCTGGCTTTTAATTAAAATGGTCCAGAGTGTTTGTAATGCATATAAATGCTAATTTTTGTTGTTTAATGTTTACAATTCACTGAACTAATGTTGTAGAGTTTACACAAAAATTTTATTTAGGAAGTTATATATCCATAGATAACAAACATAATTTACATTTCTCTGAAATGGTATTGATAAGGGGGTCAGTTATTTTTCTCCACTGAGATAATTTCTGTCAAGATAACTTTTTGTGTGTGTGTAGCTGTGACCAAAATATTCATGAGAACGACTTACAGGAAGAAAGACCTATTTGTGCTCACTGGCTCAGAGGGTTCACATAGTCACGATTGCTTGATCTCATGAGCTTGGGCAGATCATCATGGCGGTGGTTGAGGTGTGTGAAGGAGGATATCATTCTTCTCATGGTGTACAGGAAGCAGACAGTGGAATAACACAATGGGTTGGGGCAAGATACAGGCCTAAAGGACATGCCCACAGTGACCAACTTTCTCCAATTAGTCTACATCTTTGACTATAACTATGTCTGAATAATATCATCATGTTCATCATGCTATGAATCAGTCAACAGATTAACCCATTAATGAGGTCAGAACTTATCATTTGGAACCAAATGAACCCCAAATACAAAAGGCCATGGGAAAGTTTGGCATTTAGGCCATAAAAATAACTGAATTAATTATTTTCTCCATTGATTCACAGTATTGTTTTATTTGTAGATAATAGTCTTATTGTGTCATAGGTCCCTGACAGCTTTTTTTTTAGTCTATCTGTTTTAATGTTAATGCCACAGAGTGTTTAAAAATACCATCTTATGACAATATTTTGCAGGGAATGTTCCTTCCATGTAATCTTCTTTTTTAATGACAACTTATTTACTTGTAGAGATACTTTTCCATATTCATGCTAAAGTATGTTTATCATGTTGTACAGAAATTTGACTTATAATTTTAATTCGGTTGATTTATACGTAATTAGAAGGTAATCAACATCTTTAGACTTTTAAATCATCTGCTTCAAGAGCAAGAAATAATTTATATTTGATTTATTCTCATCTGTATCTTTTTGTTTTATATTTTTATAGAAATCTGAATATTAACTTTCAGGTGCTTTGTAGTTTTGTTGGTATTATAAGTGGTATTTTCCTGTTTTAAAAATGATATTTTCATGTTGAGTCTTGCTGTCATAGAGTAATAATAATTTTGATTTCTTTAGGTTGGTCTTGTATATAGAATTGTGTTGGTATTCCTGGATAGGGTATCTTTTCTACTTAGGGCACTGTTATCAATTTTCTTCCTAACTTCATATCTCTTTTTTATAACATTGACCCCATGTACCGAATTTGATTAGTGGTAATAAAGGAATATGCCTTCCTTTATAGGTGTCAACAATTAGCTGAATTTCTGTATCAACTGACATTATTAAATGCAGTGTTTTATAATGAATACATGCACATGTATATACATATATTTATCTTTTTCTTATTTGAGTTTTGGAAAATTCCATTGTTGAGTTCTCAATGCATTCCTGGATAACACCACCATTCAAACTCGATCACTCACTCACTCATTCACTCACTCCCTGACTGATTGGCTCATAGACTCACTCACTCACTCATTCACTCACTCCCTGACTGATTGGCTCATAGACTCACTCATTCACTCATTCACTCATTGACATAGACTCACTCACTCACTCACTCACTCAGTCAACATTTTCCTGATTCTTTTTTTTCTATTTTCCTTGGTATCTTCATATCTGTTAGTCAGTAAAATGGTTCTAGAATGTTCTTTTTCTCATATTGTTGCTATCTGCTTTCAGAATAAAATATTTTTCTCATAATTTTATTGATGCATGGCTTTCCTTCCTTTTGTATTTTAAGGGACAACATTTAAGACTGGAATTCACAATGTTTAAAATTTAAAAAAAGTTAGAATAGTCCTGTAAACAAGCTGGAGCAGGAAATTAACACCCAAAGGGTATTGTGTTTGCTGCTTAAGAGGAATAAAATATGGAGTCCGCTGAAACATCTGTTCAAGAAGAAAAGGAAAGTTGCGCACCCTCGCTCACGTGGGGGATTTCTGTCGCCATGACTGTTGTGTTCCGTTTCCTTGATTTCTTCACTTAATGTTCCCATTTTTATTTCTTTGGTTTGATCCAAGCTTCCATTCAACCCCCTTCTTCCGCTCCGTGTTCAGTTGGTACATTTCTGCTTTTCATATTTCCTGATAATTTATTTAAAACTGTAAAGTTTTCTCTAGGCATGACTTTGCTAATGTCCTACAGATTTTGACAGGTGGCGTTTTAATTATCATCCACGGCTAAATATTTCCAATTTTTTTCTTTCATGTTTAACCCAAGATCTGGTTAAATAAAGTGTGGTTTTGATTCCAAATATGCTGCGTCTGTCACTCTTGTGTGTTTGATATGGTTCTTTGGTAATTTATTGAGATTGTTTTAATGATAGTTTATTTTTTTGTAACAGGGTTGAGCTTTGAGCTCATTCTCTACTTATTGTGGGCATAGTTCCCATGTAGTTTATTCTTGATAGGGCGTACTGATTGTGTGAGGTTTTTGACATCTCTACTTTGTTTTGTTTCACATATTGCTTTCTGATAAATTAACCACCACGACCATTATTCATTAATCTCCTTTCCTCTGCAGTTTAGGTAGCTGTTACTTATGTATAAGTATATTAGATGGGTGCACACGTGTCTTAGCTGTGCCATCTTTTGTCCTCCCTCTCCTGTTATCAATAACTGATATTCTCCTTTGTTGCCTTTCAAAATCTTTAGCTTTGAATTTTATCTTGTCTAGAAGCCAAAAATCACTACTAAGCTTTCTTTAGTTTTACTAAATATGTATCTATCATACTTTTGTATGTAACACTTGTGTGCGTGTTGCAGGTGGTACATTGTCAACTTAAAAACCAAAAAAGTCCTTTCTTTTCATTATTGAGTTCAATTAATTTATATTTATTCTAATTACCACAAGTAGATCTTAATTCTATTATTCACTTATTTTTCTATGTATAGTATTTCCTTTTTATTCCTTGAATATATTGATAATCTTCTAATTATAATTTTGTCTTTGGTTGCCTTTAAGACCCAAACTTGCACTAATTTAACCTGTTGATATTTAAAATCAGTTACCTATCCCCGCTCCTCTCCTCTCCATCTCTCTCCCAAGAAGACAGATACATTGACAACTCTAATGTCTCCAACTCACTGCATCTGATTTGTTCCTGAATTTTGGTTTTTGTAACTATTAATATTTTCTTTCAGTTGGCTTTTCTTTTTAGATGAAAACAAAGAGCTAGAAGTACTCAGTGAATTTAATTTCAGCAATACCCACTGTATCTAGTAGGTTTGTTTTGCTTTGAGAATTCTCTCATCATGTCTTTCATGTGGGTCCTTGATTAAACTTTCTACGACACTATATGCTTAAGAGTATTTGATTTTTCTGTGATGGCTAATCCCAACTGGATTGGATTGAGAAATGTCTAGAAGACTAGTAAGGCAGAGCTCTAGCTGTTTCTGGAGGGCTCTGGCGTACCAAGCAGAATAATCCCTTATATTAATGTGACATTATTGGAAAATAGTGCAAATAGGGGACGAGGCCTAATTGGAAAATGTAGCTGGAGGTGGGCCTTTGAAAGTATCCCTTCCTTGCACTCTGCTTCCTGCGTGATGTGAGGTGAGCAGTCTCTCCCTCCGTGTGCTCTGTAGTGTGAAGGGCTGCCACGCTGCAGGGCCAGAATCAACGACGCCAAGGACTGTGGACTAGAACTTCTGAAACTGTGAGCCCAAGTAAGTCCTTCCGTCCCAAGGGTGTGATGAGAAGGCAAGTCACGCAGATGACTGCAAGTGTGAGCCTCGTGAGGACTTCTTCAGTTCTAGGTTTAAAGTTCTCGCAGCACTTTACAAATCTTTCATCATCTTCTCACTGCTTCTAAGGCCGCTGTTGAGACAGTCCGTAGCCATCTGCTTCTTTATAAAGAACGGTTCCTTTTCCTCTCAAAAATGTTTAAACTTATATTATTTATATTTCTCGTTTGACATGCTGTCTTCTTTTGATATGTTAGATTAATTAATAATCCTGATAAATTTTTCCCTATGCCATGTCACCATCTTTGGAGATTGCCGTCATTCGATGGTGAAATTCCACTTTCGCTCACCCTCTGCTTTGGGCTGTATAGCTCCTCATCTTGCCATGGTGGTCGTTTTAGTTTTCAGATCCTTCATGTTTAGGTGGAGGGCTTAGAAATGTCAGGGATACTAGCCACTCTGGTGATGTGATTGTGAGGTGACGATGGTCAGTGGCTCATGTGTTGGTCCAGGTGAGCTGCGTCCTTTAGGGTAGAAGCCCCAGGTGCCAGTTAACCTCATTTGTGCCCCGCCTGGCCCCTCTCAGCAGCATCTTCAAGTTAGGGATCCATGTTTTTTTTTTTTCAAGTCATAATTACATGCTCTTCATGCTCCCCTTGTGCATTTATTTCTTCCAGAGATGACATGGTAGAGGGAATCTGACACCTGTGTTCATCCACCATCTTGTCCAAGAGCTGACAAAACTCTTTGGTTTTGAACATCATCTGTGATTTAGGAGAGAAGAGTCTTAAATACCTCCCCTGTAAAGTCCAGATGAAAGGCAAGACAAAAATCACCATCATTTGGAGTATAATGATCACAATGTTTAAATAAAAAAAAAGTCACATTGGAAACACAGAAGCACTGCCTGTGGGTAAAGAGAACACACCTTTGTTCTTCCTGGTCGGAACTCCGCGGCTGCCGTGTGGACGGTTTTGGATCTCAGCAGCAGCTTCTAGAAAAAAGAACTCTCCACAAACCCACAAGATGCACGTTACTGCCTTTGTTTATTTTTTTAAAAACCCTATGCGTTCATTTTTTTTTTTTTTTTGCTTAATTTAATAAAAACAGAGCGGTTAAACAAAATGTCAGATATAAAGTAAAACACATACAGAACAACGTGAAAACATAAAACAAATTTGCCAAATTTATGCTCAGTTAAATTTGAGATAAACAACAAAATGCTTCTTTTTTTTTTTAGTGTAATTATGTCTCAACCAAGGTTTTTGCTCTTCTTCCAAGGCAGCTGTGCCCTGTTGAGCTTTCTCCCGGAATAAGGGCTCTACGGAGTTCATCTTCCTTTCTAGCTGGGTGACCGATAGGTCAGTTCCACCCTCAGTACTCTTACCTGTAGAAAGGGAACTGTGACCAGCCTCACAGCTGGTTATCAGGGCCAACTGAATAAGGCAAAGGGCCCTGCATGGGTGGGGGGGGGATGGGGACATGCAACTCGTGTCTGATGATGTTCTATCATCATCAGATGCTCCTTTACAGCAGGTGCTCTGCTGCTATTCCCAAATGAGTGTCAGGACTGCATTGTTTCCTTTTACACAGCGTCAGCCAATTTGCTTACGGAATTTCTGCACAAGGGCACAGCGCACAGACTACAGAAAGTGTTGCATGTGTATGACATGCAGGAAGCAATACGTCTACACTACTGCTGCACCTTCTGAAAAGGTCAGAAAAGAGGAAAAGAGGACGAAGTTGGAGGGGAATGTATTGGGAGGAATATGAGGAGAGCTGGAGGGAGAAAATGAGGGTAGTTATGATCATGTTTTACTGAATACCTGGATGGGATTCTCAAGAACAAAGAAAAAGTTAAAGAAAAATAGTTCTGTTTTCCTGAAAATATAGTTTTGTTTTAAAAAAAACCCAAAAGAAGTACAGATAAGCATTTCTGAGTTGTCCACACAATTTGATGACTCTAAAGCATGTATGTGTGGACATAGGACACACGAGCTTTAATTTCTTTTTTCTCTTTTCCTTGGTTCTTTTTTCATGTGCTGAAAGGCCAGGGTAAGATCACTTTTAAAATCTAGTGACATCTAAGGAGAGTTTACATTTCAAGACGAATGGCTGAGTGACATGTTAGCTATGTGAATTATTTTTCAGTAGGAGCTGAATAAAATAGTTAACTGTACTTGTAGCAAAAGGACGCTAGCTGGTACAGACACTCCGGTATCGCGCATGACAAAGTACTTGGGCATTTTCCGAGCGGTTAGGTTTCTCTTCGTTCATACTCATGATGACAACTGTTCAGTAACAAGATGATGACCTAGTAAGAACACCAGTCTTCATGAATATTGACCGTAATAGATGTTCATCAACATTAATCATCTTATCTTTGTATGTATAGGTATGCAGATGTGTGTATGCATATGCACACATATGCACACACACATACATTTATGCATGTGCACATACGTGTGTATCTAGGCCAGAGGTCAACCTCAGGAGTTGTTCTTCAGGTGTTGCTCACCTCTGGTAGTTTCTGGTTTTTGCAATTATTTCTACATGGCTCCAAAAGTTTTAAATAAGGAAAACCCACATATATTCCAAATGTTCCCTTATTTAATTTTAACCCATTGTAAGGGTCTATTCAGGACACAGACATGGCTGAAAGGTCAGCATCCATCTCAGTCATTTCACTGGTGACCCAGAATTATATTAAAGCTCTGCTCTCCCATGAGATGGGAAGCTGCTGGGGCATTGCATTTCTTGGTTTCTTGCTTTAAAGTAATTAATTTTCCGTAGCTCCTTAACAGTTTCTCTTGCTCAGGACAGCGGGGCATAAAGCCAAGGTAGTAAACTGGGCTGGAGGCTGCCAATGGAGCTAGATGAGGAAGGCGAGACCAGCGTTGCCTTTCCTGACAGTGTAAGGAATTTAGTAGCTTAGGGAGAGAGGGATCCTTGCTGAACTTTGCTTCCAAGATTGCCACTGGGGCCCATGTGGGCACCGTGGGGGTGATTTCTAAGACTTTGCCTTGGGTAAGAGGGGGAGGATCCTGAGACAAATAATGACACGGTATTCCCTCTTTAACCCCAAATAGTTTAAAAAATAAAAGGCAGGAGAAAGAGACAGGAGTGGGGAAAATGAGATGACATAGCTTGGTGGTCTCATTAAAGCTGTGATACCTTTGGTTTCTGGAGGATATCACTCTCCTACGAGGTTCCAAATCTCCCCAGAACCGAGGAACACAGTACGTGTTTCTGAAAGTCACAGGGACAGGTGGGAACGCAGCCACCCGCCCCCACGCGTGTATCTTGCGAACGATCTGCCGCCACACAAGGTCCCGTGTGCCAGCTTGTGCCAGGCGTACTCTCAGCTGCTCTGACTTCCTCCAGGAAGCCAGCTGGCTATTTAACTTGGACTGATCTTGGTGGGTAGGGTGCTGGAGAAGTGGTCTGACTTCTCCAAGGGCTTGAGTTTGTGTTCACTTCATTTAACAACTCTTAAGGTGGTGTGACTTCCTGTTTATGTAATGTGTAACTGAGATCCGGGAAGTTAGTAAATCCTTCCAACTAGAGTGGGATTCAACCTCAGATCCGACTCCTCACAGTCCTTCTGGTGACCACTCCTCTCCGTGCTGCTCACCCCTGTCCAGAGGACAGCTGTCCTTAGCCCCTTGGGAAATGTGTACCATAATGAGCAAGGCTGGTGGTCATCCCAGAAAAATGGACAAAGCTTCCCCTGTAACCCTTGGATTCTGTTTAAATTTGACTTGTCTGATTTATGAAAATTAATGAGCTACTAGATCTGGACCTGGTGTGCCTTGATAGAGGACTTATTTTTAGTGCCTTAGCATTTAAAAGAATCTGTTATAATTTCATGCTTAAGTAACACTGAATAAGGGCCTGTGTTTGTCTAGCATAATTGGAAGAAGCAAAGGAAAAGGGAAGCACATTTCTAAACAAATGGCATGAATCCATTCAGGGAGGTATTTGGAGACTGAGGACCCCCGAATAAAACAAACATCCAGAGTGCTGCTATCTTCCTCAGGCTGGAGAGGGCTTCGAAGGCGCAAAGCCCCACACAGCTGGGATAGAGACAACACAGGCCATAGCAGGTGAGAAGCCAGGGGAGGTGGCCTTAGTTCAGAAGTGTGGCTGTCCGTCAAAGAGCCGAAGAGGGCTGCTTGAGGCTGAAGCAGAAGAAGCAGGAGGGGGTACCCCTCCCTTCTGGGACTGTCTCAGGGACGATTTATTGACTTGTCCTTTGGTTTAGCATCAGAATCCTCATGGCCTCTGAGACCACCTGTCATGGTACCCGAGGCAATGGGCAACAGCTGGCTGAAATTAAAACGCGGGAGAGAGAGAGATTCAGGACTATGAAACGGTACACGGCTGCCTTCCAGAACTAGATATAACCCACGTGACAGACTGTCTCCCACACAGCACTCTCCAGCAGCCTCCTCCTCCGCCCCGCCTCTCCTGTGGCCACGCCCCTCATCTGCCTCTGAGGCTCTCAGTCCTGGCTGTAGCCAGTCCTCCCCCCCCCCATGGTGAAATTTTGCTCTTTGTGCATTTGCATTTCTGCTGACTGCAAGGATCAGTTTAATTTCATGGGTGTCATTTCCTTCAAGAAATCTCTGTCTGAGCAGCGGCCCATCGAATCCCCAATAAAACATATTTTCCTACGGTAATGATTTTATGGGCCCATAAGTCATGAATTTATTATGATCTCAGCCCCTGCTGCTGATTGCTGTAAAATGCAAAGTAATTAACAGCGAGCGGTAGCGGTTATTCCCACCTGGTAACGTGTTCCTTCGTTCGCTGATGGGTTTGATTAAAGACTAAAGAGTGAAGCCAGGCTGTAAAATATTAGCATGATTAATGCTGTATCCCAAATAAGAAACAAAACTAACGGGGCGCTGACTGAGAAGCTAAAAAAAAAATAAAAAACAAAAACACAATCCTCCCTCTCCCCGACTCCCACTTCCTGTAAGCAACTGTTCCAGCTCATTTCCTGCACGTCTTCCTCCTCATTAAATAATGTCTGGACTCCAAGGCAGGGCTGCCTGGTAGAGCGATCCCAAGGCTTCATCCAAAGTGCTGGTGTTATGCCTCACACCTCCAACCTCAACTTTTCTCCTGGATTTGCAGGGTGGAGCCAAACGGAGATGCATTTTGAGCTGGAGTCTACCGTTGCTGAGGGGTTCCCAGCCACTCTACCTCAGGCAAGGCCCTGTTACACCAACTAAGGGAAACTGGCAAGGCTTTTGGCAACAGATGGAGCCCAGAGAAAGCCGTGGGATGAGAGAAGTGGTTACTAGGAGCGCCGCAGCCAGAGAGATGACAACGGAGATGAACGCTCAGTCTCACTTTCCAACATTAGAAATAGCTTAGTCATTTCTGTACCACAGGGCTAGAGGTGAACAAGAACTCACAAGTACCTCCTGAGGCCCTCATTTAGCTGCCCTTTATCTCCGTGCTATGAAGGGATCTGAATCTGGGTCTTCCAAAGAAGACTGTCTGGGTAGTGGGCTTGGGGGCAGGAATGCGTGCTTAGTCTGGCCCTCTGGACTCTGGGAGAGATTCACGTTACAGGGGGCCCAAACGCTGGTGTCAGGGGTCAGTCTCCAGGAGCAGCCATGGGCAGGTGGTGGCAGGCGGGATTGGCCGCACCAGGGCTGGAGGCGGTGGCATTCTGTGTTGGTCCTGAACAGGTAGAGGGGAAGTGCTACACATGTGGCTTCCGTGGCTGTGAAGTTGGATTTTCTGTTTTGTGAGTTGGGAGAGAAAGAAGAGGAATAAAATCAGGGTACACAGGAGGCTCCTGGGAAAGAGAATCCTCTACATACTGCTTCAGAAAGACAGAGGAAAGCCTTTCTGATGAGAAATTTGGCCAAAGGCTTAGAACACTAGTGTTTCAGGAGACAGGAGTGCGTTTCATTAACTCCTTCCTGTGTGGCTGCTGGGTACCAGGCACAGGAAAACAGTCTTTACTGTTGACAAAAATCCTCCTGGAATATAAACATAAAAAGGAAAGCAAACTTTGCTGGTAAAGGGCAGGCATCGGAGGCTTAAGACTCGAGGCTGGGAATCTTAGCCGTCATGGCCGTGGGAGGGGTGAAGGATGGGCTGAAAAAGTAAAACCATGTTGTCTGCCGCAGAGGCAAGGATGGCTTTTCTGCCTCTCTGGCAGATTTGGAAGGGAAAGAGCATCTTTTATAGGAACCAATAAGTGTCATATATTAACTCGGAGCTGTGGAAAATAGGGGAAACACTCCTGTTAAGTCACAGTTCTTTTTGCTTCAATGGAGTTCAAAACATTTAGGACCTCTAGGGCCTGCATGGAGTAAGGGATGAAGAAATAGGACCATACAAGCTCATTGTAAAGATTCTAGGACCTGGGCTGGGGATGTAGGTTTGCAGAGTGCTTGGTGAGCACACACAAAGCCCTGGGTTCAATCCCCGTATCATCTAAGCTAGAAGTAGTGTTGCTTTCCTGTAATCTCAGCACTGAAGAGGTAGAAGCAGGAAGATAAAAAATTCAAGGTCATTCTTGGCTGCACAGGAAGTTTGAGGCCAGCCTGAAATACCCAAGACCCTATCTAACAAAACATATATTTGAGGACCTAGAAAACCAGTCCAGATTTTCTCTCAGGAAAAAGCAGCTATGTGATTCAGACCCTACATAGTCCCCATTCGCTGATGAGTGTCCGGTCACTTAATGGACTATGTTTCACACGCCAAGTTTTTGGAGGCCCTGTTTACAAACCAACAGGCTACCTGGCTACATTCAGGCAATGCACAAACAATACCAAAAATATTAACTCAACTGTCAATCCCAGGAATGTCACCTGCAGCACCCTGGGAAAGCACTCAGCAGAACGTCTTCCCAGGTTTGCCTCTTCTGCAGAAAGACAGCTGCTTCCCAAGGGGAAGGTCTTCCTGCATTTCCCTAATCAAGGAGGAAGCAGAAACAAGATGAACTTATTGGCCAGGAGTCAGGAAACCGAATCTTCCCCTTCCTTTCTTAAGCACTTGAAAAAAAAAATTATCCCTGTTGCTCGACGCTTCATAAAAATACAAAGAACTTGTGCCCGCCTGCCTGTTCTCCACTGGCCATTACTCCTCCTCGGGATGGAGGAAGGACAAGTTATTGAGATCAAGGTGCTGGCACCGGGAAGACAAATGCAAAGCCCTCCCTCTCTCCACCACTGAACAGGTCAAAAAATGATTGCGTTGGGCGTGAAGGATTTATGTCTGCCTCGAGTCAGTCAGAGTGTCAGGGTAAATCAAGGCTGACATTTTTAGCATCTGGGAAAAAAAAGCAATTGCATTTTATGTCTACATTTTGCTCGGCTAATCAAGGTGCGGAAGAGAGTCTGCCTGGGGAAACTTTTCCACTTTTTATTATATAGGTAGGGTTCGGATCTCCCCATAGAAACGTGGAGCGAGTCTGTAAAGGCTTCGGTTTAGAGTACGAGAGAGAGGGAAAGGTCTCCCTGTCAGATTTGATTTGGAGAGATTCACTGGCAAAATGTCCCAACGGCTGAGGAAAGGGACCTCAGCAGGACTAGACGAGAGTTGTCTGAGCAGTCTTAGGGACAGCTCTGGACAAGGATGTGCGTGGCTCTCTTTGTAAAGAATTTCTTCTCTCCACAGGCCTCTGTCAGGACCTGAGATTTGGCAGAAACACTGAGGAAAAACTAGTTGGATGCATTTGAGTAAATTGGCCATCTGCTAATTGTCTGCTAATCAGTCCTTTAACAGAAGCAACCAGCGGAATAACTAAGTAGATCCGTCAACGTTCTGAACCAGTTGGTGCATACTGACACAAGCCATAGCTAATCTGTGCAAAGGGAAAAGAAAAGTGAACACATTAGTAATATTTCTTTCTGGCTTTCTATTTCTAAACCCGATTATTGGTTTATCTAAATGCTTTGCTTGGTAAATAAGGATGTATTTGGCTTTTGAAATCTTATATTTTCCACCAGGGATTAGGTTTAGTACATAATACTTTCATGTGTTGATAGACAATAGCTATAGCAGCTAGTTTTTAGAGAGGAAGAGACTTACTATAGAAGGCAATTGAACAATTTATATACATTACCTCATTAAGTCTTCAAGGCCTCTGGGCCCTCTTACAACTTCTCTCTACCAATAGAAAAATGGGGGCTTAGTGAGGTTGGCTGATGAACTCAGGGTTACCTCCAGCTCTTCCAAGCTGGTAGGAGCTAGTGAAGTTCCTGAACCAAAGCAGTTCTGACCCACAGGGTTCTCCTCTATCTCCTGTGCATGCTGTTTCAGATTTGATCAAAGCAGAAATGCGTAGCTTTCTTGTAGTAATGTTGGGAATGAAAGAGCCAACAAGAACAGACTGTTACATGTTTCTAGATTTTGTTCTTCCTGGCTTGAAAATGTTTGGGAAGAAACCGCAGTTCTGACCACGTACACTCACAATGAGAATTATGAGCTGAGTGCATTGCGTACTTGCCAGGCACCAAGCCCTTAAGCTCTTTAAGGGCACACTCATAAAAGTCCCACAAAGGTCTATGGGCCTATTATGATCCTGTTTATCGGGTGAGGTAACAGAGGCATCCAGAAATTTAGAAAATTTCCCAAGAAGTGAACTAGCATTAGAAGCTGGGAACATTGGGCCTGAACCGTTACACATCCTGATGGACAATGGTAACAGTGACTTTGACTGGTCCAAAAAATATATTCTTAGTGAAAATGGTATTGACAGTAATAAACTCTTTATCTCCGTGTGTGTGTGTGTGTGTGTGTGTGTGTGTGTGTGTGTGTCTGTCCTCATAATTTGTGTCCATCTTAATTTGATTTGTGATGTCTGACTTAAGAGATTTCAGATTCTCTGGTTTGTGTATGTGCTGTGTGTGCATACACGTATACACACTCAAATGTGTGAGCAAGACATCTGTGCAATTGGAGGCCTGAGGTTGATTTTGGGTGCCTTCCTCTTTGATTATTCTCCACTTTAGACATTAGTATTTAGACCAAGTGTTTGCCCATTCTGTGACTCTAGCTAGTTGGGAGCTACTGTCTCTGCCTCCAAGTGAACCATCCTGACTTTTACATAGATGCTGGGAATCTGAATTCTGGTCCTCCCACTTGTGTGGCAAAGACTTTACCCCTTGAGCCACCTCCAACTCCCATCTTTTAAAAATATTTAACATTTTTCTTTATTAGTACATATAATTTGAAAGGAATATTGAAGAAGAAAATATTTTTTGAGATTTATTTCAATCAGTGCTTTCTTGTCTGGACCTAAGGACCCCTGGAAATCCTTTAAGGTGGTAACGAGGACCTTAAAGTTATACTTAGAATATCAAAAAAGTGAAACTAAAATTGATTTACGCATAATAAAGGAGACGAGAAACTCAGATACCAAGCTCATGGAATTGTGCTAGCTCAGTGAGGTAATTTGAACTGTTGCATACTTACTGTTCCTCTATGAATAAAGATATGGAAATGGAATATTCTCTAATAAAGGTTCTCAATCAGACAAAATAATATCCAAAATAAGAAGCCTTCTAGGGACAAGAACAAAGAGGGTCTTTGATGACAGAAAGACTGGGGGGCCTTGACACAAAGGTGGTTCTTTTTTTTTTCCCTCGTTGCCTGGTTATTTGTTGGAAATGCTAGCAAAATATCTTTCAGAGTTCTATGATATAATTTATGTAAAGTGCTATGCAAATACTAGCTTTTGTTATTAATATCAATAGAGACAGTTATGGTAACGATTTTGCCAGAGCCTGTGATTTCAAGTAACACTTTTGTCAAGAGCTTCAATATTCCTTCTTGCACCCACTGGGTTAGATCTGTGAGGTGCTGTGGGGTGCTGTGGACTCTAAGTGCCCGTGCCTGTGCAACGCTTTCCCACCCAGACTGGTAGTGGGCTGTGTGCACATACCTCTGTGGGGTTGTGTTGATGCTCCCCACCTCTTCTGCTTTGCACAGCTGCACGTTACAAAACTCTATTCAGAACACTTATTTGAAAGGGTGATGAAGCATTTGGGTTGAGGTGTGGGTTTTCACTCCCATTTTTTTTTTTTTTTTTTTTTTTTGCTATTAATTAGACAAACTTCACTGCCAAATACTCTCCCATGGAGGATGAAAAGCAAGATGTGAGAATCTGGATGTCTTTGTTTTGGGACTGTGTCTACCCACACGAGATAGTTTGTGAAATTGGACATTTCCAGATGTGCTTCAACATGTAATTTAATGTCAAAAAGAATCCAATTTTGGCCTTCCATCCTTTTAAACTAGTTGTTTCTAAACACTTTAGAGAGAGTCTGAGTAACACTACTAATTGGACAGAGATTAGCACATAATCAAATCACATCTGCTTTAAGAAAATCAGAGCCCTCCTTATTAAAATAGCATAAAGTGTAAATTGATCTACGGCAACCCGACTCTGCTCTTGGTTTAAAAGAGTAAGTCAGTGAGATCGGAATTTGCTCTAATCTTTAATTGTTATCCATCAGTTTCCTCTGCTTCTGTATTTCTTTCATCTTCTCTCAAAGGGAACCGTCACATCCTCCCCTGGCTGGCTGAGGTTTACAAAGTATGTCCTAGATCTTCCCCAGTTTCCGGCTCAGGCTGATCATTGGCAAGCCCTGAGGTCTCCTGAGCCCCCCACTACCCGTCAGTGTCCTGTTCTCTCGGGACGTTCCCTCTGCTTCTCTTGCGCAGAAAGCTATTTTTCTGCTTTAGCTGAGCCTTGGGTGCTGTGGATCTCAGGCTTCTAACGCAGTGGGCCCCCCTCCCATGCCTCGTGTGCAAGGTGATCTGGGTTTTTGGATCCACAGCGGCTGCTTTCCAGCCATCCAGCCATTTCTTCCCTTCCCTGAAGCTTATTTATCTCCTTCACACCGAGTAGGCCCCCTAGGCAACACCAGTGTTCACAGCCTGCCAAGGAATTTGCCAACACTTAAAAAAAATCCCTTCTTCTTATTTCTGTTACTTAGATTGAATAGTGTAGTGAGGATTCAGTGTTAGGAAAGGGAAACACGGCCCCGGCCTCACAAGTTGCTATGTCCAGCACGTGGTTATGTGCCGGTTGGTTTTTATGTCAGCTTGACACAGACTGGAGTCATTGTAGATGTAGTTGAGAAAATGACCCCATAAGATGTGGCTGTAGGCAGGTCGGTATAGCATTTTCTTAATTCCTGCTTGGTGTCGGGGGGCCCAGCCCATTGTGGGTGGTGCCATCCCTGGGCTGGTGGTCCTGGGTCCTGAAAGAAAGCTGGCTGAGCATGCCTGTAGAGCAAGCCAGTAAGCGGCACCCTCCTTGGCCTCTGCGTCAGCTCCTGCCTCCAGGTTCCTGCCCTGTTTGAATTCCTGTATTAACTATTTTCGGTGATGGAATACAGATGTTGAAGTGTAAGCAGCGCAAACCCTTTCCTCCCCCACTGCTTCTGTGGGCACGGTGTTTCATCACAACAATAGTAACCTTAAGGCAGGTTAGGTGGAGATATGAGGTCATATGAAATGATGATATGTTTTTCAAGGTCTCTTCTGTGAATGTGGGGAGCTGGAACTCACGCACAATGCACTAATAGTTGAAAATAATATGCCAAGAGCCACTTTATAGCCCTGCAAAACTAGGAAGACTTTAGGGTTTTCAGTTTGGTGAGTCTGTATCTGGGCTTCTTCATTTACTTTTGGGTCTCAGCTTTCAAACCCATAAAATGGGCAAGCTACCTACCTCACAGGAGGGTCTGAGAAGAAATGTGTTGATATGCTTAAGGTGGCTGACAGATTACATAGTAGGCCCACCGGAGTCATGCGGTACAGTAGGTCAGGAGGGTGACGGAGAATCTTGGGATCTACCAAACTTTACACTGGCAGTGCAGTCAAGCCTTGGATGAGTGCTGGACACTGGCTAAGACGGATGAGCATGAAGCTGCCGGGGTCGAGTTCCTTATGCAACGTCAGCCTGTGGCACCCGCAGAGCCTTACAGCAGCCGTGCCAGTGGGCGCCCAGGGGGCTTCGCCCATCAGGTGACGTCGGGACAGGAGGCATGCGGCTGTCTTGGATTCTTTCTTTCTTTCTTTTTTTTTTTAATCCTTCAGGCAGTGCCTCTGGTAGGAAAAGGACATGACTTAAATCTTTAGAAGCTGGGAGAAGGGAACAGAAGCTAAGTCTCCGGAAAGATCTGTGAGTCAGAAAGAGCCTTAGAAGAAGCTCAGCAGGGCAACTTCATAGAAAACCAAGTGCAAAGGTCTGAAGATGGAAACAGGGGAAAAGAGAAAGATGCAAACTTAGGGAGACTGGAAGTCAGTGTGGAAAATAGCAATCTGCTGGAATTTTGGTTAAAAATCAAGATGGTAGGAGCATTAGCGTATGAGTTGAGTCAAGAGACCTGCGCGCGTGCTGTGCAGCGTGCCTGCATCCAGGAGCAAACGCGCTCTTCTCTTCTCGTAGCCAAGACCCATTCCTCCAAGTGCTTTAGGATCCAGGTCTTCCCACCGCAGTCAGGCCTGCCGTTCTCTCCTCTCCTCAGCAACACCGATCTTTCCGTTCCTTACTGCAGTATTTCCAACACACTCTAGTTAACGTTAACGTCAGAAGGAAGCAAAACTCTGTCTTGGTCCCCTTTCCCCTTCCAGCTAATGCCTCGATTCAACATAAAACTTTGCCCACAATTTGTCAAATGGTGCTGTTTTAATTCTCTCACTTGTTAATTCTTTCTTCGGTTCTCTCCTTTGCCCCGAAGGTAGCCCAAGGTTACTGACGACATCATGGCACCATCCACAGGCGATTCTGAATCCCCATTTTTATCAGTCTCCCAGCTATGTTCCCTGGGGCTGGTGACTGTTTCCAGCAGTCCTTGGCTTCTGAGGCTTCCTACATTTGGTGGTACTCTTTCCCCCTGCTTGCTCCCATGAGTCTCTGTCTCCAGCACTGGCTCTTGAGTATGGGTATATTCCAGGACTTACCCCCATGTATCAGGAGTCTCTAGAGGAAAATAAATGATGGAGTGAATGTATACTACAGAAGGGACTTCTTAGCTCGGCTTACATGACTGGGCTGGGTATGACCATGCTGGTGAAGCTAAGGACTAGGTAGCTGCTTGGTCCACAAGGCTGGATGACTCAGCAGCCCCAGGGTGATGTTGAGGGCCTAGAGGATCCTGGGAGGGCTGCTTGTCTTTAATCCATCTTTGAAGACTGAAGAAAATGTGTTCTGATGAGAACAAAGGATGGCAGCAGCAGTAGCAGCAGCAGCAAGATAAAGGGGCCTTCCAAGAAGAGGCGAAGGCAGGCAAACAGTTAGCACTGCTCTTCCCGAGGACCCCTGTCCCCTAGACCCCAGGATCACTGCTGCAAACTTCTGCCTACAGTGAAGAAACGGCTTCTCCCCAAAGCTGATCTTTTCTGGACATGTCCTCACAGACCCACCTAGAGATCCACCTCGTGTGGGTACCAGATCCAATCAAGTTGATGATCAAGATGAACCCTTACAAGCCTGGCAGTGGTGGCGAATGCCTTTAATCCTTGAGCTTGAGAGGCAGAGACAGGCGGATCTCTGAGTTCAAGAATAGCCTGGTCTACAAGGTGAGTTCCAGGATAGCCAGGGCAACATGAGAAACCCTGTCTCAACCAACACCCCTTCCAAAATGAACTGTTACAGCTCTGGATCACTCTTTTCTCTCCCAGTCTTTGTTTCCTAGGTCATGCCCACGATCCTGGAGCTCTAGGTGCCACCTGTATTCTGATGGGTTACACGTTTATGATTCTGGTCCAGAAATCTCCTTTGAGAGTCAGACCTATGCATCCAATGGGCTTCTTGACATTGCTCTGTGGAGGAGCCACAAGTATCTCCAAAGAAATGTGAAAATGGCACTCTCCGTTTTCCTCCTAAATATGTCCTTTTCCCAGAATATCCTGTCTTCCCAAATGATGCTACCATTAATACAGTTGTCTAAGCCATTAGCCCTCCATTCATTAGCAAATCCTGTCACCCCACCACACCGATTCATTCATTTCTTTCAATTCACAGTTAGAGTCGATTCTGCTTGTTTGTTGTAATCACATGCTATAAAGTTGCTGGGAACCCTGATTTAGTGAACACGGAACCGTTGCTTTTAGGGAAAATGCAGGTTAGGTTCCTGTCGGTCTCTGCTCACAGCACGTTTTTGTTGTGGCGTTAAAT
This sequence comes from Cricetomys ansorgei, assembly GCA_026225945.1. Taxonomy (NCBI): domain Eukaryota; kingdom Metazoa; phylum Chordata; class Mammalia; order Rodentia; family Nesomyidae; genus Cricetomys; species Cricetomys ansorgei. The sequence continues at coordinate 381,348 of JAMJFZ010004088.1, forward strand.
ACTCAATACACTTTATGTGTTTTTCTGTGTAAAGGACGCTTGCTTTACTAAGTGTTGTTGATCCATCAGCATTGACCTTGCAGTCAACAGCGGCACTACAGCTCCCGTCCGAATGAATCTCATCGAACACTTGCGTTTTCCCTGAAAGGCGCATCACAGTCTTCTAGTGTTTTCCAATACTGGACAGCACTTCAGCCTTATACCTGCATAAATACACACAAACTTGACAAAGGTCGCACCGGATAGACCTCGGAAAGGGCGCTTGACTGCGCTGTGATGCCCGAAGAAGACATCAGAGCCTGACCCTCTTTGCTCATTCGCGACTGTTCACCAGTGTGATTACCCATCTGCACGTGCAGGCCTGTGAATGGAGGCGAATGCCATAAGCATTGATTCTTTTTTTTTTTTTTTGGTGGTTGCAAATAAATTTAATGAGTGGATTCACAAACACAAGCTCTGTAAATAATGAGGTTCAGTCATAGTCATATTTACATACAAGACTCTGTCCTGGAAGCTGAGCTCACACTGCTAAGCAAAACACACACATTTCTTCTCTTCATGGGACATAACTATTCAAAGTCCTGAGGATATTTTGAACCCATTTGCTTTGCTCAAGTTCTTCCACCGATGGCTCTTGTTCTGACCACCTGTGGTGGTTGATTTTTGTTATCAACTTGACCAGACTAAGGATACCCAGGGAATGGGTATAGCATTGCTCCTGAGTGTGTGTAGAAGAGATTAAGGTGTCTACAGGGTGGACTGAGTGTGTGAGATCTGCCCTCTGTGCAAGCTCCCTCTGTCCTGGAGCTGAGGCACTCTCTCCTTCCACTGGCTTCAGTCTTTCAGGTTATCTGGCTTGGGGCTCCAGGGATTAGCTAGTGAGATCCAGGTTCTGGGGACTTTTGCCTCAGACTGAGAATTCTGCCACTGGTTTTGCTGGTTTGGAGGCTTTGGGACTTGAATTGGGCCATGCTCCTGCCATTTTGGGGTCTCCAGCCTATAGGGACTGGGGTAGGGCTTCTCGAGTATCTATAATGAGGCAATTGCCTTAATAAATTTCCCCTCAAATATTTAGCTATCTACTTACAGATCCATTTGTTTCTCTCTAGAGAACCCTTACTAACACACCACTAATATTTTTCATTTGAACAATTCCCCATTAAGTGATCCATTTACGGTGTTGGCCCCTTCTAATCCATCTTCCAAATATGGCTGGAGTCGTTCCTTTAGACAGAAACTGAACCTCACCAGTTTCCGTATTGATTTCCCAGCCAATCACGTCCCACGGCAGTGAGGCCCTGCTTCCCTTCGCGACCTCCCCTTAAACCACAGCACCCTCCTGGTGCTCCTCTGTGACTTCTTTTACTGCTTTTGAGCCTTTGCAGCTGCTGTCTCAGTGCCTGCAGCACCGAGCATCCTTGGATCTACCTCTTAGAGAACCTCCCCTGAATACCAAGCCCTGCTTTGTTATTCTGCACACAAACACACCTTGTTTATTTTTCGACCAACTTTTATGGCGTTTATTTATTTTTCCTTACTAGTTTGCTGTGCTACCCTTATTAGATTTTAATTCCATGAAGACAGAGATTATGTTAATTTTGTTTACCCCTCATTCCTCAGCACCCAGTACTGTGCCTGGTATAGTAAGCATGTAATCAATATTTAGTGAATAAATTAGTATATTACCTAATAAATTCCTTAAGAGTGTCAAAACAGTGCTGGGTACCAGCTTGTGTTAGCTCAGGCAGAGAAGCTCCAACACGATTTTCACCCAACTTGTTTTCTTTCTCTTTTCAGTCACGTGAGGGATCCTGACACATTCAGCAATGAGCTGGCTTGTATCAGGCCTTGTTCCAGGTGAACAAGGAATGTCACATGGACTGTGTCTTCTAAACCACCATCCATACCTAAGATTACCTCTCAGTGGTTTATAGCTCAGTCTATCATTCCTAAAATACTTTGAGCTGCACAAGAGAGAAGTGATATCCATAGCTAGAAATCCCTCAAAGTCCTGTCTGGAACACATCGAAAGAGAAGCTCTTGAGCAGGCAGCTGAAACCCAAGTGGGCTGCATGCATAGGGAGCAAACATACAGACCTTAGGAAGCTGGAAGCTACCATTGGGAACTCTGCATAAAGAAGACTGGAATCTATGCCCTGAGTTCTCAGTGTGTTATGTGTACGCCTACATCAAAATCAGCCAGAGTGGTTAGAGGAGGGTGAGACTCAGGGATGGTGGCCTTGACTGCTTGTTAAGAAATCATTTCTCATACTCCACTCTAGCCTCCAGAGATGCTGTGCAGATGCAGTGCGGGCCTCTGAGTTCCGGGAATTCCAGCCTAGATGAATTCCAAGGTCGTGTCAGACCTTTACAGTTGGGGGTTATGATCTGTTCCACACCCACCTGACAAGTGTTTATTGACAGGTTCTAAGTGATAGTTACTGCTCTTGGATTTAAAGACCATGTTTAATTTATGTATCCACTTGACTGGGTGCTTCTCTTTAGATCTAGAATGTCCTTCAAAGGCACATGAATGAAGGCTTGGGCTCTGGTCTGTATCAGTATGAGAGGTTGTGGAAGCTCTAGGAGGTGGGGTCTTGGGGAAGGAAGTCAGGCCACTGGGGGTGCCCCCTTCAAGTGGATACTGTGACTCTGCCTCTTCTCTTCCTTTGCTTTCCTTTTTAACTGCCATGAACTGAAGAGCTTTGCTCTGTTAGGAGCTCCCTGCTTCTATCAGGCCTGGCTTTGCTTCAGGCCCCAAAGCAGTAGGCTAGCTGATCCTGGAATAAAGCCGTGAGCCCCGATCAACCTTTCCCCCTAATAAGTTATTTATTTTGGGTATGTTGTCACAGCAACAGAAGGCAGAGTAGCCTGTTAGAATACAGTACCCAGTGACTTAATGTAGCTCTGGCCTGGATGTGCCAGGGAAAGAATTTTGTAGATATAGGTAACAATGCATAAAGAAGGCTATATATAGTCGATCAGATAATAGCCTGTGGACCCACCGCCCCCCCGACTCCAGTCTGCCAGTCTTTACAATTATATAAGCTAATGACGCCTATGGATATAATATCAAATATAACTTAAATAAAAATGACATACCTGGAGAAGCTTGGCTAATCTTGATCCAGAGATTAAACAGTTTCACAGAAGGCTATGATCTTTTCAGTCTTTTAAAGTTTGTTAAAATGTTTTGTTTTGTTTTGTTTTTTTTTTTTTGAGATAGAGGTTTTATGTATCTCAGGCTGGCCTCAAAACTCTCCATGTAGCTTGACCCTCTTATCTCCAGATGTAATATGATTATTAATACGTGTGGAATGAGGTTAACCATGTTACTGTTTTCCTTCTGTTCTTTTGTTTCTCTTCGTCCCCGAGTTCTAGGGTTGCAGGCGTGCACCCCCACAGCCAGTTAAGCACAGTCCTGAGAGTTGCGCTCTACCAGCCCGGCTACATCTGTAACCCTGTTAAAACTTTAATGGCCTAACTAACATATGGTCTGTCTTCATGAATACACCGCTCTGAGTTAGCCACAGAAAGTAGATATGAGGCACGTGGGATTATTTATGTCTTTAATTTCTTGTCTGGGAGTGCTATTAATTATTGAGAAGTGTGTTAAATCTCTCATCTGATTCTGTTCCATTTCTCTTCTACTTTTGTAAAGTTTGCCTTATGGGTCGCACTACCGCCAGGCGCACACTACTCCGGTGATTGTTATGTCTTCTTGATAAACTGGCCTGGCGTCTATTGGAATATTTAGTTCATTAACATGCAGCATGATTACTAATATGTGTGGGATTAGGTTAACTGTATTATTATTTGTTTTCCTTTTGTTCATTTATTTCTCCTTTCCTGTCTTTAAGACTGAATAATTTTTAGAAGTTTACTTCATTAAATTACGATATATTTGTATATTAAATACATTACATTATATTATAAATTCAGTTTTTAATTGAGTTGTCTATGTATCAACTTGACCGGCTGCTTCTGCTTAGATCCTGAATGTCCTTAGAAGGCACATGAACGAAGGCTGAGGCTCCTGTCTGTATCGGTATGAGAGGTTGTGGAAGCTCTAGGAGGTGGGGTCTTGGGGAAGGAAGTCAGGCCCCTGGGGGTGTGCCCTTCAAGGGGATACTGTGACCCCGCCTCTTCTCTTCCTTTGCTTTCTTTTTTAACTGCCATGAACTGAAGAGCTTTGCTCTGTTAGGAGCTCCCTGCTTCTATCAGGCCCAGCTTTGGGGACATTATGAGACTTCATAAAGAAATATAGAAATTTTATGTTCCTTTCCTGTCCCTCCCCCAAGTATCCCCTATCACTATGGCTGCCATACGTGTGAAATCTGTGCAAACCTAATGACATCATTTCTGTAAATAGCAACATGTATTTTATAAAAATCAAAAAGGAAAACCATATTTTTACTTACATAGATACCTACCATTTCTAATGTCCTTCATTTTATAAAATGTGGACCTTTACTTGGCCGTATTTTCTTTTACTTTGAGAGGCATTTATTCATTGTAGCATAAAACTGCTTGCAATAAATTCTCTCACATTTAGAAAAGGTCTGTAAACACATTAACTTTGATTCACTTCTTGACAGGTCCATACATGTATATAGTTTTTGAGAGATTCTCGCTCTATTAGTCTCTGGTCCCCCCTTCCTCCCATAGAACTACTTCTTTTCAGTGAGTCCCTGTCCTACTTCTGGGACTGTTTTTGTGACTCACTGGATTTAATTGGAGTTTCCTGCCTGAGCATGGATGGGGTCTATATACCAGAGTTTGGGTAATGTACCAGTAACTACACCACTAAGGAAGATGACTTCCTTTGCCCTAGCAACACACTCTCAATAGTTCTTCAGGGGAGACTGGGACCCCATGAGCTGCTTCCCCACCCATGAAGGAGTGTTGATGGGCCTGATCTAGTCCTGGTCCTGTTCAGGTAACCATAGCTGCTATGGGTTCATGATGGCAGTAGCCATGTTATGTTCCGAAGACACGGTCTTACAGTGCTCTTTCCCGTTCAGCACTTACTTTTCTTTATTCGTCCTCTTCTGCAATGCACCCTGGGTCTTGGAGATGGTGATATAGATGTCCTATTTAGGTGTGGGCACTTGTCACTTACTCTTAGCACTTGGACCTGTTGTAAGTTTGTGCATTAATTCCTGCTCATTACAAAAAGAAACTTCTCTGACCAAGGCTGAAAGCTACACTTGTCTATGGGTATAGTAAATATCTATACAGGATTTTGGAAACATATGCATTTACCTAGACAACTATGGATTTCCCTCATGAAGTCTGGAATCCCCACAACCATGAACTTTTGACTAGACTTTAAGTACCCTGCATGAATTCCCTCTTTTGGAGCTGGCCTCAATTACAGTTAGAACATGGTTAGTTGTATATAACACTCACACCACTGTTACACTAGTGGGTGTATCTTCCCAGTGGGCCAGTATTGTAGTATGTAGCATTCATGCTTGATTAAAGACTTGTGATAACTTTTCTTCCCCAGTAGCGTACATAGAACTTCCTGATGCTGAGGACACTAGCCAACAGAGAGGAAGCTTCCAGCTTGATCCAGCTTGATTTCCCTTGCCCTGCATGAAAGTGTGGAGTGTTTTCAGTGACAGAGTCTTATCATATAGCTCTAGAAGGTAGCCAAGAGCAATGACAATAACCTGCATGCTTTGGCAGCCTCTGACTCAATGATTCCGTGATCTGAGCTCATAGGGAGATAGATATCTTACACACAGCAGTGAGATTCTTGTTATATAATATTTGGCTTCCGGGAGCATTGTTATCTATTTATGCAGATTAATCCCATTCAAAGTCTTTCTTATGTTCTTTAATAGTAAACTGTATTTTTAGTAAGCTCTTAAGATAGTTGGTTTCCATATGTTGTTTTATAACATCCTTAGTCTTTGCTAGCTCTCCCCCTCTACTCGTGTTCCCTCCTCCCCTGCCTCCATCCCAGGTTAAGCCCTTCCACGAATACTTCCCCTTGTACTCTCATGTCACGTGCATTTTACTGCCCTCTGACTGCCTCTTCACCTCTCTCCATGGTTCCTCCGGGCCTCGATGAATCCCCATCTCAACTTAAACATAGAAATCTCAGAATTTGAAGCTAGGATTTGAACATATAAGAGAGAATATATGGTGTTTGCCTTTTGGGCCTGGATTACCTCCCCCTGTGTGATAGTGTCAAATTACATGCACATTTCTGTGAGTTTTGTGGCTTCCTTTTCTGTACTGCAGTAAAATTTCTTTGTGTGTATATACCACACTTTCATGATTCATTAATCTGTTGAGCATCTAGGCTGATTCCATTGATATGCATGTCTGTTTTGTGTCAATTCTGTGCTGCTCTTATTACTATGAAATTAGACACAATAACAACTCCAGCAATATTCTTTTGCTGCAGATGTTTTAACTATTTGGGAGTTTGTTTTTTTTCCCCCCTGTGCGTGCGTGTGTGTGTGCATGCGCACGCCCGTGTGTGCCTTCATGTGAATTTTAAATTTTAAGAATGATTTTTATATTTCTGTGAGGACTGGAACAGGGATTTTTGATTGGAATTGTAGATGGCTTTTGATAGGACAGCCATTTTGACAAAATTCTTCTCATCCATGAGCATGGGAAGTCTTCCCAGCTTCTAGTGTTTTAAAATTTTCACATTTCTTTCTGCAGTGTTGCAGTGTATTAAAGATTTCATCATAGTAGTCTTTCACTTCCTTTTATTCTGGTTTTTTTTTTTTTGGCTACAGTGAATAGGATTATTTACATAGTGTCTCCGGAAGAGTTACTGATTTTTATTTGTTAATTTTGTATCCTGCCACCTGTCATTTTGCTGAAGGTGTCTGTCAATTTGAGGGGTTTTTAGTGGAGCCTTCAGTGTCTCATGTAAAGAATCATATCACTTGCAAATAAGAATCTCTTGAATTCCTTTCCTGTTTATATCCCATTGACTTCCTTCTCTTGTCTATCGCTGTAGCTAAGACTTGAAGTTTTATATTCTTGTTTTCAATGGGAATGCTTTGAAGTTTTCTCCATTCATTGTGATATTGGCTATATATTTTTTATCACGTATTGATGTTACTGAGTTGAAACATGTTCCCTCTATGCTTGGTCTCTCTGAAGCTCTTAGCATGAAGGGATGTTGGTTTTTGTCAAAGGCCTCATCTGTATCTTTTGGAATGATGTAATCAATTGGCGTAAGTTGAGTCACTCTCATGTCCCCAGAATAAAGCCAGCTTGATCCTGGCAAGTAACTTTTTGATGTGTTCGATTTGCGAGCATTTTGTTGAGAATGTTTACATCTGTGTTAATCAGGAAGATTGGTCTATAGCAGTGGTTCTCAACCTTCCAATAACCCTGTGACCCTTTAATACAGTTCCCCATGTTGTGGTGACCCTCAACCATAAAATATCTTATAACTGTAATTTTGCTACTGTTGTGAATCATAATGTAAATATCTGATATGCAGATGGTTGTAGATGACCCTGTGAAAAAGTCACTTGACCCCAGCAAGAGGGTTGAGACCCACAGGTTGAGAAACACTGGTCTGTATAGGAATTTTTGTGAGTGTGTGTGTGTGTGTGTGTGTGTGTGTGTGTGTGTGTGTGTTTATCTGATTCAATATTAGAGAAGTACTGATTTCATAAATAGGATTTGGAACTGTTACTTCATTTCATATTTTATGAACTAATTTTAGAGGCATTTTAAAGGTCTTTTAAAAAAGATCTGTTAGATTCTGTAGTGAATCCATCTGGACCTGTACTTTTATAGTGAGTATATATTTTTTTTATTGCTGCTTCGATCTCATTGCTTGTTATTAATCTGTTTAAATTATTTATCTCATCTTGGTTTAATGTTGGTAGGCCACATGCACACACAAATTTGCACTTTCTAAGTTTTTTTTCCAGCTTAGTAAAATACTAGAGTTCAAATTGCTTTTTGACTTTCATTGATATCTGTTGTAATGTCTCCCATTTCACTTCTAATCATGTTAATTTATTCTTCGTTTTACTCTTTTTATTTGTCAATTTAGCAAAAGGTTTGTTGGTTTGTCAATCGTGTTTAGTTTTTCAAAGAACCAACTATTTTTTTGTTAATCCTTTGTAAATTTTTTGTTTCTATTTCATTAATTTTTCCTCTCACCTTAATTATTTATCCCCGTCTACTCTTCAGTTTTGGTTTGTTATTATTTTTTCAGAGCTTTAAGTCATATTATTATTATTTAAGTCAACTCTCTGATTTTTTTAAAAAAGTGTAGAACTTTAGATCTAAGATCTATAAACTTTTCTCATAGGTCAACTGGTATTATTTTTTACAGACTTTGTTACTTTGTAATTTTCATTAAATTGTAGAAATTTTTAATTTTTGGATTAATTTATTTTCATTAATTTTTTGAGATTTATTTTATGGGTATGGGTATTTTGCCTGCATGTGTGTCTGTGTACCACATGTGTGCAGTGCCTACAGAGGCCAGAAGAGGGCACTGGAGATACAGACGGTTGTGAGCTGGCATATAGGTAGTGGGAATTGAACTCAGGTCCTCTGGAAGAGCTGTCAGTGTGCTTAATTGCTGAGCCACTGCTCCAGTTCCTCCTTCATTTCTTCAATGTCATACTCATTATTTAATAATAATGTGCTTAATTGTCGTGAGTTTGATTACTCTCTTTAGTTCTCTTATTGATTTCAACCATTATTTCATTGTGGTCATATAAAAATTTAAGTAATCTTTTTTTTTTTATATTTGTTGGGACTTTATGCTTTTCTATATAATCTATTTTAGAGTAAATTTCCTGGGCTATTGAGAATAATTCATATTCTGTAAAGTTTGAGTGGGGAGATCTGTAGTTATCTGTTGACTCCATGTGATCTAAGCTGTCATTTAACTCCAGTGTTTCTCTATTCTCCTTTTTTATTCTATTCATGTTCTCTGTACATGAGTGAGAGTAGGGTACTGATGTCATTCACTGTTATGTTGGGGTTAATATGTGACTTTAAACCTAGTAGTGTTTGTTTTATAAAATTGGGTGCATTTATGTTTAATCAGTATGATTAGGATTGTAGTGTCCTTTTGATGAATCGTTCCCTTGACAACTATGAAATGACTTATTCATTTCTCTGCCTTGAATTTGCTTGGAGTCTGTTTTTTCATATATTAAAATAGCTACCCTTGTTAGCTTGGAATGAATTTTTCCATGCATTCTTTGTGAGATCGGATTGAAATTGGAGGGTAAGGTGTGTGTGTGTATGTGTGTGTGTGTGTGTGTGTGTGTGTGTGTGTGTCTGTTTAGACAACTAAATGATGGATCTTGTTTTCAGTACAAATTTTCTAGTCTATGTCTTTTGATTGGAAAATAAAAGCCATTAATATTCAAAGTTATTGAAAGATATGTATTAATTTCTGTTATTTTTGTTGATCTTATATTATTTGGTGTTTTCTTAGTCCTCATTTGTCTAACAACTTTCCTAGCATTATTAGCTTTTTCCATGTAACATCTTGGATATACTTTTACTTCTCTTTATTCTGATGTATTCATTCCCGTAATCTCTGTAGGATTGGCTTGATCATACATTCTCTTAGTTTACTTTTATTATGGAAAGTTTTTTTTTCTCCTTCAATTATAATAGTGTTTTTAGGATATACTGATCTAGATTGGATTCTATAGTCTTTCAGAAAATGAAATATACCCCATCAAGCCCTCCTGGCTTTTGAAGTTGCCATAGAAAAATATGCAGTTATTCTGATAGGCCTTCTTTGTATGTGACTTAGTCTTTTCTTGCAGCTTTAAGTACACATTCTTTGCCATGTATGTTTATTGTTATAATATGCTGTTGGGAGTTTCTTTTTTGGTCCTATTTGGTGTTAGGTATACTCCTTGTACTTGGGTATCTCTTTTACTTGGACATAGTGGTCAGGTTTGGGAAATTACGTAAGCTTCATGGAAAAAAAGTTTCTGTGTCATCTTCTGCATTTAGTCTTTTTATGATGTCATAAGGATCTTCAATATTCTACTTATGCATTTAAAACACTTTTATTACTTTCCTTGACAGAATGATTTAATTCTCCTACCTTGTTTCCAAGCCATAGTATTTTGTGTCCCCTGTGATCCATACTGTTAGTGAGATTTTTTGAATCTTCAGAGTAATTTCTGCATGGGTTTCCTTCAGTGTTTCTGTCTCTTTACTGAATTATAGTTTCATATCTGTAATTGACTTCCTTATTTCATTCATATGTTTGCCTGTGTTTTCTTGGAATTCACCCAGGAATGTATTCCTGCCCTCTTTAATTTCATTCAGGAGTTTATTTTTGTCCTATCTGAATTCTTTGAACATATTTATAAGTGATATTTTGGGTTCTTTGAGTCTCGTTTAGGTTTCTCTCACTGGGTACCATTACTATGGGCTTGATAGCTTTTGATGAAAACATAGTGTCTTAGTTTCCATTTGCTTGTGTTTTTATGTTGGGACTTTTGCAATTGGAGCTAGATTTTTTATTGTTGTTGTTGAGTTTTTTAAGATTTGTAGGCATAGATGTATGCATTGATTTTATTACCATTCGCATGGGTTCATGGCAGAGGACAGTTTATTCTTCAGTAATTCAATCTCTAGTCCTAGGGAGGTTTTAGCCTCTGTACAATCTAAGATTAACCTAGAATTGGAAGGCTTCAGCCTCCAGACAATCTAATCTGCAACCTAAACCTAGAATGTTTTAGTTTCCAAAACTTACAACTGACTGAGCTTGCTCTGACTAGCTGTCTTGGAACTCTGAACTATAAATCCTAAACCATCTGCTTCTGATTCTCTACTTTCTCTCTTACCTTATTCTGGACTGGCTTTGCTCTTCTTTGATCCTCCTTCTTAACTGTCTGTCTATGAACTGACTGTAATCACACTGCCTGATTGATTAACTCTCTCTGCTTCTCTCTGAGCTCTGCCTCTTGTCTGCTTCCTGTCTGCTTCAAACTCATTTTCTTTCTGAGCTCTGCCTTGCTTCTTCTCTGCTTCCACACTTTGCCTCTACTCTCTGAGATCTCACTGCTCTTGTCTGCTTCCACTTATTTCTGAACTCTTGTTCCTGTCTCTGCTCCCAAACTCTGCTTCTTCTCCCTGCTTCTCTCTACTGAGTTGGGATTAAAGGTGTGTGCCACCACTGCCTTCTGAATTGGGTTAAAATGCGTGTCATCTTGCAATTAAAAGTGTGAACCAACATTCTTTCTACCTTAGAGCAGCCATGCTGCCAGATCAGAGATCCCACAGGCCTTTCAGTATAATCCTTTGCTAGAGCAGCCATGCTGCTGGACTAAAAAAATTAAATGCTCCTCTACAAGTATTAATTTCTGGCCAATCTGCATTTAGTGGACTTCATGGTTTACGCACATGGTTATCTTGGCCTATCTGGTTTTATGTTAGTTAAGAGGTGTTTGAAGTTCAGTTATGGAGACATAGTACTGATTTATGGGTAGGGTGGATGCAATGATCCTAGCTTGTCTAGGAAGTATACTGGCATCTAACCACACAAGTAAGCATCTGTAAGTTGGTATGGGGAGATGTAGGTGCTGACATTGGTGGGATGTGATCTCTGACCTGGATAGTGGTTATATATTTTACAGGGTCCTGTAGCAGCAGAGACTGGGGATCTGTTTGGGTGTTGTTTGTGACATTAGGAGTAGGAAGACACTGTAGAATTCAATGGTGTTGGAAGTTGGAGTGCTAGAAGAGGGCCATCTGAATTGTAGCTTCTGATCTGGGGAGCAGACAGGGCTTTGCTGGGGTTCTGTAGAGGTAGAGGTAGTCAGTGGGCATATGTCTGTGATCTAGGGAGTGGGCAGATGCTCTGAGGAGTTTCACTTATGGTTGCAGGTGTTGTTGGGTTTGGGGAAATCAATGGAGGTGTGGCTTTTTAACCTGGGAGGGTCTATCCAGGGGAGTGGGCAGATGCTCTGTAGTGTCTGTATCCGGTGTTAGGTGTTGGGGTAGCAGGGATCAGCAAGATGTGGCCTCTCACCTGGAGCTACGATGAGTCCCCGCAGAGTCTTTTAGCGATGAGTACCAGAGTTCCAATGTTTAGCCTTGTTTTGACAAAGGGTTTCATACTTTGACCAGATTGGTTTTTAACTCCTGGTGATCTTCCTATTTTAGCCTTTTGAGTGTTGAATTTATAAGTGGGAGCTACTACACCTGGTTGTAAATATTTTATTTTAGTTTTTTATATTTTAGATTCTAAGATTTCCAGCAAGAAGCCTATGGAAATCCTTTTCTGTTGTTGTTCATCTGTATATAATATGCTGTTTTTATGTTTCTGCTTGTGAGATCCCCTCTCTCTGCAACTTGGCCATGACATGCCTAGGCATGAACGCTGTATTAGCAATTATTTTGAGTTCTTGTTATCCTTGATCATGTAATCTTACGTTCATCATCAAAGCAGAGGATATTTTTTGTCCTTAAGTTTAAGTGTATCTCATTCTCTTTCCTTTCGCCTCTTGCTCTGGTATTCCATTTATACGTGTATTAGGTTTCCTGATATTGATCCGTTGCTTTAAAGGTTGTATCACGTTTTCTCCCAGTTTCCAGAACGTGTTTCCCAACTGTTATCTCTACACCCTGTGAATTTTATTTTAGATATCATACTTTTCAGCTTTTCTTAAATAAAAAGATTCTTTAATGATATTTCCCATTGATTATTCAATTTGTGTATTTTTCCTTTGCATCAAGAGTATCGCTATGGTAGATATGTTAGAATTCTCCTCTGCCCATCCCAGCAACTGGATTAAGTGGTTAGTCTGTCCATCCGTTTATCCATCTACCATTTTGAGATGGACTCCTTTAAATTTGATGGTATGTTTTATCTTTCTCATGATTCTTCATATTTCAGTGATTATCTGAATGCCAAATACTTTTGATTTTATCTTCAACATTACAGATTTTTTTCTCTTGTGGCAATGCATGATTCAGTTATATACTCTGAAATATGTTGAGTTTTTGTTTTACCAGAAAGTTAATCTGGTTGGATTTAAACTAAAAAACTGTTGTACACAACCCAAAGCTCACTGTGTTTCTTTTGTCTTTAATGCTCTGGGGTCTCTCTGGCACTGCACAGCTCCATAGTGAACCAGATGGGCTGGAGAGATGACTCAGCAATTCAGAACACATACTGCTCATGCAGAGGGCCCAAATTTTTTTTAACACCCATTTTGGGGGGTTCACAACCACCTGTAACTCTAGCTCCTGGGGATTCAGTGTCCTTTTCTGGCTTTGTTGGGCACCTGCACGGCCATGCACAGACTCTACACATATACCATGTAATTAAAAATAAAATAAAGTCATATTTAAAAAGAGTGAGATTTTCTATCTGAATTTAAGCAAATATAAAATTCTAGCTCATCTTAACTATAAAAATGGGGAACTATGAAATTTAATGGCTTCAAAATTTTTCCCACTCTTCTAGAATCTGTCTGCTTTTGTTTTTCACTCTTCAGAGACTTTAGTAACTTTTCTTTTTCTGGATTTTGTCTAGAGTTTGTAGTAGTTACCTCGTGCACAAGTTCCAGACTCTTGTGAACCATATTCTTCTTTGACTAGATGGCCTTGAGGGGCAAACTCAGAAGTCAAGGTTTTAGTGGCACCATGCCAGAGGGCAACCTCACTGACTCTCATGTGAGGTGGTTTGTAGAGATTAATGAAGAAACAAGGCTCTTTGATTTTTCTACTGGTGACAGTTGGGATTAGGAAAAAGAAAGTAATTAACTGGATTTAGATGTCAGAATGATGCAGGTCAGCTCCATCCTACAACTTATTTGGCCTGTGACAGTTGCTAGAAACTTCCTAAGACCTCCTTGCTGGAAAACTTAATGTTTTCCTAGTTGTGGTGGCAAAGAATCAATAGAACTAAATTCTTAGAGAATTTAGTTGCTGTCTCAAAATAGTTTCTTCTTCTCCCGTGTATTTTGAGAAGTGGCCTAGTTTGCCTCCCAGTAGAGACAGAATGATTGAAAAGTGATATCAGGATTTTTCTGAGTCCTAGAGTGAATTATAACTGAGTCGGGTCTAAAATAAAGGCGCCGTTTAGAGTGGGTAAGCGTGTGTTTAGGAGAGCGAGTCCTGGTTCTAGACCCAGCTTTTCCACTCTCCACGACGCAGCCTAGACCACTCACCCTCTTGTTTTCTGCCTGTGAAATAGAATAATGAGCCTCGCCCTATCCAGTGTTGTGACATTAGCATAAAACCACGCACACACGGCTCAGAAACACTCACCAGGCCCTGCAACATGATACGCGTTCAATACGTGTCATCATTATCATTGCTGTTATTCACCTACTACAATGGAGGTGAGCATAAAAATCTATGATTTGAAAATGGAGGGAAAAATTCCCAGGGAAGAAGGTGGAGTAAGAAGCTGTGAGCCGGGCAGAACCGAGAGGAAAAGCAGCATTTCCTGACGGCGAGGCTACAGTGTTTATGGAGGAACTCGGGGCGGACCCCGTGGAGTTCACTAGTGGAGTGAGGTAGGCCCACTCTGGGCATTTTCCTCAAGGGCTAAAGGCGAGGTTAAACATTTAGGTCCGTTAGAATTCAGTCCTTGGAGACCCAGTGGAGCCCTTCACACTCATGATCGTCTTTCTGTGGCTCCAGTGTGCTGCGCACGCACCTGTGGATCTTTAAGAGCTCACAGCCCTGCCATCCTGCGTCTGTGGGTGTGGAGGGCAGGAGGTGGTCCCGTGCTCATCAGCACAGCGTCTTAAACTGGGTTGTGATCCCATACTGGCAAATTTGGCAACTGTAGAAGTTTTCTTAATGTGCGACAACCAAAAGCTAATTAAAAGTCAAATCCTGATGAATCTGAGGGGTTTCTGGCAGGGCTCACCTGTCATACCACACAATATCAATGCATGCTGCTCGGAGCACTTGGGCTCTGTTGAAGCCCATTGCATGGGAGGAGTGAGCGGCTTTCCTGCACATACAAAGAACAGTAACCATTTAATTGTGGAAAACAACGTCGCTATTGTCCCGCCATCCTATCGCGGGCCGTAACACCCAGTTACTATAGCTTGGGGTTGTATTGCGCTACTGTGCTTTGATTTTAAAAGTAGTTAATTGAGTTGCTCACTTGAGTTTCATAAACAAAACAAAATAAAACATTAAGTGAACTTTTGGTTTGAGATCCTGACAGAAGGCACGGAATGCAGCAATTTCTGAAATGACCATCAACGTACTTCTGCGTTCTCATGGGAAGAGGCATTTTCAGCATTGATGATAATATCAAAATATGAACCAACTCTGAGCAATATGGATGATGCTCTATGTGTCACATCATCAGCCAAAATCTAATGTTTTATACAAAAATAATCTATTCTATCAGTATTCGTATTTTACTTTGCCTTTAAGGTGTGGTGAAATTATACAAATACTGATTGTTTTAAAGTAATATATGGTTTATTTTCATTGTTTGAACTGCACATCTGTTTTATAGATCCACTTCCAGTGTCACATAAAAGTTCCCCAGATGAAAACTGTCATGAGTAGAAGACTTAAGAAGGCTTGTTGTCCTAGAGGATCTGATAGCATCTTCAGCCAGCCCTGGGGACTTGGGGGTGGGGAGTATCTGCCAGTAGTGGAGGAGGAGGGCTCTGTCTGTCTGTCTGGCACACGGATGGCAGGAGAAGAGGGAGAGTGTCACAGGAACACTTACATCTCGAGGACAAACCAGCACTGGTAACAGTATAGAGCATGGAGACCAGATTCTCCTCCGCCAAAGAAAGAGACGGGAAGCTGGCAGGTGAACTACAGCAACCTGCAAGGGCTTATAGGATCAGCCTTCAACTGTTCCCTTCTTCAGGCTGAAAACAACAAGATGGCCCCACAGGCTTTATATATACTTCCACATGACATCTTCGATCTCTCTGACTTACTTAAACTGTATTTCCAGCTCTGAAGCCTCTGGACCTCTGCCAAACTGCCACTTGATGTATAATGTAAAACCAGAGCATCCTTTAAAAGATGTCAGGTTAGAGAGTGGAAGCAGTGAAGTACAAGTCAGGGAGCCAATCATAGACGTCCTGTGCATCCTGAAAAAAATCTCCCTTTAACGTCGTGCCTCAGCTTCTCTGTTCTGTAGCATCCTCCATGGTTCCCATTGCCTTGTGGGTGAAGATGATGCCCAGCGTACAGGAAAGCCCACACGGTCCCTTCATTTCCTTTTCTTTTTATAGATACCGTAATAATGAGGTACTCACTGAGGATCTCTGTCCCCTCTTTTGATTCTTTTATCCTTATAAATGCTGCCAGCATCCTTCCAGTTAACGCTTCTTGCTTATCGTCCCACTCTGCTTTTACCCTCTGTTGACCAGTTGCTCTTGATCCTAACTCATACATATTTCTAAACATAACCTTTGTCTTGAAACCCGACCGTCACTGCCTTGATTCAGGGCACATCCATTCTTTGCTTAGGCTGTGATAATTTTCTAAATGTTGTCCGTGTCTCGAACCTTGATCTATACATGTCCCATCCGATTCTCTCCTTACCCCAAACTCAGAGTTCTTTCTGAAAGGTAAGTCTGGTTCTATGGGGCTCCACTCAAATATTTTAGAGGCGCCTTTCTGTCTGTAGGTTAAAACTCACCCACCTTACGTGAATGCCAAGCCTGTGTCTGTACTGGCTGAGCCTCCATAGCTCCTCTTATCAGTTGAAACCTAACCTGGACTCTAGTCTGGACTCTTGTCAGTCACAGAGCTCCTCTGTGTTTCCCGTGGCTAATTTGCCTGGCACATTCCCTGCCTCCTCTAACACTACTTCTCCAGCCTGTATTTTGAATGATCTTGCAAGTTCGACTTAGGTGTGGCTCCGACTTTCCCAAGTCCCTCCTGTGTGCATTTGTCTGGTGTTGTCGCCTTTAATTATCATCGTAAGCTCTTGCCTTGCGTGAGACCTTCGGTGAGCTGTAAAGCTGAGCCTCCTCTGCCCTGCTCACCTCCTACCACCGTGCCTGGTACCAAACAGGGCTCATACGGACTTGTTGAATAAGCGGATATAAAGAGATGCTCAATGCTAAGTCACGCCTTCTCGAGTGGAGGTCATTGATTATTCATTTATAGAAGAACCAATGGAACTGGCTCATCTTGGAAGGTCGTTGACATTTCTCCAGAGCCTTGTACACCTTTCTAGGGATCAGGCAGAAGTAGCCTTGTAACTTGTCCCTGAAAGCTTTGCCTGGGAGGTCTACCTCTAAGGTTTGCTAAATTAGTTTCTGAGGATCAGCACTTGGAGATAGAAAATGACTTTTGAGAAAAAGCTCAGTGCCTCATAGTTCTTAATCGGCTCCCCTGATAGACTTGAGAGGGAGACAAGTTGGGGGAAATGGGTTTTCAGTGGACTCTGGTGTCCTTTATGTGTCTGTGGGCAGCTGAACTCTGAAAGGTGCCCCTGATCCTAGTTGCCCTGACACCACGCTGGGAGCATGTGCTGAGCCTCAGAACCAGTCTGCAGCAAGGTCCCCTGTGTGGCTGGAAGAGAAGCTGGGCTCCTAAGCTCTTGACAGACTGCCAACATGAGCTTCCTTCCAGCGTCTGCATGGTGCCCTGCTGCTGGGAGAAGAGGAAACAGTGACACTTCAGTACAGGCACAGGCCCACTGGGAAGACAGGCATCGGGACAGAAAAGTTATTCTGTCACCTAATGTAAAAATCAAGGGGACATGGTGAAATCACAAGAAGTAGATGAAAGCCAGTGTCTCTGGCTTTATTATGTACTGTGGAGCTGGTCTTACCGTGGCAACAAAATTATAGGTTTTTATAGTACCTTTCTTCCCCAGGGCACAGGGCATCTCACTGTCTATTAACAGGCTTCCAGCAGAAAAGCTCGCACTTCTGGCTTCACGTATCCTTCTGTGGCGTTAATCTCTCCTTTTATTGTGACGAACAAAAAAAATAGATTAAGAAATATGATAGTCCATTATTGGCATGCACAGATGGTGTGTGTGTGTGTGTGTGTGTGTGTGTGTGTGTGTGTGTGTGTGAAATACAACCACTAAATATTAAACAGAATAGGAAGACATGTGATGCAAAGAAAGAATAGAACCAAAGAAATAAAAAAAAAAATTCAGAGAATTATAATTCACTTATGGTGATGGGAAATCAGGGCCAGTTTGCATTTTGGAAAGAATGAACAAATGGGAGAAAGTTTTCTTTTTTCTCCTCAAGGCCATTTCTTTCTCTCCCTCCAGCTCTCACTCTCTCTCTCTCTCTCTTTCTCCCCCCTTCTCTTTTTCTCTCTGTCATTGTTTCTCTCTCCTTAAAATCATCACCAAATAAATAAGTATGAAATATAAAAATGATCTCAAGAATGAGAACCTCAAAATGAATGAGCTTTTTTTTTTCTGTGGGTTCAAAAAGCTGAAACAGACCACACTGCTGAATTTCCACGTAGACTGTCATTCTGTGGTGCTCACAAATACCAGAAAGCAAGTGTAGCTTGTATTTGAAATGTCCCCCGCATGTTCATGTGTTTAAACGCTTGGGTTTCAGCTGGTGGTGCTGTTTTGGAAGGGTCTAGAACTTTCAGGATGCGGGGCTCAGTGAGGAAGCAGGTCACTGGGAGTGAACCCTTGCGGGTACATTCATCCCTGGCTGGTTTTGATCAGTTCTTTCCTTCCTGGTCCAGCCATGATGTGAGGAGCCCTGTTACAAGCCCACCGCACCATTAAGCCACTCTTTCGTGACGGACTGTTCCCTCTGTGAGACAAAATAAACACTTTCTCGTTTTTGTACGTTGCGTCCAATTTGTTTTTTAAAAATATGTTTTTAATAGAGATAGAGTTACATCACTCCCCTCTCTCCCTTCCTCCACCAATCCCTTCAAAGGAGCCTTTCTTTCCAGCTCCTCCCATTCCTCCTACGCCCATTCTCAAGTTGATAGCCTGTTTTTGATTATTATTGTTACATGTGTGTCTATATGTACACACACACATGCACACACACATGCACACACACACATATATAAATAATAACTGCTGAGTCTTTTTTGTTGTCTGTGGGTATATGGTTTCAGAGTTGCTTATTCTGCATTATATAACCAATAACAGGCTCATCCCGGGAGAGGCTGATTCTCTTCTCTCAGCCATCATTAGTTCCCTGTGTTTCTTTGTCTAGGGATGGAATCCCAGAGGATTTTCCCTTTCCACTTTAGCGTGTCCCTGATTGCTCCCCTTACTCCGGCCTCGTTTCTGCAGGCACTGCTAGGAGAGACTGTTTCACCATGGACTTCCTGGTGTACTTTTCTCCCTTAAGTGGCTTCAGTCGTGTATGTTTTTTCACAGTGAAACCAAGCTAGAACAGGAAGAGTAAACATGTGTGATGCTTCAAGGAAAATGCTTACTGAAAATTAAGAACCAATCAGTTTAACAGTGAAAGAAAATATATATTTAGTCACAGCATGACAAGGGTTTCCAGAGGGGAGGAGGGAGCCCTGTAGTGTAAAACCCCTCCGTAGCACACATGGTGCCTCATCCTCTGGAGAAGATATGGACTCGCACATAGATGAAGCCGGCACAGAGGAGGGCTAGGTGCTTCTGTGTACCCGTTCACTGCCCGAAAGCCAATAATGCCTTGTGCCTGTCTACATCAAGTGTCTGCTGACCCACGGTGTCCATGTACATTTGAGTTTGGCCTGAAATCCCACCAGTTTAGCTACTTCTCTCACCAATGAAATTGTATAGTTAGTTGGTCGGATACACAATGTAGTTCCTGCCCCTGGCTGGACAGTCAACCGAGCAGCGGCTCCACCTCTCCGCCGAACATACTGGAGTGAGGTGCATAGTGTTGCCATTTGGCCAACACTATCAACTTACACCTGGGTTTGACTCAACAGTCAGCTAAATCATAGACCCTGTATCTTTTGGGCCTGCAACACAGCTGGGTACCTCGGGTATTCCCAAGCCCATTTTTGCAGTTTGCCAGGTGGCGTTGCCCACCTATGACTTCACCATGGCACCAGTGTGCATCATGCCCAAAGGTAACAGTCATCCAGGGCACAATATAATTAAGCTGTTAAAAGCCAAAGACAGAATTCTGAAGCAGCAGAAGAAATGATGTCATATATAATGGACTTTCTATCCGTCTCGCAGGTTTTCAATAGATTTTAAGGACTAGGGAGAATACTGTGATACATTCAGATTGCTGGAAGAAATAGACCTTCCATCCAATAATAATATACCCAGCCAATCTCTTTCTGTGACACACACTCTCACTCTCAAGTAAATAAATAAATGAATAAATAGATATAAACATGAAAGGATGATAACCATGATGAAAATGTACAAAAGTATAAAATCCATCAATAAAAGTAGATATACAAATGAGAAGGAAAAAAAAATACTCTATCACTGTAGAAAAGCTACCAAACCACAAAGGTAAGTAAGACAGTAAGAAATAAGCTAGCTAAAGCAATTAGAAGAGAGATAAAATGTGAGGAATATGGTGTTACCGACCATCAGTAGCAGTAGCCTTGAGTATAAATGGATTGAATTTGACAATTGAAGCATACAGACGGACTGAATAGGAAAAAAAAAAAAACCCAAAAACAAAAAAAAAAACCCACAAAAACCCCCAACTATATGATTCCTACAAGAAACTTGCTGGTAAATAATATTAAATGTGAAAAAATAAAAGATATTAACGTCAAGTAGAAGCTAAAAGTATACAGGGATATCTATTTTTATAACATATAAGACAATCAAAAATAAAAAAAAATTAAGAAGAGAAAAAGGTCATATAATATCATAACAGAAGGATCAATTCAATGAGAAGCTATAATAATTATATAATTATCATACATAATTATTCAACAGCAGACCACTCACATAGTAAGCAAATATTATTATATCTAATGGGAGAGAAAGACTCCAGTGTAATAGTCATTGAGGACTTACACACTTGGTTTTTGTCATGGCACAGATCACAAAACAGAGAGCTATCACAGGTAAGCTGTAGAGCACCACTAATGGATCTAAGAGATGTTTACAGAATATTTCATAATAGCTGTGTTCTTCTCCTTAGCACATTCTCCAGGCTAAACCATTACCATGATAGGCCGCAAAATTTCTCACAAATTAAAAAATTAATAGCATGTCATAAATCTTCTTAGACAATGGAATGAAATTAGATGTCAAGTGCACGAGAAACTTTAGATGCTTTTGAATGACCAATTGATCAATAAAGAAATTAAAATGGAAGTTTAAAGGTCTTGAAACAAGGTAAAATGGAAACACAATATACCCATACCTGTGGTATATAGCAAAATCAATACCAGGAGGAAAACTCATAGCTCTAGATGTCTGAATTTTAAAAAAGTAAAAAAATTAACAATCTAATAATGAGTCTTGAAGAATTAGTGATGTAAGAACAAACCAAATCCAAAAGTTGTCAGTGGGAAAAAAGTAGTTATGAAAAACCATAATAAATATCAGAGTAGAAAATAAATAAAAGGTTTTGTTTTTTTGTTTTTGAAAGATGAAAATTTTAACAAGCCTTTAAATACACTAAGCATGTAGGGAATGAAGCAAAAAATGCATCAAATCGTGGAGTAGAAAATTCCAGTACCAGGTACAGGATAGCTCCCTCTGAATTATTAGCTAGGAAGCCCCCAGAGGGTCCCAAATGATACATGTTATCGCCAGTGCCTTTGGTTGCCTAGCAGAGCAAATGAGAAGGTGCTGTTGCTGAAGACAAAGCACACGAGTTATAGGACACAGAGAAATCCAGCTGAGCTGAGCTGGAAGTTTCTTTCCGGCTTGCCAACGGTCATAGCGACATAGACGCTACTGAAGTTGCTGGGGGAGGAAAGTCATCAGCGATGTAACCCAGTTTTGGATCCTGTGTGCTATAATACGGACCTGTCAGCAAGACTAATGGAAACTGACTGTAGTGGAAACTTTCTAAAATTGATGAACGTGATCCTAATGAAGTCTCCGAATAATGAGGGAGAAGGAGTCCCAACTGACCATCTCTTGTCACCAAAGGAAGCTTCCAGTACTGGGACTAGGTTACTTCCAATTGAGTGGTTTGCTAAGAGGGTCACATGGAAATCCCCAAATAACCCAGGCTGTTGCCAAGACAACAGATCACTCTCCACAAAGTGACATCAAGGCCCCGTTGCTGAAGACGACACCCACACAACTCATTGAACATGTAGGGTTGAACTGGTGCCTACATAGACCCTTCGTGTTCTAGTGTCTTTGGTACAGAAAAGTACTCTGCAGGCTAGGAAAAGAGAAATGCAAACACCAACACAGCCACAAAACCTTTGACCTACCATCTGTCCTGACTGCAAAACATGCTAGGGCAGTAGTGGTACAAAGCTTGTGCAAGTAACCAAACCAGTGTCTGACTCGACCTAAGGTCCCCTCTACAAGTTGAAACCCATACCAGATACTACTTGGGTGACCAAGCACCTGAGACTCAGGTAACCCAGACACCTACAGTAAAACCAAAATCTACTAGCCTTAAAACAAAACAGAACAATAAGTGATAGAATGACTTCTAATGATACTCTGCTGTACTCACAGATCAGCGCCTTACTCAGCCACCATCAGAGAAGCTTCCTCCTGCAGCACATGGGAACAAATACAGAGAGCCACAGTTAGACATTCCACCAAGAGGGAGACCTTGGAACACACACCTCTAAATGGGATGTCTCCATCAAATCCCTCTCCTTAGAGCTCAGGGAATCTCTCCATAGAAGGAGTGTGGGAGCTAGAGAACACCAGGAGAACAAAGCCCCCTTAATCAACGTAGTCAAGTTCATAGGAACTCACAGAGAAAGAAACAGCATTCACAGGGACCAAGCCAGGTTCTCTGCGTATATGGTATAGCTTGTAATTTAGTACTTTTATGGGACTCCTGAGTGTGTGAATGAGTGGGTTTCTGAGTCTTGAGCCTCCTCTTGGGCTCTTTTTTTCTGGTTTGCCTTGTCCAACTTGGACGTGATGGCTTTTATTTTATCATATTGTATTTTATTTTGTTTATGTTCTGTTGTCTCTTAGAACCCTATTCTTTTCTAATGACAGACAGAAAGGGAGTGGATTTGGATGGGAGGGGAGGGGAGGAGGAGCTGGGAGGAGTGGAGGGAGGGAAAGCTGTCACCAGGATATATTGTATGAGAAACAAATCTATTTTTAATAAAAGGGGGAACATAAATTTCCCTAATGGATTGCAGGCAGGCTGAGAATGGGGCTCAGGTCAGGTAAATAGTTCAGCAGGCAGGAGGCCACTTGTGGGCAAGGCTGATGGTCTGAGTTCAGTCCCTGGAACCCGCATGGCGTAAGAAGAGAGCGGACTTCCGCGAGTGGTTCTCTAACCTGTACAGACATGCCCTCGTAGAGAGAATACATAAATACGTGTAAAAAAAAAAAAAAAAAAGAGGAAGAAAGGAAGAAACGACAGTGGCTGTTTTCGGGCAGATTTCTAAAAGCGTGACTCCAGAAGCACAAATGACAAAAGCAAATATTGACAAATGGGATTAGATAAACTAAAACGATCAGCATCACAGAGGACACAGCCAGCAGCATCCGGCGACAGCTTACACAGGGGAGACATATCTAGAGTGTATCCACTCAACTAGAGATTACTAGCTCAAACACACAAGGAACACAAACAACTTCAAGTCAAAAGCCCAGACCGTGCAGGT
This sequence comes from Cricetomys ansorgei, assembly GCA_026225945.1. Taxonomy (NCBI): domain Eukaryota; kingdom Metazoa; phylum Chordata; class Mammalia; order Rodentia; family Nesomyidae; genus Cricetomys; species Cricetomys ansorgei. The sequence goes on from JAMJFZ010004088.1 coordinate 405,033, forward strand.
AAATAGGCAAAGAAGATGTCCAAATGGTCAACAAGCATTTTTAAAAGGTGCCCAGCATCCATTAATTGCTAGGAAAATGCAAACCATAGTCACAATGAGATATTATCTCACCCCTGTTAGGATGACTGTTTCAAAGAATGCTGCTAAGCATGTGGAGAAAGGAAACACACGTTGTTCTTAGTGTAGCCTTTATGGAAAACAGTATGGAGGTTTCCCAGAGCCACCAACAATGGCTACAATCCAGCAATTTCACTGCTGGCTGTATACTCAAAGGAAATGAAATCAGTATATTAAAGAGACACTGCAATCCTGTTTGTTCAGCACCATCCACAGCAGACATGATAGGGAATCAAGGGGTTCATCGAAAGAAGAATGGATAAAAAGTATACGACATACATTTTAAATAGAATATCATTTATCCATAAAAATGAAATTCTGGCCCTTGCAGTAGTGTGCGTGAACCTGGGGGAGGAAGTGAGTGATGTAAGTCAGGCACCGAAAGACAAACACCACCTGTCCTTACTGCTCTGCAGAAGGTGGTAGCACTGATCTCAGAAGGAGACAGTGAATTATTGATTACCAGAGGCTAGAAAGGGTAGTGGGCAAGGACAGATGATGGAGAGCAGATGGCTAATCGGTAGAAGAGAAACTGGGAAGCAGAAGAGCTTCCATGTTCTGTAGCACAGTAGGAAAGCTGTAGTTGACAACAATTAATTATATATTCCTAAAAAGCTGTCAGAGAAGTTTATGAATGTTTCTAACACAAAGAAATGGAAAGGCTTTGAACAGTTGCCTCTGCTACACTAAATAATGTATGCATACAGAAATATATGGAAATATATAGGGTCATTATGCTAATCAAAGACACACGAAAATCAAAGCTTTAAGGTACAGATCTTCACAGGTGGCTGGCAATGTTGTATGTCCCAGTGTGTCCTGAGACAGTGAGAGGCCGGCATTTGACCATGATGTTAAGGGTAGCGTAGAATGAGAGCCACCGGGATTAACAACAGCTGAACCATGCAGTTAGTTCCAAGGCAAGGCAGCCTCCTTGTCCCCAGTGATCAAGGTCTTCTTCAGTTCTTTAAGTGAGCAGTGGCTTCAAAGACCTAGGATATTAAACTTCAAGAAAGCACAGTTAGAGAAATTAATCAATCGAAGAAATAATGGTGCAGAGGGAAGAAGTATTAAAACCGGAACTGGATGGAATTTTGAACATCTGAATAGACGCCATAATTAAAGAGCAGTGGATTACAATTGCCCTGGAAAAGAAGACTGGAGATTGAGTGCTCCCTGTCAAGTGGATTTACAAAGGGAGGTTTAAAGACCTATGTGCAGAGAAAAATCCGAGTTGGAAAGAGAGGCGACAAGAGGGACTCTACTGGGGATCTGTGACTCAGGCTTGGGCGGCCAAAGAACACAGTGAATTAATGTGAGCAGAGTGAGGGCTTTTCTGAACAGACCAAGAGAAAAAATGGAGGCGAGGGAAAAGGAAAGTTGGCTGGTGGATGATGTTGATTGCAAGATTAAAGAGGACTTTGAGGCTCGCTGAGGTGCAGCACGTTCCCTCTTGCTCCCCTCTGCCAACTCAGCTTTAGTAAGAGAAATGAAGAAAATAAGTCCAGACAATTAAAAGGCAAGAATTCTCCTCCAAAGAGCTTTTGATGCAAAGCAAGGAAGGAAATGCCTTACAGGCTTGGTTTTGCCCAAGGAGGAGCCCTGCTAATGCAAACGGGGAGGCAGGGCAGTGCAGGCTGGACCCCGCCTTGAGAGGGGTTTGATGTTTTTATGGATTTCAAAGAAATTAAATAGGCAACATATTAGTCTTTTAAGAACCACCTGACAAATGAATGTAAATCCAAACTGACGTGCGTGCTTGGTGGGACAGCGACAGTGATTTAGAGAGAAAAAATGTATAGGAAGAGGACACGTGTCCTGTTAAGCAGTCATACTGCCTAGCTTTTCACACAGCTATTGAGGGCGTGCTTTAGTGCTTTCTGAAATAAACATCAAAATGATATGCGGCATGATCAGAATGAAATGTCCTGTCAAAACACCCTTTATAAGGGACGGTGAAGACATTTATTTTGTGAATGTAATTTTTTGTTTTTAGCCATAGAGTTATAAGGAATGTTGATTCCCTCTGCACACCTGCACACATGAGGACAGAGACACCCATCTATTTAATCATTTAAAATTACAAGTATGTATGTATGTATGAATGTCTGTATGAGCAGTGTATGTGCCAGGGCAGGTTTGTGGAGGTTGGAGGACACCTCAAAGTTATCAGTTTTCTCCTTCCACAGTGTGGGTCCTGGGGATTGAACTTAGGTCATCAGGCTTCACAGCAAGTGCTTTTACCCATGGCATCAACTGGCCAGTTCTCTATTTGCCATCAGGGGTTTATGAACCTCGGTGCCCAAAGCTCTCCTCTTCTCCTTCTGCCAGGAAGCTTGACATTTTCTAAGTATGACCCTTTATTAGAAGAAAGCAGTGTCTCCATTTAAGTGTACTCACGGTACCTGGGAGAGGTAAAATACATTGCTCTTAAATACTACTTAATAGACGGATTGATTGGATTGATTTTCTTAAAGAATACGACATAAAGGTCTACAGAAATAGTAAGGGCTAACATTTCCTGAGTGCCAGTGACTCATGTAAGATTCTCTCATTATTTTTCCAGACAAGGCTTTGAGAAAAGACACTAATATAAATCCATTTTGATGATAAGGGAAAAAGAAGCCACAAAGAGACTAGGTAGTTATTCATGATTGATTGACTGATGAGGAATAGAGATGAGATTTGGGCGGGTGCAGGGACTGACAGTCACACAGAGGAGACGGCACTGCCAAGGAAGTGAGGGACACCAAAGATAAGACGAAAGGGAAACCCCCATCTCTTAGGAGAAACCTACTCTGGTTCTCTTAGATTTGGGTGGAGAGCCAAAGGTGTTCCCACTTAGGATAGAGCATCTCCACCTCAAACAAAACAAAACAAACAAAACCCAAAAAGCAAAAAAAAAAAAAAAAGCAAAAAAAGCACCTCAAGAATTCCTCTTGCTGTCCTGCCTCACCCTAATCTATCCCAAATTCCTTTATTTCTGTCTAAGAGACGTCTCTTTCCATAAGCACAGGGTAGGATGTTACCAGCATGCATGCTTTGTTAAAACACTAATGCCCTGTATCTGTGGCTCCACGCCTTTGCAAATCTGTTGTTTTTCTGGGGCCTGAAGATGAAGCAAGCTGTGAACATCTGTGTGAGACCTGAGAAAAGGCTTGTTTAGGGAACACTGGGATTGGATCTGGGGCTTACAGTGGGCCAAGCTTGAAGGAGTAGCTTCAAGTCAGACATATTAGCACAGCCTTGAGACTCAGGTCCTCTCTGCTCATGCTGGGCCATGAGCAGAACAGGTGATTCTTTTCAGTCTAGAAGCTCTGGTTGTCATCAAGTCAACTACACGTTCCTTAGAGGTCCTTCCTCTAAACATTTATGACATTAAGGAACGGTTCTTTCAAGAGGAGCTGTCGATGATGGTGAATTCAACTGTCCACTGCCCAGAAACCCTCCCTAGAATGCCCACAGGATGGGAACCTGTGTACTCTACTACTCTGCTTGTGAGTGTCTCACAAGAAGTCTCATTGCATTTGGCATTTACCCTATGTAGACATGGCAGCTGTACTTATGTCTCCTTTGCATGTCTGGACGATGGGAAGTTGAGTGGATGGTGTTGGGCAGCGACCTACTGGAGACGAAGGACAGAGTTTTGGGGATTGAGCTCAGGCACCATTCAAAGGTCCTGCAATTCTCAGCCATTAGGGCAGGGAGCAGTCCTGAATTTTGGGAAATACTCTGGGTAGGTTCCAGGAAGAACAATCATCAATTACTAGAAGACAGACCTTAGGCCAATTTAAGAGAAAGAGGGTCTAGAAACCAAAGTAAAGGACACAGGCAACAGAAACTTAAAAACAGATACACACAGCACTGGATATGGGAACAGTGAATACCTCTTCTGTGGTGTCCATGTTTTGACTGTCCAGGGAGAGCTGATCTTGTCAAGAACAGGTTCAGGCATGGGCTGGCAGGAAGAGTTGCTCAGGGATGAGCATATTCCCAGAGTCTAGGGCAAAGCGAGAGATACAGTTATGTGTACAAGGAAATAGAATGAGATAGAATCAGAATCAATCAAGTTGAAGGAGACAGGCAGGCCACAGAAGAGGTCAGCCTTGATGGTAGCCTGGGTTGTGTTAATATAGTACAGATAGGATCCAGAGGTCCATTGTGCAGGGTTGGGTATAAATAAGATCCAGGCATCCAGGGTACAGGGTTGGGTATCGATAAGATCCAAGGATCCATTGCAGAGGGTTGGGTATAGACAAGATCCAGGGATCCATTACACAGGGTTGGGTATGGATAGGATCCAAGGATCCACTGCATAGGATTGGCTAGGGAGAAGATCCAGGGATCCATTGCAGAGGGTTGGATACACAGAAAGGAATGTATTGCTCTCTGAGGACTGAAAGCTTAGCAAATTTACAGGAAAGTTCAACCAGGATCTATGATATATATGGAAGAGAGCTTCATTAGACCAGGGTTTCCTGTCGAGTGTTGTAGATTCTCTTGAGTAGTTCCAAAAACCCAGTTGCCCCGTCTCATTATTTAAGTCAAGACATGAAGGAGTCAGCTGGTCAGGAGAGCTCTGTGTCTCAGGAGGGGAAGACAAGGTCCTGACCTTACTTCAGTAAACTGGGTTCTCAATCCTAGGGAGGGCTTTGAGTGGCGCACTGTTGGAGTATTTACTTCTGGGACCATTTGGGGCAGGCGTTGTAGGGGTGGTAGTTGAAGGTAAAGACTCATCTTCACACTTGGCTTGCCTCCTTTACCCAATAGTGCTGCTCTGTCTTCAACAGAGAAGCAATGGTCCAGTCAAGCGACCCTCCAGGAAAGTAGTAACACTAGCTTATTGGTTTATTGATTACTTCCCTCGTTCACTCAATGAATGCTTATTAAAACCTACAGGACATGATGCTCTGGATTCGATACATCGGCGCCCTCTACGAACATCGCAGGGGAGAATGCAGGTAAATGCAGCCAACGGTAGGAACGGAACAGTGCGATCGCCCAGTGACTGCAAGGGTAGAGGAGGCAGCTGTGTGACCACGGCAAGAAGGTCAGGGGTCAGACACTCTCGACCTCTGGAGCTCTTCCTGCTGCTGTCTCTACCTCACCCTCACGTGTTCGGGTCCTGAGTTATTTCCTGCTTTCCCTCCCCATAAACAGAATGAACAGTCATCAGTGCACTCATTTACCCAAAACACACTAATGTGTTGTTGCCGTGGCTCTGTGCATTTGTAACCCTTTTATCTCTAATTGTGGAAGGGAAGATTAGTTCCTGTTCAAAGGAATTTCAGACTTCAGAAAAATGGATGTAATGGGTACTTTTCCTGTGTATTTTTTAAAAAAAATTCTGAGCAGCTGCGTATGGAAAGTGCATACATGAAGTATGATTATAAAAGACTCTGTCGGGCTAATCTCTCTCCACAGCCTAACATACGGGAAGTAAAAAACAGATCCCAAGCTGGAAGAAATATTTGCAGTATATGTAGGAGATAAAAGGATCTTCTCCTCGATGCAATAAGACTATTTTCGAATCATTAAGGAAAAAGGAAACAATACAGAAATGCGGACAAACGACTGGAAAAGACTGCACATCCCTGTTAATTTATAGCCTTTTTATTGCACATCTTCTACACACCAAAAAAGTTCAGGATTGTTAGGGAAACTTGACAAAAAAGTTAATTTGACACATTACAGTGATAGACATGTTATTATTGTGTTGCATGATAATTAGAGCTAATTTCCATACAGCCTGTAATTAGTATTACTTTTAGTCATCTAAGGTTCCGTTCATTTTCTCACTTTTGAAGTTTCTCGGTAACTATAATTATTGTCAAAGATGTCAATTTCTCTTCAACATATGCTGTAATGCATGCATACATGCAAGCACTGTACATAATCCTGCATCCTGGGAAGCCACAACTGTCCTTGATCAGAATCATCTCTGCCGTCTCTACCCTGGGACTGAAACTCTCGTGGTGATAACAAAGGCTTTCCTACCTCTTGAGCTGATACTTTTCAACAATAGGACACTCCCTGTTCCTTCTGCCTCCCACATTTCCAGGTGTCCCTTTGTTAAGGACCTAAGCTTTGACAATGAGGCTCATCTTTCTAGAGATCACGTGGTGCTGTATGGAGGGCATTTGGTAAAGGGTACAAGCATGCCCACGATGCTGTCAGTGACGGTGGAGGTGGGGGTGAGGGCAGGGAAGAAGTAGTGGACTTTGTGTTGCCATGCATTAAGGAGAGAGAAGGATCCCAGAAGGTCAAGGGAGGGTCTGGAGCCCAATGGCTTCAGGTCCAGGGACTGCCATTGCTGGATTTTTCTGCTTGCAAGCATCACAGATCAGAATTTGAACTTTAGAAGTGCATATAGCACAGAGCAGCCTGGGTGCACTCACCCCCTCTGAGGGCGACCCAGTGAGCAGGAGACGGGCATTCATAGTCGCCTCTGTACGATGCTTGGTTCTTCCCTTATTCACTGCACATGTACAACACTGCCTTGGGCTCACCGTGATAGTGCAGTTTTTAGGAGGCCTTTCTGTAGTTGTAAACGACTGTCTCTTATCCTCAATTTAGGGAAAGAGAAAGGAAGGATAGAAAGAAATCTTCACTGCTTTTGTAAGCAGCCTTGATACAGACAGAGAGAGAGAGAAAGGTAGAAATCTTCACAGCCTCTTTTAGGCTGTCCTAAGCTTAAAGAGGACTAGCTGACAGTGGGTCACACTAGCGTCTCAGCTCACGGTCTGCAAACTCAATCTCTCCAACCGTTGTTCTTTTAAGAATTAACACATTAAGGACAACAACTCCACCAATGAACCACCAACCAAAGCCCACCCTGACTCAGCAGGGCTTCAGACCTTTTATACCCTAAGCCAAAAGTTCCCATAAACCCATGTGGCACACAATCCTCAAAACAAGCTACAGGTGCCAGAACAACTGCACCCAACCAAATTGTAGCCACCTGCATCAAGCATTCCAAACCCAACTGAACAACATCTACCACAACTGGGGCGAGAACGCAAACCTAATCCAAATGCCATTTTGCATTTTTAAAGGAATCAAAATAACAAAAACTTCTTCCAAGTGTTCCACTACACCTTCCTCTTCTACCCTACACGTTGCTTCCTTGATGCATGAAATTCCTTAATTCTACAACTATTGATACAAGGCTTACGATTGTCTGAGTTATTACAATTATCCTGATGTTTTTGACAAATTTTAAAATGTAGAGTCACGAAGTTTGTCTTCTGTTTTGATGGTCTTGAGAGAAGACCCGAGAAGGCACAAAGACCGAGAAACCAAGATGAGCTCAGGCAGACTAGAAAGAGTCACAGCAAGTGAGAGCTACCCTGGAACCGAGGTGAATTTCATGGTGAGGAGGAACTGGAAATGCTTGAGGCCGGGATCCCTCGCTCAAACCGTGAACATGAGGCGGTTGAGCTAGTGAGGGTGGCCATGAGAGGTGCGGGTCACGAGCCTCGGGCTGCACCTGCTAACGGCAAGCGGCTGGAACCGCGATAACCTCAGAATCCCTTCCTAATACCTCAAATTCTTATTGTCTGTAGGTCACAAGGGAGTGAGAATCTGGTTCTGTCTTTTGGTTCATCTCAGCCCAGCTACTGGTTTCTTCATTTCTCAACCACCTCCCTCACCTCTGGTGTGTGTTTAATGTGTGTGAGGATGTGTGTGTGTGTGTATTCGTACAGGTGTGTACAGGCTCAACGGTAACCTGAGGTGTCGCCCTCAGGGATACCTTCCACCTCTTTTGAGACAAAATCTCTCATTGACCTGGAGGTCACCAATTAGTCTGGGTTTTCTGGCCATGGGGCCCCTGGGATGGTCCTTTCTGCCCCTTCACCCCCAGCCCTTGGATTATAAGCACATGCTACCATGCCTATCATTTTTACCCCAGCCTGGGCACAGAATTCAAGTCCTTGTGATCGTGAGGCACACGCAGTGCTGACTGAGCCGTCCCTGCAGCCTGCTTTCTGCATTTCTTACGAAGATAGCTGGGAAGGAGCAAACGAAGAGGCTTGGTGTGTGGCTTCATTGCTAGATTTAATGGCCAAGAGCAGTTTGTCTCGGCCTCAGGCTGTCATCCGCAGAGTTCCCTTTATTTTATGGCACATTCTGGACGCTTTTTGGTCCTGTGATTGACAAACGTGTACACACTTGTTCTGTTGCTGTCGTCCTCGCGATTGTTTGTAACAATGCTCTTAACTAGAAGCGGCTGCACCTTAAAAAAACAAAACAAAGCAGGAATGGGGGAGTTGAAAAGGTTAATGAGAGGCATGAAGGAATGTGGCAAACTATTTGCAAACACTGCTTCACACTGAGGTTATTTGGATACTAGGAACCCGCATGACTCCCCGGCGGGAACGGGGGATAGTACATGCACGGATATTTTATTTATTGTTTTCTCTCAAGCAGTAAGTAATAAAGAGATGAAACCACAGGGTTATTGAATCATATTAGCTTTCTGCTTTGGCCAAATGAATTTAATTTTCTAACTAGAGATAAGCAATTATTATGGAGCAGAGGAGGGGCTGCCCCTCAGAGTCCACATGAGGGGATTTGCTCTGGGCTGTAGTGGATCTCGGGAAAATGCCCAGAGGTTTAGATGACCCCGGAGAGAACACTAGAGGAAGGATAAGGTACCTCTCAGACCCGGCCAGTTGAAGCTACAGTGATACCTGCATGTGAGCTTTCCAAATTCTGGCCGATCATGGTTTATCTCCCTCCCCAGTTCTTCCTGCCCAGTCCTTACCTTGAAAATTCAAAGGGTCAGTTGTCAGTATTGGATTTCCTCCCAGCACTCATGTCTGGTAAGATCTGAGGTCAGCCAGCCTGGCTCTAGGGGAGAGGACACTGATTATTTTACGTGCATAATAACCTTGCTGCAGAAAAAAAAATTCAAGAACTCAGTAGTTTAACAATAAAACCCTCTTTCTTAATCCTTTAAAACAAGAACCCAGAGGCTGGCCTCATGAAGTGAGTCATATATCCAGGCTCTTTCCTCTCCACTCAGGGCCTCTGAACTCCGCACCAGTTGTGAAAGAGAAGCTGGAGAATCTCCCTGAGGATATTTGTGCTCTGGGATGCATTATTTCATTTTACATTTCCAGAATCAAAACTAGTCATGTGATCCTGCTGACATCATGGTGGTTAAATGGTCCTATCTTCCACGTGCCCTGAAAGCAAGAGACAGTTCTTACCTCTGTGATACTGATTTTGAAAACAAATGAGCTGGATTGGTTATATCATCATCATTAATTAATTTATTAATTATTAATTTATTGTTTTCTCCATTAAGACACTAGAATTCAGAAAGGTTAAGAAAGCTGATGAAGAGCCACTGGATCAGTCCAGACAAGTCAGTTTAACTCCCACATGCGTGGTTAGATTTTTACCTCTGTTGCAAACAGTTGGAATAATCATGGGCATCATTCCCTATGGTCCAAACCAAGCCCACTGTTTGTATTTTATTTACCCATTTATTCCATTTCCATTGCTCAGATTTAGCCAACTTCTCCCTACTTTCTTGGGCAAATGCTCTAATTTGCTTCATATATATCTCTATCTCCTCATCTCCCCATTTCTCTATCTCTCTATATCTATCTATCTATCTATCTATCTATCTATCTATCTATCTATCTGTCTAATCTTGTTCTTGTAACATGTGTATTCATTTGAATAACTTAGGCTCTTTCAACCTTGACATAACCTAACTCATCTCACATTTGTGATCATTGGGAAAGCCTCAAAAGACAGTGCAGGAGAGAGAGGAGCAATTCCTATGTGTATATGACCACACAACACAGTTCAAGTCTCTCATTTCTAATGCTCCCCACAGTAGTGTGTGTGTGTGTGTGTGTGTGTGTGTGTGTGTGTGTGTGTGTGTGTGTTTCCTTTTTAATAAGGTTTCCAATTGCCTCAATGCTTTATTTTCCTTCTGCTGACCATGGCTGCAGGGCTTATCTTTACATAGAGCAGTCAATGAATGTCTTCAGGCCTCAGTTTTCTTACCTATGAAACAGAAACAGAACTTCTCATATCACCAAGAGATGTCTTGATGTTTAATTGCTTTAAAAGCCAATCTGAAAAGAGCTGAAATTTCCTTGGAGGTTGCTGACATAAACTTTCTTTGTGACATGTGTGTAGCCTGTGGGACTCACTTGTTCCCTGTCACATACCTGACCCTTGATATCTTCCTACACAGCTCTGTCTGTCATCTCATCTTAATGTCAGAAGAGTGTAATGTCAAAATCACACTCATAGGGGATAGGCTGACAAGCCGTTGTTTCTTCCAGGTCATCATAGATGCTACGTTGCCTCCTGTAGAAGTAGGGGTGGGAGGCACTGTAAGAGAGGTTGATGCATGGTCTATTTCCATTATTAAATTACTAGATGCTGAATATAAAACATACCCACTGTGTATCCTGCATTAAGAACTGGGGGCACTTTTCTTGGCAGAAGTATTGTACCTGATCTGCCCATCTCCCCCGAGTTCTGTCTTCTCTGCATGGCTCTCTAAACTAACCCCGTCCACCACTCTCAGTTGGTCCATCCATTTCCTTTTGCCCTTTTTACTGTGAGACAGTGCACACATCTGTTTATTACTGGCCATCTCTCCCTCCCTGCACTCCATAGCATAGACAGCCAGATGCCAGCGTCATGAGAGTAGGGGCTCTATGCTTTTCACTGCTCACTTCTCTGTGCCTTAAAACAGTGCCAGGAACACAGTAGGGACACATTTGCAGAGTGAATGGTGACAGGTACTTTTGATCACAGCCTCTTCTGTCTATCTGTACCATGAAGTGTTGCCTCCTATTGTGTGTGCCCAGACAAGAGGGCATATTAAGAGGTATCACCCCCATATTGTCTTAAGGAACAGTAGTTGGTAAGGTAATTCTGGGTGCCTAAGATGAAAGAGCCCTCCAGTTCTCCATGGCTCTCCAGAGTCATTCTAATTGTATTCAGTGTACAGTTCCTTCTAAAATCTCCTTGTGCACAATTTGTAGGCTGGCTATTTCTCTTTATTCTCCTTCTTAAATTGAGACTCTGCTTCAGTAGTTAATGGCTGTGGTATTTCACTTTCAAGTTAGTTGTCTGGCGCCCAGTACCGTGGTGAAGCGATCCTGTGTTTAGCTTATCGATATCCATTTGGTACATTTGTCTTGTAGACTGGCTCTTTCTCATCCTGCCCAACCATTCTTTAACTGTGTAAGTCATTTTAACCTGAGGTGCTCTGCAGATGCATGTTATATGGAAAATGCCATATAAATTAATATTATGATGCTAAGACCAATTCCATTTATCTAGGGATTGGCAATGATTTACTTTTTATGGGTAAAGTTTTATTCAACTCTTAACAGTGAGACATAAAATGCTTACAATTGTAATGAAATCTATAAAAGCACAGAGGATAGTCTTGGGTAAAATATTCTCAGAGGAGATGATGGCACTTCTGGAATTAACCCGAGGAACGCTTTAGGTAGTTGTTCTCAAAGATCCTCCTAGGATTTGGGATGACTCTGACACATGTCCCTGAATTGTTCTTAGATATAACTGTGGATTCCAGCTAACAATCACCAGCAAAATTTGAAACTCGATGTTTACAAAGGATCTAAAGGTGTACCTCGTATGCTTTGCCTCCAGAAGTCCCTTAAAAGCCACATGCTAAAGGCATAGCTGCCAACTGACGACGCTATTGGGAGGTGATGAATCCTTTAAGAGGTTGGCATATCCAAAGGAAGCAGTAACAAGGACATGCCCTTGTGGATAATCAGGACTTCGGGGCCTTCATCTCCTACTCTTTGTTTCCTGGTTGCAAGAGGCGAGAGAATTTGCTTTACCACAGACTTCTGACTGTGATATTTTGCATTGGCCCACGCTCAGAAACAACAGTCCCAAGAGATCATGAACTGAAACTTCTGAAAGTGTAGGCCAGAACAAATCTTTCTTCCAGTTGTTTATGTCAGACATTTTGTCTCAGTGGCAGAAATCATATTAACACAGTGACCAAAGAAAGATACAGTCATCCCTAACATTTTGTTAATTACAAAACAGGGTTGTGTAATCAACAAGAGGCATGGTAGCAAACAGATGTCCAGATTAAGATGATTTGAGTGCATTTTAATTAATGATACTATTTTCAGAGATAGGGCTTATGAAAAACAACCGTGACCATGCAGACTATGCATTGGTGGTGCTGGCTCTGGTGGGGCTCCAGACTGACTGTGAGGTCTGAATGTGGGATATCAAGTGGTTTCTAGTGTCCTGGGACCACAGAGCTCTTGGAGACTGTTCCTTGGCCATAATGGCTACCTGAGAGCCAACCTTCAGCAGTGGAGCCAGTGGGAACTGTCTCCCCTCTGGTTTCCTGCCATGGCTCCTTATATCCAAGGAGAAGTGGCATCCGGAGGATAAGAGAGTGACATTGGTAAGACTTGTGGGGTACAGAGTGACCTGGAGTACAGTTGTGAGCAAGTCCAGACGGGGATGTTATGTAGCAGTTTCCGCTGGGATTGACACGCTCCATCCTGGAGAAAAGCTCAGTAAGACCAGGAGTAAGCGTCTCCAAAGTAACACCCCATATTTCTGTAAGTAACATCAATAAAACTCATTGGTTCATCAAGTGTGTCTGGACAGGTGGATCACAAGAGCTCACAGTCTGGCCATCTAGGCAGAAATGCCAGCATTCGAGGCAGAGACCTTGTCTGGGAGGGTGATAGAAGAGGGTTTCCTGACGACCTTCTCTGACCTTTGCATGCATGCACATGAGTATATACCTGTACACACATACACACAAACACACACACACATACACACATACACACACATACACACTCACATACACACACACATACACACACAAACACACACACACATACACACATACACATACACACATATACACACATACACACACACACACACACACACATACACACACACAAACACACACACATATACACACATACACATGTACGCACACACATACACACACACACATATACACACTCACACACACACACATACACACACACAAACACACACACATATACACACATACACATGTACGCACACATATACACACATACACACATATACACATACACACACACATACACAGACATACACACACATACACAGACATACACACACATACATTGCACATATACACACACATACATATACACATAGACACACACACACACATGCACACACACATATACACATGCATATGCACATATACACACATACACACACATACATGTACACATACACACACACACATACAGACACACATACTCACACATACATTATACACACACACATACCATCTCATTCCTTGAACACTTACATATACCTATGAATAAAATAATATGTTTACAGCAAAATTAAATGGCTTTTCATCCCACAAAGGTTATAACAAAGTTAATAAACGGAGTAAGAGAATGTATTTACAATGTCTTAACCAAAAAAATCCATTTGCAATGCCCCCAAAAGTCAAGATTTTAAATATTGTAACGTAACTTTGCAAACGGAAAAGGTTAATGTGCAACTCACAGAAAGCCTGAGTGGCTGCAAGGTGTGCAAGGAAGTGCTCAAAATTCGCAGAAGTCACAGGTCAGAAGTTAAAGCTGCAATGCGATGTCACGGTACTCACCCTGTTTCTGTTCCCTTGCTGACGTCGTGCTTTCCATTGAGGATGTGGACGGTCAGCTTCCTGTTTCAGATGCCGGGCCGTCCACCGTGATGGACACGCATTCCTCTGCGGCTGTGAGCTAAATGAACTCTTTCTGTACGCTGCCCTGTCTCCATGTGTGTAGAGCAAGCCCTGTTTTCCAGTCAGCTGTCTCCAAAGCCCCTAAACTTAATACTATTGTTAGTCTTGAAACTTTTGGCTCGGAAGTTTTCATTAAGAAGTCGATATTGATGTATATTCTCCTTTCTCTCCTTTTCCTTCTTAGTTTACTAGAACTGTGCTTCACATTAAGTCTTTAACCCACCCGTATTTTAGCTGTGTCTGAGGTCTGAGTAGGTATCCAGTTTAACTCTTCCTGTAAGGAGCCGCTTTGTCCTACACTCTGAAGCCATTCTTTCCCCTTTGGTTGGTGCTGCCGCCTGAATCCTGCGTCATTCGAACAACACATGCTCTCTCTGAACTCAGCCAACGGAGCAGCCCTGTTCCGTTGTTCACTTTGTTCTTACTCCATCATTACCCTGTCTTCGTTGCTATGGATTTACTGTTTTTCGTTACCATAAGCATTTTACTAAGAATGCTCTAATATATACCCTACTCTCTACCCACCCCTTTCAAAGCGAAATGATAGCCTCAGAACATTTTCCCACTTATACACCAACCTGCATATTATTGAGTTAAATATTTATAGGTTTCATGTAACATTTAAATATGATTATATATGTAAATGTCAAGCATATATTCCATTTCATTGATTTTATCTAATTTTTGAAACTACTGTCTTTATCCTGGAATAACCCACATAAAATAATCAACTCTTTTCCTCGTGTAAATCAGTAAAAATGACATCTGTGGAGAACAGCGTCGTCTATGTTCTTCTCATGTCACTTCAGTCATGGCCAACACACCGTTCCACTGCTAAGATTTATTTTATTTTATGTTCGCGAGTGTTTGCTTGCACATATGTCTGTATGCTTCATGCGCCTGGAACCTGCACAGGCCGGAAGAGGAGATGGATCCTGTGGGACGACAGTTAAAGATGTTTGCCAGCGCCGCGTGGGTGCCGGGAACTGAGCTCAGGGCGTCTGAAAGAGAGGCCATGGCTCTGGATCCCGGATCATCTCCCCAGCCCAGAGCCCTCTTGCTTCACGTCCGGCTCCTTTTCATATCCCTACTCTGGGCCATTTGAAAAAAATTTCAGGAATTTTATCATATCATCAAATTTCTTCACTACACATTCTCTCAAAAGTAAAAAAAAAAAAAAAAACACCTAAACCTCATTATCACTTAATCGTTAAGATGTATTTATGCTCAATCACACAGGTAAATTCTTACTCGTAATTCTTCACATATGTTTAACACAATGTGGCCTAAAGTTTCAATACCTTATTTATATTTAGCTTTAAAAGTGATTTTTTTGCCTCATAAAACAACCCAGATAATTTTTTCTACACTTTATATTATTTTTATTATTATTACTTTGAATTTAATTTTTGAGAACTACAGATATAAGCATAGCACCTACATCATTCCTGCCTCTCTGTGTTCCTAACTCCTTCTATGCTTCCTGCTCCCTCCAAATATATATACAGTGTCTTTATGGGATTGGAACACACACACACACACACACACACACACACACACACACACATATGCATGCACACATATGTATGTGTGTGTGTATATATATATTCCAATCCCATAAAGATATATATATTATATGGAATTGGACAATTTACGTGGGATCTAAGTCCTGTATGAACCTGGTTTTACCTCTCTTGGTTGCCCATTTCCCTTCATAGCTTTGTATAGTTTAGGAGTGGTAAAGTCCTGGATTATCAACAGAGCCACCTTTACCCCGATTTAGATGCAAGCATATAAAACACATTTAGGGGAGACCTTCATCTTGGGTTGAACGTTGCAAAAGGTTTTTGATATTTCTTTCCTTTGGTGCTTCTCTGGCTCTTCATCGCTCTGTGTCTTCTTCACGTATCTACTTGGGTTTATCTTTCTCTCACCTTCTTCAGTGAAGTTTTCCAGAGGCTTCCTCAGATACATTTAATGAATTACCCTGAAATGTGGATCAGAAGCTTTGAGAAGGTGTTTAACAGCTTTTAATTTGCTTAACTCTCTTGCTATCTCTGATTATTCTGATTTGATTATATCACACAAAAAATGAATTTACTGTGAACTTTTGCATGCTAAGCCTCTTAAAACCTACTTGTCTTTGCTATTTTGTCATGTTTGAATTTACAACTACTTCTCCTTCAATACATTAAAATCGCAAAGTACTGTTTTTTTCATAGTGTATGTCTCAGTCAGTATTCTTTTTCTGTGAAGAGACACCATGACCGAGGCAACTCATAAAAGAAAGCATCAATGGGGGCGTGCCTACAGTCTCACAGGTGTAGTCCATCATCAGAGTGGTGGGGAGCATGGTGGCACACAGACAGATGTGGTGCTGGAGAATCAGCCGTGAAGCCTACATCCGGATGCACAGGCAGCAGGAAGAGAGAGCCACTGGGCCTGGTCTGGGCTCTCGGGACCACAAGGCCCACCACCAGTGACACATTTCCTACAGCAAGGCCACACCTACCCCAACGAGGACACCCTTTCCAATTCGCTTAGGTCATGCCGCTCCCTGACGACCGAGGTTTCAACTGTGTGAGCCCGTGGGTCCAGTTCTATTCAAATCCCCGCAGCATGTACTAGTTACTCAAAGTCATGGGTTCACTGTGATGGCTTCATGCTCGCACACGACGTGCTTTGTCCGAATTCATCCCAGCTGTCGCCGCCTGTCACCCACTCTCCACCCTAACCTTCCGTAGCCTAATGGCTCCCTTCTGATTTTCATGTCCTTTTATTTTTCTGAGTTCTCGGTATGATTTGATTCTTATCTTCCTCATTCTGGCTCATTTCGCTTTCCATGATTTCCAGTTCCATCTGTTTTCCTGCCAATCACAAGATTTTGCTCTTTTTTTGTGGCTTAATAAAACTCGACTGTGTATGTATACCACATTTTCCTTTACCCATTCCTTTCTTAATGGCCTCCTACGTGGATCCAGAATGTGGGCATTGTGAACAGCGCGCCGATAAGTGCTTCCTTTGATCTTTTGGGGTCTGTACGTTGAATGGTATCTAGCAGGTCCCTATCACTTTCTCTCACTATTCCACCAACTGATGCTCCCACAAACTGGATCTTCACCTGCATCGCTTTCTATTTTTTTAATGATGGCCACTCCGATTGAAGTGAAATAGAATCTGAATTATAGCGATGGTTTATATGTTCTCCTCAAATAAAAATGAGTCACTTGCAAAATTATTCTGTGCTGCCTTTTCACTATATCAACTTTTTCCTTCGTTAGGTGGATTTTAAAAGACCTTTTATTCTTCTATAACTTCATACTTGTATAATGTGCATTCTGACCATAATTCCCTTCTACTCTCTCTCCCAGTTCTACTCCCCCCCTCAAAGTACCTTCTCGCATTCATGGCTTTATAGTTACTGTTATTTCATTCTGTTATTTTGTTTGCTTGGTCTTTTTGTTTTTTAGATTAATTGATTTCTTTTAACCAGAGTCTCATCTCTGTGGCCATGGATTAAGAACTATCAGTCGGAGCCTGGTGGACGTGTATACGATTGAAGACAAGGTCTGCCCCTGTGGTCTTTTGTGGGTGCAGGTGTATCCCCAAGGTGGTGAGTGGCACAGAGTCATTAGTCCAAGAAGCTCAAACTCTAGAGAGACTGCTTCGTGATAAACATGTATCTAGTGTATTGTGTAAGAAGCAGGGCTTTTTATAGAGGAAGCAGGGCGTTGCATAAGGGAGAGGCCCAATTGCTTTAGTAAGTGCTTACTAGACACTTCAGTCAGCCTAGATAAAGCTTGCTGTCACGGGGAGGATGCGCAAGGTCAGGAAAAGGCCAGTCATCTTTAGGTATGTTTGTTTAAGCTCTTAGCCTATCCATTTCACCGATGTTGGTAAACAAGGTTTCTGTAAAGATGGAGGAAGCAGGCACCACCCTGGTGGGGTTTTCTCAATATTGGGGCTGGACCAGTATACCTGGATCCACCATTTTAAAGGGCAATGTGCCATGGGCCTGAGGTACTGGCCTAGCACAGGTGCTGATGCCCACTTCTCTCTGCCGCCATCAGGATCCTTTTACCACCAACATGCCCCTCCCTCAGAATACATCAGTAGCTGATAGTTCATCATGGAAGGAGAGGACCTCATAAGTTCCTCAAAAATCCACAATTAACTATTGATAGGCCTAGATATTTATAGACCCATTGTAGGCAAAATATGGCAATGCCAAGCTTGAACTAAGCTGGAAGCTCAGTTGGCTAAGTTTCATAGTTTTTGGAGGTACTATATAGGCTGTTTGTAGAAAAAGGGCACCAACAGCCTTATCTAGATGTGAATCCTACCATTTATAATTCTAACTTGCTATGCCAGTTGTGTTGCTGGTGCAATAGTGGCAAAGCTGTCATATGGAGAACCAACCACTCTCTGATTGGATTGAAGGCCTGCTCACGATGATTTCATAGGATTTGTGCATATTTTAGGAAGCTTTTATTGTGCTGTGACTTTCTAAAGTTAAGTGAAAACACAAAATATCTAAACTCATGCCACACTATGCAGGCAGTCCTAAAAAGACAACTTTTGTAGCACTAAGCGACTACATAAAAATGTCGGAGAGATCTCATACTAGTAACTTACCAGCACACCTAAAAGCTCTAAAACATAAAGAAGAATTCACACTCAAAAGAAGCAGATGACAAGAAATAACTAAGGGCTGAAATCAGTAAAATACAAACGAACAACCAACATTGAGAGACACACAAAACAAAGTATCAATGAAAGAAACAGTCCTTTGAGAAAGATCAGTAGTATTGACAAATCTTTACCTGCATTAACTAGAAGGCATGGAGAGAAGATCCAAATTAAGAAAATTGAGATGAAAAGAGAGACATAACATTATATTTTGAATCCCATTCTAGCCTATTAATGAACATGATGTATTCAAATTACCTAGTATCATCTTATTTGGACTCACCTGCACTTTTCAGTGCTTTTGTCTTATGAAGTTGGGCGCACTAGTGTTCTGTGCATATTTGAAATCATTATACCGCGTTTGACAGATCACTGTCTTCTTATTACACAATGCCCTTCTTAATTGCTTCCAAACAATTTTGTCGTGAATTCTCTTTGTCACAGATACTCCAGGCCACTTTCAGATTCCATTTCCTTGAAGAATCAATTTTCATCCCTTTACTTTCAGTCTATGCACACCTTTCCAGGTCAGGTGTGTTTCTCATAGACAGACAACTGTTGCTTGTTGCTTTGAAACCAACCAGACAGTCTGCATCTTTGAATTGACCAGTTAAGCCCATCTACATTTAGGGTTGTTGTTGAAAGATGTGTACTCATTCCTGTGATTCTATAGTTTCTGATTTCTTCCTGATGGATTCAAATATTCTCTGTTTGTTCTCTCCTTACTCATCTTGCATGTTTTCTGTATCACTGAGGTAATAACGTTTGATGCTTGCCTAATTCCTGTTCGCCAATGTATCCTACTGAAATGTATTATTTCCCAAGTTCCCATATTGGTAGACATGAATTGTTATAGTTTGTGCTCGTCTTGTAAGGTATTCTATTGAATTTAAAGGGTGGATTTGGTGGTTATAGTCATTTTGGTTGGCAGCTACTTTCAAGACTCAGAATATATTGTTAGATGCTCTCTTTACTCCCAATTTCTATAGAGAAGTCTGCTTTTTGTGAAAGATTACTAGTTTCTTTTTCGTCTTAGAATGACTACTACCTTACCTCTTTAAATATTCTTCGTTCTTAGTGTTCTTGGTATTTTAACTATAATATGGCATGGTCTCTTACTTTCCCTAGAGTTGGTAAAATTTTGGGTAGAAATTTTTTGAGAGGGGGTCATCAATTTGCAGCCCTGCTGGCCTGATATTTGTATGTAGCCCAGGTGATCTCAAACTTATAGCAATCCCTCTGTCTTAGCCTTCCTAGTGCTGGCATTACAGGGACATGCCACCATACTGGGCATCTGGTACAATTTTATTAAGTGTACTTCCTAACTCCTAATCTGTATCATGTACCCTTTATTCCTAGGAATCATAGTTTTGGTGTGTTAATTGGACCTAGATACTTGAAAGTTGTGGTCAATTTTTTTTTAATCGTTGTCTGAGTTAATACCTGACCATCTTGTCTTCAGTCCTCCACAGCATTTCATCTGCTTGGTCCAGTCTGTTGGTGATGCCTCTAAGTCTGGGGAGTTTTGTATTATTTCTCAGCTTTTTGTTCTAGAATTAATTTGAGTTTGTCTCTCAGGATCTTTATCTCTTAGATGGATTTCTCATCTGCCTTAGCTTCTCTCCTTCATTTCATTTATATTTTTATTGGTTTCTCAGTTGAGGCATTTGTTAAATTTTAAAATTTACTTTTAAATTATCTGTCTGTAGCTTTAATCATCTTTGATATCTCTGGAACCTATTATGATGAATTTGGATGGTTTGGAAGAATCATGCTCGGTTTTATAGCTTGTAAGTCTGCTGGGCTACTTACCACTCCTTGTTTTATATGGGAGTCTTTCCAGTGACCATTTCCTCTTGAGGTCTCAGTTCCCCTTGGCGATTAGAGTGGGGAAGGCACGCTGAGACTGCAGTGCCAATAGTAAAACCAAACCATGTATTTGACAGACTAATTTCCCTCATGAACACAGGTGCAAAAATACTCAACAAAATACCTGCAAGTCGAATCCAAGAATATCTTACGATATTTTATTTTGTCGTGTTTGGTTGCTATCTTTTAGAAGCCTGTTTCGTTCTAATGAGAACCAGAAATGGAGTGGATCCAGAGAGGAGGGGAGGTGGGGAGGAACTTGGAGGAGTAGAGAGAGGGGAAACCGTAATCGGGATATATTGTATTTTCAATTTATTTTCAGTAAAAGGAAAAAATGAAAAAGTGGAGACATCACCTTCACTCACGGCAAGGATGGAAAAGAAAGGAGGTGAGGTAACGTCATAGGCGACACGAGGGAGACGTCGTTCACAGATTAACGGAGTGATAGCGTATCGGTAGGGAGGATGGAGGAAGGAAAAACAGTAGACACGACGTGGGAGAAGAAAGGCATTTGGGGTGAGAGTGAGGACGGACAGAAGAAAACAAAGCAACAGGGCTGATAGCTCTTCCTTGCTGAGGAGAGGGCTTGGATGCTCAGAGTTTTCTTAGGCTTCTTGTTTTGAAGTTCTGCAGGTATGTGGGAAGCGGCGGGTTGTTTTCTTTCTCGGGTTCAGACAGGTCAAACAGAGAGGGCTGTATGAAGGATGACCCCTGCCCTGCATTGTCTGCTGGCCCGAAGGAGTGAAGATAATCCTGCTGCCTTCTTTCCACTGATCTTCCTATATAGTAGACCAGACTTCTGCCAGCTGGCTCTTGGGAAATCCCAGTTGAATGGCACCTTGCGCTAGAGTGCCTCATTGTCTTTTTTTGGGGGGAGGTGAGAGGCGGTGAGGGAGGCAGGTATATGCCAGCAGCATCTACAGTCCTACCAAATATCCCTGGGGCTCAGACACAGGAGGCTGTAATAACCCAAAGCAACTTCCCTCGAGAAGGGGGCACCAAGGTGAGATCAATGATCGATCCTGTCCATCTCCGCAACGCTGCTGGTCCACACCCCCTACCCCCTGTCTACTGCTCGGAACGACCTACTCTTGCTCCTTTTCTCAGAGCCAGGCCTCAGTTACCAAGTGGAACTGCTACTGTGAAGTGCACACTTTTTCTACGTAGACCCACCGGCATCCAAAAGTCTGCATCCGAGTCACAAATAGATTCCCGGGTCTGTACTGATACCGGGTTTCAGTGACAAAGAGAGGCTGTTAGGATTTGGAGGTGAAAATGGGACCCCTAGTTCCTGCAGCTATAAAGTTTGATGGTAAAATCCCTGTGAAGAAAGTACCTTGCTGTGGCACCAGAGAGCAAGCTAGCCTTGACTTCAGCCAAAAGGCAGAGAAGTAATGAGAAGACGCTTAGACGCGCAGGGGTCTCTTCCCCAGCACTTGCCTGCTGTGCAGACCTGGATATTAACACACACACATATTTCCTTCTTCTTCTTTTCCTCCTCCTCCCCCTCCTCCATTCTTTGTAAACTCCCAGTCCTGTGGCTATGACGTTCATAGAAGCTCTTCTTACCCTTTCGCTTGCGGTCCCCCTCAGGACCTCTTCCCATTCTGTATTTGAAAACATTTGATTTCGTTGTTTCTCCTATTTGTTTTCCTGTCGCTCCTTTCACATGTGGGAAGCCATGCATCTGATATTTTGGTTTTAGTCGCATAGAGATGCAGGAATGTGCTGGCGTCAACCGCCGTCTTCTCTCCCACAGTGCAGTATCTTTTGAAAATAAGTTTCCATTACCATTTTTTTCCTGTGAGTGCTTTGACTATTGTAGTGTTGTTTTGATGCTTACTATCCCACTGAAGACCTTCTTCTCTCCTGCTTTCACATTTCTAAGTGTTTGGGGCTTATAAACGCATGCTCCTTTGTAGATACCCACCGCTCTGTCTGGTGATCTTTGTTGGGGAAAGATGAACACTCTCTGGTGTCTACCTATATAGAGATATTTTTTTAAATAAGGGCATTGAGTGCCAGAACACAGATCCATAGATACCATAAAAACACTTGTGTTATTTCCGTGTACTACCTCTCCCTCAGCACTGCCCCCGATCAGACTTTCCTACTCTGTGTTCAATCCTCAGGGAGACAAAACACTGGGATGAAGTGGACTTCACAAACTCATTGTCCTGGGAGTGTTTGTTTAGAGGAGGAGTCAGTGAGGTCAGGGTGCTAAAGAGGAGGGATGCTGCTTCTATCGTGCAAGTGGTCTCTCCTCATGGGATTGGGTGGAGTGGCGAATGGCTGGACAGTCGCTGCTACCCACCTCTGCCACCATCTGGGGATCCTGGTTTGAAGCCTCTACCTGCTTGAGGCAGAGGTTGCTGTATTAAAGCCATGATGTCACCGTGTGTTCTAGCGGTACCTCACTCAAGGCTCCCGCCTGTTCTCAGACCCCCTCACCCAACACACATCTGTACTGCCTCATGTAAATTGGCCAACATTATGGATCTGGACTCTAATAGGACTTCTGCATGACCAACGCTGGTGATGAATCTCTCTAAACAATGAATGGGAAAGTGAAGAGGCTTCCTGTCATCCTGCCCCAGCCTTTGGTCTCTGAGCGCAACATGCCGCTCACCTTCTAGGACAAGAGATGTCTGTCTCCGCAAGGGATTCAAATGATCCCGCCTTAGCTCTCCAAGTCTGTGCTTCCTTTCTGCCTGCTTACATTCTTCAGAGTTGAAACTGAGGAAAGGAATCTTTATCTTCTTCATAGGACCTGGAAAGTTGGTCTGTGTCTTTAAAACATTGTTTCAGGTGACATCTGTGTGTAATTTTTTTTTTTTTCAGCGAATTTGAAGAGACTTTTCAAGCAATTGAAAGAGGGCCAGGAGGTCTACAAATGCACACTGGTTGTGAACTGTGCCCTTGAAAGTGGAGCGGAGTAGAAAGGCACCGAATGCCCAGATGGTAGCTGAGAGGCCCACCACTCCACCCCATCCAGTCACTCGTCTTTCCTAACGCGGGGCTTCCTTGTCGGTACTTGAGAGTCGTGGCGCGTAGGCTGTGCTCCTACACCGTTGCTGTGTTGCTTGGAGGAGATGGTATCTACGGAAGGCAGTCTGCACACTGCCTACTCCAGGAGGAGAGAGAGAGTAGCAATATTAACGTGAACCAAAGAGCATTTGAAATGATGTTAGCTCTCATGAGACAGGATGTTCTTTGGCTGGGAAGGCAGTAATCCCTCCCCTTGGTGACCTAAGTGAATTTCAGATCCAGCTTCAAAGCACATCAGGTCTCCACAGCAGAGAGTGGTAGAAATATTCAAAGTCTCTGACCTCCCTAAGCTGGAGAAGGTTGGCAGCAAGGGCAGAAGCTTTCAATTGCATTGGACATGGCTTGGATGGGTTCCAAGTGGCTAATTACTTTATGCTTACTTACAGTTTCCCCTTCAGCTTCAAAGGGATGGAGCATCCCTCATTTCTGGACTACCAGGGCCATTCGGTGTTGCTAGGCATATGTTGAACAGCTGCCCTCGTCACCCACCTCACCAGACATTGCATTCCAGTAATGAAGTCAGGGCTCCAATTGAGCCACGTGGCAGCGCATTTCTTTGATTAGTGTTCAGGACAAATGCTGTCTTTCTCTGAAGGGAAAGGAGGGCATTTAGCATGTTTTCTCTCATTGCCATCAGACAGGAGGGCAGTGAGCAGGTTCTTTGAGAGCTGGCTTTCAGGGCCACTCTGATATGAATCTAATTGAGAAAATATGCTAATTTTATGAGGACAGTCACCACAACAATCTCTCCTTGCTTATGAACAGTACATACCTTTGAAAAACGGGACAGAAATCAAAATGTGATCTATGTCTTGTGTCCTCTCATATTGTGTGTCATAAGACTGAAGACAGAGAGAAGAAGCACCAGAGCAAACTCCTGTAAGGCGGGCGGCACCCAGGCAGCGAGGGGTTTCTAGTGGTCAGAAGCTTTTCGGGAGCGGTCTTGATGTACAGGTCCCAATTCTTATTTTTCTCTGCCACTTAACTGTGGTTTTGGTCTAGGAGCTTAGCTTTCCCGTGCTTCGGAGTCTTTCGTGCCTCCCTCACAGGGCTCTTTTGGGGAATAATATCTCTGGCACACAGAAAGAGATTAATAAATGTGAATGATTATTGTTAACTGCTCTGCTTTCAGGTCTTAAAAGCATTTTCTCCCAGTAACTTCTTCCCTGTTCCAACACCAGGTTAGAGTGTGGCTTTATGCTGTCATACATATAACGCTATGTGTTTCTTATAAAAAGAACTATTTGGGGAGATAGCGCATCGTGGGTTCCGCCCTGTGTTAGTCATTTCATCACCACATTTTATCAATAAGAAACTTAGGCAGAGATCATGTGTGTAACAGATGTGTTTGGATTCCTAGCTGTAGCATTTGTCTTGTTCAATAGCACTACTGTTCATGCTGTCATCTTTCCTCCTAGAGAGTCAAGCTCTGCACGACTGCCAGTCCTAATCCTTGCCAGATCTACCATCAACTCACGTCACGGTCTCCCCTTTCCTAACGCTCCTCAAGACCCATGACTTACATCCTCAGTCTTCAGTTTCATCCCAACCCACAGCATCCTCTTCCGTGTTTTTGACTTCTTTCCTAGCGTTCATTTCAAGGTTAGTTGTGTCAACATCGCCTTGCAGAAAAACCAAATCTGTTCTCATACCTCTTGTTGTCAGTCTCAGTCAGAGACTCGGATTGCAGGTGACTTAAACTCCCTCCAACTATTTCAAACAGAAACAGATCACACTGGAAAGTATAAAGGGCTCAGAGAATTCATGAGAGCATTAGGACCAAACTTAGAAGATGAGAAAAATCCAAAGGTTCGATTACCCCTCCCACACTGCAGCCTCTACTGATCCTATGTGTTCAGGGTTTAGAACCATGGATTCTGATTGACTTAGTGTAAGGCTTTATAGGATGACCCAAGGGTGGGTCCTCCAGGATCTGACTCCCTGCAGCTTCTTCAGTGGCAGATGGCAATGGAAAACAGATGCTAGGAGTCACTCATTCCTTAGACCATATGCACATGAAGGAAGGGTATGACCTCATAAGGAAAAACAATGGGAGCTTGGCAGCAAACACGTTACAATTGCCATTGTGTGGGCATATATATGTATACATATATATATGTATGTATACATATACATACACACACATATGTATATATAAAAAGAAATGTAAATAATAATTTAATTATTATTAATTTAAAATCATTTATTTAATTTATTATTAAGAATAAATTAAATAATAAATAATAAATTAATTATTAAATAATAATTTTAAAATAATATAAATTTATAAATATCTATTTCATATGTTCACTATATGGATCATCTTTGCCAATCCCAATTTTCCAAGGTCAGAGAATCTTACAGATTACAGCACTGGACCATTAAAACATCACACAGCCTTTCTTGTTGGAAAATCTTTTGTGTTCTTTTGAATTCTGCACCATGTTTCCATATCCGAGGCCTGCCTGGTTCCCCTGGCTAGGTGCAGGCCTTAAGAATTGGGGACAGAGAATGCTTATGAATAATCATAATATTCTCGTCTTACTATCAGCATGCCATCTTGACTCTAGGCAAACACAGCTCTCCAGCTGGCTCCCCCTGAGACATCCTTACAAGCCAGCTCCCGTGTTCTGGGTCCGTGAACACATCAATGCATTTACCTCCCTTTTAACTCACTTCCATTCCTTCAATTTTAAAAATGGGAATATTTTCGTTTCTCTGGTTTTGTGGTCCTAGGGCCATTCAGGAATCTTATGTGCCTTTAATAGAGCACCTTAAAAGTCATGTGATTTCTCATCTAATCCAACCAAGAGCATGCCCTGAGCCTGGATATTGCCAGCCCTTGTTCAGTTATCTGTGAGTTTCTGGAACTCATGTGGATGATGGAAAGAATTTATGTAATATTTTCTCTGTGATTTATTAGACCATGGGCCCTGGATTTGTCTTTATCTTAAGTCTCAGTCACTTTCCTGTCTCTAATTCTAGCAAATGACTTGATTTGTTTTTCCTCAAGAACCGTCTGAATCTTGGTCCTGGTTGGTCTGAGACTCACCTTGCTTCCTCTCTGCTGTCCTCCTTGGAAGTGCTTTCTCAGAAGTGGATGCTTGTCTTGTGAGATTCTGACCATCATTCCCCCGACGATGGCACAGTTCTCTAGTGCAGCTTCTTTGTATGTTGGTGAGAGGGTCCAAAAATCCATTTTAAATGCTCAAAAAAAAAAAAAGAGTTATACTTGTGGACATCTTGGTTAGAATATAGCCAAATTGGCCACTGAACCATATGTGCTCAAGTTCGCTTCTGATACCTACCTATCTCTGTCTCTGAGCTTTGTCCTCAGCTCCTTTCCGCTTCACCACTCAGCTTGGTCTTTGACTTTTTGATTGGAGCCTTATAATTTCTCTCAGGTGCCCTGAGATGTGACTCCAGACTCCACTGTATTTCATTTTTGCTTTTCCCACTAGACTGCCACAGGAAATACTTGAACATGAGCTGGCCTTCTCTTGGTGTTCTTCCATCTGTCTGGGTGATGCAGCATGTCTCCGTGGATGGTTTTATCTTTGCTGCATCTCACATATCTACATATCTACCTTACATATCTACAGGGTCATGTGACACAGAGCCCTGTCAGGTAGGAGACATTTTCACAAATGCACTCATCTGAAGCTTCTCCGCCTCCTGGAGTCTTCTCTCCCAGCCACCCCCTTGTCTCTTAGCAAGACTTGCTTTGTACTTTTCTGAGACCGCAGAAGATATCTGTCAGGTTTTTCTCTTCTTTTACAGCCCTCTCCCACAATGCCTCTGCCTTTATTCTCCTTATATCTCAGAGGAGGGTAGGTCCTTCATTCGATCCTGGCACTACTAGGCTGTGCTGGTCTCCCTCTTCTTCCAGGGTGATGTTTTATCGGGCACTCCATTTTTCCAAGACACTTCAGTCTCTCTCTTCTCTGTGAGATCCTCGCCATCTGCAGCTTAACCTATTGCCTCCAATGGAATGGCTCCCTGCCTTCTTCTTGCCAAGTGCATTGAGTACTAGACTGCACCCATGCGCTCCACTTCCTCCGCACCATTTTACTCCAAATGCCAGGTGTTTGGCTTCCCTTGTGGCCAGAGTACCAAGTTCCACTTTCAGAGTTCTCTGCTAACCTCCTCACTGCCAAACTTAAAGCTCATCTCAGGCTCCATGTCCTCTGTCCCATCAGCAGCATTGGTACTGTTAAAATAGTTGATCCAATCTTTCCCGATAGAAATTAATTTCTCTCTTACATACATGTTATTTTTCATCGAGTGTTTGACGTGTTACTTAGCCTTCCCTGTGCGCTTCTGTGTTCTTTTTTTTTTTTTTGCTAATTATACATTCTTTGGGACCAGGATCTGTGGGCCATATGCAGTCATTCAGCATTATTCCAAGAAAGTCTAGCATTGTGCTATGTATGTAATAGATGTGGGGTATTTTCCAAATGAAGGAATAGCACTATCAGGAGTCGTTCATTCCTGTCTTGCTTCCAGCATGCTGATAGTTCATTTAGGATAAATGATGTTGATAGCCATTCTACAGAGTCTGTGAAATTCTGTGACGGAGCCGAGTGCCTGTTTTTAGAGAACTTATAGTCCACCAAGAAATATGCACGCATGAATATGTAATTGCAATACAGTAGTACGATCAACTGAGGGGTGGCCCCAGGGAAAGGTCATTGGAAGAAATAAGAGAATTAGCAAGGCAAAGAGAAGGAAGAAGAAGACTTCCTGGCAGAGTGAATGTCATATTCAAAGACAGAGAGTGGAGATGAGCAGGCAGCCAGGCGGGTGTGTCCAGATTGTCCAGTCATTTGAATTCCTTCCCCATTTTCCAGTATTTTGCGACTCTCTACTGCTTAATCTTCTCACCCTCTTGACTGGCAGGTGGCAGCTGCTTTACAAATAGAGGTGTGTAGAACTGAAAATCATCACTACATTAATAGCAACTGAAAAATCATCACTTCCTGACGCAGCTTCCCGTTTAATTTACCACCTTAGCAACATGAGCACACCGGGCAAGATGTAAAATTATAGTTTAGAAAAACCCATTAGCGGAGGATATAAAGATACCTAAATGAGTTATATTCAAGGGAAAAGGAAGCACATGGAAGTGCGTATCACTGGAACAACAGTGGGTGAGAGAAGAATCCATCAGACAGGGGCAAAAAGAACTAAGCTAATTTCCCTCAAACGAGTAATGACCACATAGGGGCTGCCATGAAGGTATCCTTGGTTATGGAACATGTCAGCAATACCTGCCAGCTCTGTCTTTAGCATATGGAGAGTGTCTTAGTTACTTTTCTATTGCTGTGACAAGACACCATTACCAAGGCAACTTACAGAAGAAAGATTTTAATTTGGGGACTATAGCTGCGGAGGGTGAATCAGTGGGCATCTCAGCAGGGAGCTTGACAACAGGAAGGCCGGAATAGTGATGGAGCAGTATCTGAGAGCTTACCTCCTCATTTGAAAGTAGGAGGCAGGGAAAATTAACTGGGAATACCATGGACTTTTGAAACCTCAAAGTCCACCCCCAGTGATATACCTCCTCCAATAAGGCCACACCTCCCAATCCCTTCTAAACAGTTCCACCAGTGGGGGACCAAACATTCACATATATGAGCCTATGTAGCCATTTCTTCTTCAAACTACCACAGAGAGAATGTCAAAGGTGAAGACAGGGGAAAAAAGCTGAAGAAAAATCCCCTGAGGGGCCAATTCCAAGTGAAAGGCAGGCATCTTCTCTAGCGCCGTGGAGTGGGCTGATGTCTTCTGAACACAAGCTGGTGAACTGAACAGAGTCCCAACCAGATGCACAGGACCCCCTTGAGCACAAAGCAATGCCCCATTCAAGGAGACACCAGACTGGAAAAATCTATAGAAATCTAAGGGGTATGAGCACTGTATCAGATGTGCTGAAGACTCTTCCTTCATCTTCGGGCTTGGCAAAGAGCAGCAAGACAGAGTGAATTTCTCCTGACACATCAAGGCTTTACTAGATCCACTGCTGTAGAAAGCCCCAGAGGCATAGAGAGAAGTAGAACTGAGAAGAAAGGTGACTCCCCTGAGTCCTCAAAGTTGGTGGCCAGTCTGCAAAGCACCTGGCTCATATGGTTCAGAAAGGTGGCTACTGAGATACAAGGTGTGAGAACCACACCAGGCTATCCTTAATGCTTGATCCAGAGGGGAACTCTTCCAATTTTATCCTCAAATCAGTTAAGTCCAGTTATAAACTGAATCTAATTAAAGCTACGGCAATGCCCAGTTCAATACAGCAGCCTGGCAGGAGTGTCTGCAGCAGGGGCCTGAGAGAAGAGAATGCATACTTTTATGACATTAGATTAAGGTATCTTTATTGTTTAAACACAGTGGTCACCACAGTGAAGAAGCACAGACTATGTGAAGAGTGAAGAATGTATATGTATTTATGTGTATTATATATATATGTATAGATATGTGTGTGTATGTATATACACACATATGTATTATATATGTATACACACACACATATATTATGTATTATATATGTATATATGTGTGTATATATAATATAATTATATATTATATATGTATATATACACATGTACAATACATATATATGTATATCTATACATATATGTATTGTACATGTGTATATATACACACACACACATATAATCGTGAGAAAAGGAATCAATAGGAACATTTTGTCATGTGACAAAATGTGGAAATTGCCTAATAATTTAGAAGTGACTCTGATAAATGCACCAATATATGTAGCAAAAGGTAAACTATGTGCATGGATACACGAGGCATTTCAGAGAAAAGGTCGAAACGAAAAAAACAAACAAACCCATAAGAAACAATGAGTTCACCCAGCGTTTCAGTCATGTTATTGCACACACGATACCACAAAGGGGTTAGCAAAGAATTCTTCTCTCTCTCCTTCTGTCCACGTGCTTAGCTGCACAGCCCTTGCTCCACGCGGTGATGATGTTGATTGCAGCATTAGACAGAAGGAAGCAAAAGGCTATGCCGAAGGACAGAGTCCTGGATAAGTAGCATGTGGCATATACAAACAGTGAACTATTACTCAGCTGGGGAATGCTATATTAGGGAAGTGATTTTATAGGTAATTCGAGATAAAGGGATAAATAGTATGTCTGCAGCATGCCTCTGTGTGACATATCTATAATAGAGAAATTCACACATACCCAAGGCAGGTTGGGAATGACCAGCTGTTGGGAGAAGTTAACAATTGTCATTTTCCTCTGGAAGGAGGAAGTTCACCTGGATTCTCTGTGTTCATCTCTTTACCTTTGTTTTCAAACATAACAGGATGTTTTTGAAACTGCATTTGTCCTTCTTGAAAAAAGAAAACACAATCCAAAGGCAGAACACAGGATTATATTCCCATTTTTGCTTCATTCTGAGACCCTCTCCAGGTGATCTGCAGAGGCTCCGTGCAGGCTCCCGCAGGAAGGGGCAGTGACAGAGAGGCTCTGCTTGCAAACACAGGGACGTCGTGAGCAGGGCCTTTAAGAAACTGGGACTGGGTTGAATTAAAAGGCATGGCCCTGCATGCAAACAGTTTGATCATATCTGTGAGGGACTTCATGTTCCCTTTGTGCTGCTGGCCCGCCCGTCCATTCTTTGTGCCAACAGCTCTGTCTCTCACAAGCTGGAGGCAGATTCTTCATTCAGTGAGTTAATTTTAAATGAAATGAAAACCCAAGTCATAATGTTTGGTTCACTACACAGGCAACAGGCACTGTCTGCCTCATTAATGATTAACATGGCAGCTGGTAATGTCTTGCAGCTGGTTGACCAGTTTAATGATGCCAGAATCTGGATGGACCCTCTTTCTGCTCTGACCAATGCAGGGACAACCTTTTTCTCATAGTGGTTTGGGCTTGGTGTTTGGTGAATGAGGGTATAGATTATAAAGCAGAAGGCAAAATTCTTCTTGTATTACAGCCCACTCATATAAATCTATAATTATGTTTTGGGGTCTGGTGCAATGGCTGTAAGACTCAGAATGCATTTATCTGATGTTGAGAATAGAAGGTTAGCTACCAAAGAGGCAGGGGGGACCCGTTCCTCTGAGGGGTACACACAAGAGCCGGAAGCCAGGAATCAAGTGAACTGGAAAAAGCTTGCAGTCTCTACAGCACTGTGATCTGAACATTGAACACAATCTCCTTGTACTTTAAAAATGAATATGTATGTGTATATTTGCACCTGTCTAGGAGCAGATGCGTGTGTACAAGTGTGGGGTGCACGTCTGGAAGCCTGAGGTTGCTATCAGGCGTCTTCCTTGTTAGGTCTCCACATTACCTATTGAGTCAGGGTCTCTTGTTGAACCCCTGTCTTGCTAGCTTAGCTACCCTAAGGATCTGGTGTCTCCCTGCGTATCACAATGGGGCCTCCATGCCTACATAGATTTTTGTGGATACCCCTGCTTGCGTGATACATTCTTTACTCGCTGAGACGTTTCTTCAGCCCTCGAACATCTCCTATTTCTGTAGAGTGGTAAAATGGCTTCCTTCGTTTCTCAAGATAATGGATCTTAGAATGAGAAGCAATGCTGAATAAAGAGGTGGTTGGGGAAGGGGCGGTTAAGGACTCTATCACGCAAGCGTGAGGACAAGTGTTTACATCCTGACCCTGACTTCTGCCCTCAGAACTCCTCACCGCTTACTCTGATACACATCACCGATTTCTCAGCCTCTGCTACTTTCCATGTTTTCTTGGACCTAACATCCCTGATGTCCTTGACTGGCTCTCTTGGGCTGCTCTGCTGAGCAGTTCATACAAGAGCGTTGCAAAGCTTGCTAATAGCAGGTACCACACAACTAGGAGCAGAGCTCCAATGTGAGGCCATTTCTGTCCTGGCTGGTGCCCTCGATTAAGATGATGCTGTTGATATTCTGAGCTGTGAAGACAGATTTTGAGTTAAGTGCTTGTACACTTAATTTGCTTTCACTTAATGCACACGGTGACGGTGCCTGTTCTGTGACCCGAGTCATTCATTTTTCAGCACTCGAGGCTGCAAGGACACCAGAGGAGAGTACATCGTTAGGAATCACACCACCACTTTCCCACCCCAGATGCCACTCTGCTCATAAGGGAACACAGACACGTGCGCGCGCACATATGCGAGCCTCCGCACCCTCCCCGCTTCTGCTGGAACGAAGCTTCCACGTTACCAGAACAGACATTATTTCACTTGGAAGAAGAGTTCCATTTCTACCCTTCCGAAACCTTGTCAGGGTAAGAAAAACAGAAGCTGTGACTTTTCAATGCCATCTGGTAAGTTAGATTGAGCATCAGCACCGTGGAGCGTGTCTGCTGTGTGGAAACAGGCCCCGCTAAGATTGAATGGCTGGCACTCCCGTGGGGCTCTCTGAGAAAGGAGGCATTTCTGAGACACCCCCCACCCCTTGCTAAGAGGAAGGAATGCCAGGAAATAGCATTGACCCTCCTGGACCATTGCTGTCCCATTCAGATGCACGTATTCTGTATGAGACGTCCACATGCTGAATCTTCTTCCTCCTGCCTGGATCCTGTCAAAACCCTGGTTCAGTTAATGAGGAGTGGAATGATCCCTGGGCATGTCCATATGTGGCCATGACATCTGAGCCCCCTGTATCTCACCTCTGAGTCCGTTTTTGAATTTACAATAGCACTAGCTGTTAGTGCATCTCCCACGTAGCCCCAAGGTAGACATAACACAAGTCCCAGCCTCACACACACAGGCCTGTCTCCCAGAAACCCCTCCACTGCATCCCCATTCCAAATAGTCACATTTTCCCTACTTTGCTCTCCTCTCAGCCGGTCAATAACAGTTTCCTCAACCCTTCTCCAACTGTACCTCCCCTTTTCCCTTCCTGCTAGCTAAGACCCTTTATAGCCCACCATTTCCCTAAGGGTCAAATCTGCCTCCACTCTATCCAGAGGCTGTCCTTTGGCCTTCAGGGGCAAATACCCTTCTTCCCCTATTCCTGCCTCCTCCTGCTTACGCCCCCCCCTTTCCTCTGGGGCAAACACATCTCCCTGTGCTAAGCACCTGATATCTGTGTGTACTTTGTGCTGACTCCGGGGTCCTTTCATCAGTTGAATCCCGTTAATTGTTGTGAAACATGCTATCGGAGTGAACAACGAATGCAAGGCTCCTTCCTGTCTGCCTCCTCCAGGAGGGCTGTTGCTGACTTCTGAAATGGTCAGGGTTGAACGCTGACGTGAACAAGGCTCGGCCTAGAGGAGGCAGAAACATCTGTCACAGAGGACAGGCAGATGGCTGCGTAGTCATTGCACATGGTCCATGTGCCCTGGCACTGGGGAGTGACAGCAGAGGAGGCCGGCTCAGGCAAGGCTGCTCTCTTCATCTCTGGCCTTGGCCTGTCTGGGTGGTCCTGTAAACGCTTTCATTCTGATGTGTTTCTGTGTCTTCTCCAGCTCCACCACGGTTCAACGCTTCGGGTGCAGGGCCCCGATTGATGATACCTGGCCCCTAGCCTGCTACTATGGCCAAGACAGGTTTTCGATAGCAATTTGTGGACTTGGGCAGGTGGACTACATTTCCCAGGATTCCCTCCTATATGTTTCCTGTTAGAGTAAGTCACAAGCAAGATTTGGAAGGGAATGAATGTGAAGCTGTAGACACTGAGTAACTCTCACTCACTGCTGCTGATCTGATGTTTCACCTTGTCGACTCCAAGATGCAAGAGGGCTTGCAGCTCCTCTACTTCCTGTCCTTCCCAGGCTCTCTGACTCCCAGGTCAAGCTTGAGTATCTTCTTCAGAAGGGCTATCCTGCCAAGGTGAGAGGCAACAAGGACTAACAGGCATTTAGAATGTCACAGCGTGCCGTGGGTTCTTCCTTCTTACGTTCCTCCAACTTACTGCCTACCTTGTAGTCTTCAAGCCCCAGTGTCATGGCATGGCGGCTGACCAGGAGGCCTCGGAGTTGCATAAAGCTGAAAATCTCTGTGATCAGTGTGTCTGACATCACCTGCATGTCTGTCCACTCAGCGACCAACCTGCTGGTCCTTCTGTGTGTCTGCTATCAAAGTATCCTGCTGTTCTGATAGAAACCTGACCGACGCTGAGATAAAGACACTAAATGACCTGAAGCCGAATCCATTCAAAGTATACCCTGGGCCTTGAGCATATACCATGATCAGATTTGCTCACTGATGTTCTATGCTTAGTTCCTAAAGGCAGTTTGTGTTTACATAGTCCATATATGTAATATATGTACATATTACAGTGTGTGTGTGTGTGTGTGTGTGTGTGTGTGTGTGTGTGTGTGAGCTATGCGGATGTGCGGATGACTGCATTAGCACGGCACAGGCGTTTCCCAGCCACCTATCCAGTGTCCCCCACTTACACATTTTTCTCCTTCCCTGCCCCATTCCTTCCCCGGCACGTACATATTTATGAATTTTGCGCATGGCTGACCCCAACTCATCCTAAGCCTAATATATCAGTTTCTTTGCAGGATCTTGGTGGGTGGGAGACTTCAAGGAAATGTCTCAGCTGGGGTGCCAGTACAACAGATCCCGAGAGCAGTCCTCCCCCAAACCCCCAGTGCAGCGCACATGAAGGCAAGAACACAATTTGCTTTCTTTCACTGCAGTGTGGGATCATCAGAGACCTGTCGCTCAGCCCAAGATCAGAAGAAGTTCCAAACAAGAAGCCAGCTTGGTCCAACTGCTTCTCTCTGCCCCCCTACTGACAGCTGGGAGCTATGTGGGAGATTAAGGCTCCTATGTCTCTCCCAGAGAGCAGACACTGGACATCTTCCTACTGCCACCATGAAAGACAGAGCCTGAAAATACCAGTACGTCTGACTAATTTCCCCTAAGTCCCTTGTAAGATGTATAGTGTGTTTTGCATTTGATAGATAGCTCAGTGCCTCCTGGTAATTTCTCAGTACAAAATAATGACAGCTGGAAAGGAATTCAGTGACTACTATCTATTTTCAACTCTTAGTTATTGTTTTGCACCAGCTCGTTGGTCTCCCTAGCTAGAGCTAGTAGCAGACACAGAAGGGGTGAAATACCACCAAGGGGACTGTTCGTTCAGTGTTCATAGCAGGTGTCTCCATTAGGTTTTTCCTAAGAGCCACATCCAGGTGTATCAAATTAGTTAAGAGGGCCATGGGTTCATTTGCATGTGATCTGCATATCATTGCTGGGTCCTTAGATAAACAGTGGTGGTGCTTTGCAGTCAGTTCCTTGTTTAAATTTTGTTGCTTCGCACCAGAATCCACAGGAGAATATACATGGAAGAAATTTCAAGTGGGGGAGAGAAAGAAGAGAGCTACGTGGGGAAAATGCCATCTTCCTGTACACTGGGGTTTGCAAAAGTGGAAGTCCTCTGTTGGAAAGGAGAGATATGAGCACAGGGAGCCCATTTTTGAGACACCGTCTCATCTAAAGAGCTGATGATGATGAAAATTACATGGTTGAGGATGATGTTGAGTTTGATGTGCCACCAGCCCCTTATGTGACCTCCCAGACCCCAAATACATTCTGGATTCATCCATTTTATCTCTAAGTAAATGTCAACACTGATTTAATTCACGGTTCCACAATCTATGTGGAAAAATTAGTTGAAGCCTTCCAGTGCCAAGTGTTGCTAAGTAAAATAGCACTCCACATCCAAAGGCCGCTTCTACTATCCTTTAGGGGAAATCCAATCATCCCAACATATGCCCCTCACCCTCCCTACCCAGCCGACCTGCCCCCATTCTTCCCATTCCTTCCTTCCACTGCCATTGCATTCTGGGATGTTAGGAGGTTTGTTTTCCTGCACCAAGCACCCGCAGGCTTAGAAGCGCAGGCTTATTCCTTTCTTTGGCTGAGTTAAAAGAACATCTCCGTGTGATTTCCTTAGGGACTTGATATAGTTTTCTCTAACTTTCCCCTCTCCTTTTCTACCTCTGTCTTTTCTCCACAATCGCCTTTCTGACTCTCCAGCCCTCCCTCCCTCTCCCTACTACTGTGGAATGATGGGAAATTCCTTGAGCTAAAGACAGTGTCGTGGTAGCAGTACAAAGGGGGAAATGATGTGGATGGTCGCTCCATGAAGCGGGCAGCAGGATGTGGGGTATGCCATGCTAAGGAAGCTGGAGGCCTGCGATGATGGCACCAAATCCTGTAATTACACACTCCATAGAACCTGCCCAGTCGCAGTCACATCCCCTGCCGGAGAATTAAGTGAGTTTTGTTAGGATGGCTGGGGAAACTGAGTGACAGCTGCTACTGGGGCTGTAGAAGATTTGTTGGAGTAAAGCAAAGCTGGGTTGCCTGGCCTGGATGTAGGGAGCCAATTAACCAGATCTGCATGAATGCCCAAAGGCAGGAAGGACATGGAAGCTAGGAAGCCAGGGTGCAGGGGGATTAATTGGTTGTCTTCCACAACAGAGCTAAGCAGACTTTAGAGCAGACCCCAGGGGAGCCAACAAAAGAACGATTTTGTATTTTTCTGTTTGACTTGTATTTATTGTCCTTCCTCCAAGGAGTTCCAAGTACTTTCTGCAACTCGCACAGTATTTGGCTGGTTGCATTCCAGCCCTCATCTGGAGCTACAGATGGATATGTCTGATACTAGGCATTCTGGATCAGCCTCTGAGAACCAAGTTCTGTTCCCAGGAATTCGCCCCTAATTCACATCAGTCTTTATATCTTCCCAGGCGGTAGACATGATCAGAAACTTGACTGATTTGATGAGCAAAGCCACCAGTGAGCACAAAGGACATTGGAACTCCTTAGTCGTGTAGCCTCTTCAATACTCTGGGAGACTCAGTAGTGTATCATATGATTATATATTTTAGATATTAATTTTTTTCCTGCAGCTGGTTAAGACTACTCTCAGATCTTGTCTCTGTCTTATTAGAATGTTTGTGGGTATTTTGGAATTCAGTTGGGAAAATCCCAAGCGAACTATACTTAGCTGGACTCAGCGGATACTTTAATGCTGTTACCACCACCTATAGAGAGCTAGGTTTTTATCAGTTGCTCCAGTGTAGGAAGAACATCCAGGAATATTTCTTCCACTTAACTATATTGAGTCGCCAGCTTCCAAAGTTGTAGTGCTGGAGATCATAACACAGTAGCAAGCTCCGTGGTAACTAGTACTGGATTGACGAGATTAGAATGGAAGAAACAAGGTTTCAATATACAGCCTTACAAGCCAATCCACAGGATGGTATCCTAGGACCTTCTCTGTTCCTAGGAGTTTTTTTTTTTTTTTTTTTAAGTTTGTCAACAATCCTAAATGCTTGCATGATATCTTCATTATTTTTCTTGCTGCTGTGACCAATTATTGACAAAAGCAACTTCAGGAAGACAGGTTCATTTTGGCATGTGGTCTGAGAGGACGCAGTCCATCAAGGCAGGGAAGGCAAGGTTGTGTGTGAGATGTGTGTTACCTTGAATCTGTGGCCAGGACACAAAGCAAGATGAAGACTGAAGATCACCTGGCTTACTCCTTCTCTCCTTTACTCATTCTGGGTCCCCAGCCC
Organism: Cricetomys ansorgei; assembly: GCA_026225945.1. Lineage (NCBI taxonomy): Eukaryota > Metazoa > Chordata > Mammalia > Rodentia > Nesomyidae > Cricetomys > Cricetomys ansorgei. The sequence goes on from JAMJFZ010004088.1 coordinate 443,074, forward strand.
ACGGGATGGTCCCATCCACATCCAGGATGGGTTAAGCCTCTCTGGAAACACCCTCACAAGCATCACAGATAGGCCTATGTCTCCTAGGAAATTCTAAATCCAGTCAGGCTGACAATGAAGATTTACCATTACACATGATGCTGCTAATTACAAATAACTGAGAAGCTGAAACTTTTCTAAGTTATCAATAATAATAAAATAAAATGCTCATCATCTCTGCAGAAGAAAAGTAAGATTAGCTTCCTATTTCTGCCATAGGAGGAGGTGACTATATGCTTAATAACGTATGAAAAATGAAGCAATGTAGGTCTGTGTCAGGCAATTAGCAAAAGTGATAGGTTACTCAAAATGTTTGTAATGTGTGTGGCATTTGTCAGCTTTAAAAACGTATAATTGTGGCTCATTTTTCATTCTAAACAAACATTTGCTTTTATACTTGATGTGAAACTTGCGGTGTTCTTTCATGAAAGAGGGATGCTCTGATTGCATAGGTTTCTAGTCCATAAATCCAGAATCCCTGGGTATTGAAGTTGTCCTTGGGCGTTTTGGCTCCTGGTAGCTTACCTGCGTCCCAGGGCAGGCTCCTGTTTGACTGATCGTAAGTCTAGCATCTGAGCCGCAGACAGCCCGTGAGTGATTGGTCTCCTAATCTCATCGCTGCTTCAGGTCTTCTAACTCCCTGTAGTATCTTGTCTTCCTAGAGCTTCCCCACTCCCCAATTCAATGTCAAAAACATTTGAGATTTAGTGGAACGCTCCTTAGGACAATCTGAGTGTAATTAAAAATTTGATGCTATCTGAATTTGACCAAGTCAATTTACCTTCTTTTGACCCCAATTTTCTCATGTTGGCATAATTATGATAGTCCAGTTTCTTATAGGGTTATGGTGGGCACTACTGGGAGTAAAGGAAAGGTTAAAGTACAGAGTGCTTTGCAAATAGAAGAGATTATGTTTTATTTATAAATGCAAAGCAATTGTCTTCCGAAGCCCAGATTTTAAGTACTTAGACTGTTTGCCGAGTGAAGGGACATTTCCTGCATCTGTCCTTCTGACAAGCATAGCCACCTTGTGCTTTGTAGGTCTGACACAAAATGGCACGGCACCTTGACTGTGGATCTGTGACACGCAGGTTACCATATCTCTCTGATGTGGGAATTATTAGAGGGTTGGTGTAGCAAAGGGGGCTCAAGTCAATTCAAATTGCCGGTCCTTTAAGGTAAGTTCCACCCCATCTGCTGAATCCTCGGATGCCTCTAATGGATTTGAAAGTATCCTGTCTCTCCTTGGAAATGTCACCCAACCCTTCTCAAGTGCACTTCCAGGCAACTGGGATCAATATGTCGCTTAGGTTAAACATAGTAGATAGTGACTGACAGGCCAAATAAGCGTATGCTTCAGCTACTAGGACAACGTCTGAGTTCAGGAAGTGTTGAAACCTGTTTTCATCTATGAACATATCCTAGGAACCCAAGAAACACTGGCGAGAAGTAGTGTGGGGCTTGAAACAGTAGTTTATCACAGATGGCTTCCAGGTTTAAGATGGTTATAGGGGTTAAAGGTCAAAGTCATTTCCAACATAAGTGGCCATTTCAGGGCACCTGTTCTGTTGCAGGCACAGTGCTGTGCGTGGTGAGATCAAGATTGCCCTTCCTTATAATGAGCTTACAGAGTAGCAGAGGTAAACATGTATACAGGCTACTCACTCATGTTAGCTGAACCAGAGGCTGTGCGAGCAGTGGGGAAAAGCTTTTGAGATTCCAGGAGGGAGAGCTAATGTGCTATTTGGTATTCAGTTTTCTTTATTTGAGCACCAAGAAAGCTCAAGTGACAAGCAAACTAAAGGCTGGGACACTGGAGTGTTGATCCAGCTCATTTCACAAAGGACTCCTTGTTCCTTTTTTTTTTTAACCCTTTGACACCCTTTCCCGTAACGTGTTGGCCGCTGTACCTGACCTTACTTAGAATGAATAACACTTGCCGGTGGACTTCAAGGAGAATGGATCTAATATCGTGGAAGTTCATATTTTCAGATGGTACTGTTGGCTTTCAAAGGCAGACTGTAGGATCTGGAGGGGACCCTTCAGTACTCACACCCAGTTTTCCACTTCGTTCTTCCGAGGACACTTCACGGTGAAAGAGGTCTAAGGGTTTGCTATCTGAGGATACAGATGGCCATAGTGGCACCCACATGGTTCCTTGGCTTCACGGGTGTGGTCCAGTGATCTGACCAGACAATGCCTACTGCAGCATCTTATTCATGGTGCTTTTACCCTTAGAAGTTGAAGTGCAGTAGGACGCGTAAACTCATATAAATAGATAGAATGGAAGTGGAGTCTCCCAGGCTGGTGTAGTTGTATGCTGCTGCGGCAGCTCATCAAGGAAGACAAGGTATCATTTTCATCGGTGCAAACCCTTCCAGACCTCAGCAGAGGGAACCACTATCACGGCAAGTGCCGTTCTGGGCAGTGGAGCCCCAAGCGTCTGAACACAGGTGTTTTTATTGATTCAGAACTCCTCATGTGTTCTACTGATAGAACATAGTGCAGATCATGAGCAATCAAACATCCTCCACATAAATCCAACACCTGGAAACAATATCAAAAGCCAAGACCTAGGCAGCCCTTCACAGTGCACAAAACAATCATTTTATAGATAACCAAAAATAAACTTCTACAACAGGCTGGAGTTAGAGGACCCAGATTGTAGTTCCACTTTGGTCACAGTGAGCTTGACCTTTCTTGTTTACTCTGTCCTAATCCAGTCCATCCTGGGTTATGGTGAACTTGTCACAGGCTACCTTGTTCCCAGTACCTCACTCCCTTCATCTCCTCCCGGTCTGGTTCTGCTACCCTATTCTGATTCCTCCAGTCTCCCCAATGGCTAGCTGCTTTGCTCACCCTGGCAACTGCATCAGATCTTCCTATTATTACTTGTATGGTATGAATTTTCAGACTTCTCAACTTTCTATAAGATTATTATGGGTAATTGTTGTTGATTATTATCATGTAAGACTGGTTACACTGTTTTTTATAAGTAAAGGGAATCAAGAGAAGTGCTTTTATAATTTTAATGTGCATTCAGATCTTGGGAAAAATAAAGACCTTTATCCAGAAGCTGTAAGCGCCTAAATTTTAGCACACTTTCAGATGATGTTGATGTTTATAGTTCACGGAGTTGGAGTAACAAAGACCCAGGGAATCTCAAAAAGAGTATCAGACTTGGGCTAGGGTCTTGAGGAAATGAGTAAGATTGGGAATGTGGTCACTGAGCACCTCTGAAGTCAGGATCAGAGGCATGTGCAAGTGCTTCTGGAAGCTTGTGAAGTTTTAAGTTTGTAATTTTGTAATAATGGTTAATGCTTGATTTCCTCTGGAGTTGGCAGAGATACTGACTAAATGAAAAGCATGCATGGGGCTGGAGAGATTGCTCAGTGGTTAAGCACCCTGACTGCTCTTCCAGAGGACCTGAGTTCAATTCCCAGCACCCACACGGCAGCTCACATTTGTCTGTAACCCCAGTCCAGGGCTTCTGACACGTTCATACAGACATACATGCAGGCAAGACACCAATAAACATAGAATAAATTGTATATAAAAAAAGAAAATTTTAAAAAAGAGAAAAGAGTGCAGTTTATTTTGCATCATGTTGTAAGAGGAGGTGGAAGAGACTATGTCTTCCTTATATCAATATTAGAGAAGAGAAATATTTGTCTTCCTCTTTGTCATAAAAGATCTAGAGGATCTATGTTGGGGAAGTTTATTTTTAGGTATGTTTAAAATGCTTTTATGCATTGATGGGTGGAGGGCTATCCTATGCCTAGGGCATTCTGTATTGTTTGCAGGTGTTGGATCTCTGTGGGGGATTTTTGATTGCTTATGATCTGCACCTGAGGAGTTCAGAATCAATAAAAACACCTGAGCGCAGATGCTCAGGGCTCCCACATATGAAAATGCCTCTGTGTTCTTCTTGGCTAAGCCACGACAATAATGTAGTACTACAAATAATGCATGCAACCTGAGCAGGACGTTGCGTGAGCTAATCGAACCTAGAGACAAGGAAGAAGGGAAAGAAACTGAAGATCTCACAGAGTTTGGTAAAGTACGCTCCAGGAAGCTACCAGAGGATAGAGATTAAGGTATTAATTGAAGGGTTCTGAAGGAAGAAGAGAGAGAGAAAGGGAAATAAGCCTCTAAGAGGAGAAGATTGTGAAAATTAAGTGAGAAAGAGGGCTCAAAAGTGAGAGCCACAGAATAGAGGCCTTTATAGAAAGACATTTTCATAGTAAAAACAAAACATTCAGCTGGGAGCAGGAAAGAATCAAGGTTTTGAATGCTTTTCCTGATCGTGGAGCTGATGCTCCCTCCTCCTGCTGGTGGCAGCCAGGGCACAGGAAATGGAAACCAGAGTGTACATTTTTATAAACTGAGTTTGTTGATGGCTTTTTGTGTGTGTGAAGTCCAAGTGGATCTTGTGTTTGACGTCTGTGAAGAAGGGTGTATGTTTCCCTGTAGCACTGGTAAAAAAGAATGCCAAACTGCCAAGACTTTTCCAGTTAGTCTTTCCACAGGCCCAGGACCCCTTGTGGTTGTGGAAGCCAGGGCTTGGAGCAAAAAAAGCCTCCTAGTCAAACTGAACATTTTTTTTTTTTCTGCAAACCTGACTAAGAGAAAGACAAGCAGTCAGCTAGATACTGGTTAATGAGAACTCCACCATGAGAGAACTCTTCCTGCAGATAAGAACTAGTTATTTTTCTGCGAACCAGACTCTATCTTAAAATCTGGAAAATGTTTCCTCAGGATCAGCACACAGAAGCTGTCTTCCAGAACTGGCTGAGGTTGTATCTCATGCTGGCAGCCAAACTTGGTACTTTAAGAGTCATTCAGGTGTTACTGGTTTTGTAGGCATGAAGGGGTCTTTGGAGAGCAGCTGTGGCTTGGCACTGTAAGAGGCCAGGAGAGGTCATTGGTAAAAGTACAACCTCAGTAGTAGTTGAAGGCTCAGATGAAGGGGTCATATAAAGAATTTGAGGCTTGGCACTGTGAAGAAAGCCCAGGAGAGGCTATTTGTGAAAGTGCAGCCCAGTTGCAGCAAGGGACCCCAGCAGTTTTGGAGATGCCAGTACCATGGTACGACCACCAAGAACAGCAGCAGCAGTGGAGGGGAGCCAGCGAGAGCCTGGAGGACAACCTGTTGTGTTGCAGAGGGCAGAGCAAGAGAAGTGACTCAAGCCCTTCGGAGGAGCCCAGAAGACGGTGAGTGTATTCCAGGTAATTGGACATTGAGAATGTTTTTCTGCTGTCCAAAGACATTGAGAAAGCTTGATAGATGTGTGGTTTCATTTGGTCTTGTGCATTAGCACCACTCATGATTGTTCGTCTTGTAAATAGTTTTGCTGGTGTAGTGTTAAACTGTATTGTAGAGATAAAAAGCAATTTTTTGATTGGCTTATACAGAAAAGGGGAATTGTTGGGGAAATTTATTTTTACTTATGTTTAAGATGTTTTTAATGCACTGTTAGGCGAGGGGCTAGCCTAGGTCTAGGGTGTTCTGTATTGTTTGCAGGTGTTGGATTCTGTAGGTGATGTTTGATTGCTTATGATCTGCACCTGAGGAGTTCTGGCTCAATAAAAACCTTAGCACAGATGCTCGGGGTTCCACTGTCAATTGAGAATGGTGCTGGCTAGGATGGTTGTTCCTTCTGCTGAGGTCTGGCAGAGTTTGAGTCTATGGAAGTGCCTCCTTGTCTTCTTTGATGCCACAGTGCTGTACTGCTACAGACCCAAATCTTCAAGTTCATGCGCAAGGCAGGAGAGGAGGGCGGGTAGCAGGGAGCCTAGGGTGGAGCAGAGTACTTCTCAGATGACACTTCTGGGATCTTTCGTGTATTTTTGAGCTCCCACTTCTTTCAACATAGATTATAGGCTCATCAGAGATAATGGGCTTCAAGCAGAAACCTTTTTTTTTTCTGGTTCCTATTGTTAATTCCATAAAAATAATTCAAGCAGCAGCGTTAGGAGCTTATTTAGGCTGCAACGTTATTTTGCTCAGTATGCACAGCAATTACAAGTGGGCGTTGTTTTGTTTTAAGACCCTTGTTACCATCTGATATACTTAAGTCTTTGCCTGTTTTTGTTTAGTGTCTCCATTAAGGAGACTGCAGGCTCTAGACAAACTTTTCCATTGTTTCCCAGCTTCCAGAATAGACCGTATACGCAGTAGTCTCTCAATATGTATTTGTCAAACAAGTGATTGGACGGATGAGAAAGCCTAGAGAGGTTAAGTGGTTTGCCCTAGGTTACCCACATAATAAATACTGCCGTCAAAATCGAAGTCTAGTGCACTTTGCTTCAAAGCTCTTAACCAGTCATAGTTCCACGAACCGGCCATGTCCATCATGGTGGCTGCTCTGTAGCCTTGTTTACACTCCTAACACTTTAGTCTCTCAGTGGTGAGCCCAGCGCACCTGCGGGTACACCTGGGTACCTAAACATTTGTCAACGACTTGTGAGAGGTGATGGGAGAGATGATTGACAAGCTAGCCTTGGGCGTTTAAGGTTCTTGGTACTCCCAGATAAGAGTATAGGGAGCGCGCATCCTGGGTCAGCAGGCCAGCAAAGGGTGAGGTTTTCTGTTAGACCCCTATCAACTTTTCTTTAATGAGAGTCGTGACTCACTCTAGCCTTAGAAGAGAATTTACTTACTTGTTATTCCTTTCGGCTCCCAAAGAAAACCTCACTAGGCCCATGTTTGAGTTAAAGGAGCTGAAGTCTCCAGGAGAAGCATTCAAGCAAGACTAAGCCACCCAGACTCCACAGGCAGAAACTGCCCTGATTACCATACAAGAGTGGTAGCTGGGTGCTGATGGCATCCTGCTGACCAGGACCCACAGCTTTAAAGTATCAGCAGAGCCTCAGGGTGGCCACTCTAGAAGAACAGTACAAAGAAAATACAAAACTAGGCTTCTGATTCAAATTAGTTTCTTGGAATCTTCTGACAGAAAGTGAGAGGCACCTGCAGAGCCACAAATCTGTAGAACAAGGAGGTCATGTCCCACTACGCACTTGGCCACGGCTCCAGGGGATGGGTATTGTAGATCCAACGCCATCTCTGAGGTGTACAGTACAACTGACCACACCTGGCAGGTAGCATGTCCCCAAATTCTCTTGAGTATAACCATGGCTAATGGGCATGAAACCCTAAATGATATCATAATTGATGAAAATAAAATTTTTCATATCTTCAGACAGCTTTTAATCAGGAAAGGAAGGAAGGGAATCTGTTTTATGGAAACAAGTGGTAACTTCCCGTTTTTGTTCCTTTTTTACTTGCAATACTAATGATTGAACCCGGGCCTTATGCTTCCTAGGCGAGCATACTACCACCGAGATGCATTCTCTCTTTGCTATTTTATATCTTGTTCTGAGGCAGAAGTCGTGATTTATGAAGTTGACATCAGAGACTTACCTAGACATTCATCATATAATCAAGGAGCGACACCTTCTTATTGGTTTATTATGGGTTTCCAGTACTCCCTATGAAATAATCTTTAATGTTTGGATTCAATGGAAAAATGAGATCCAGTGTTTCTTGAAAGTCTTTCAAAATAAAAGCTTTATGAGTGGGACTTGTGATATCTTCATGTATGCATCTGTGCATCTGTCTGTCTGTCTGTCAGCAGCGCCATTGTCTGTCATCTATCTGTCATCTATCACGATCTATCATCAACATCTATCTCTATCTCTATCTTTATCTCTATGTATCTGTCTTATCTATCATTCATCTATCTATTTACATATTTTGTCATCTTTCATTCATCTGTCTATCATCTATCATCTATCTATCATCTATCTATCATCTATCTGTCTATCTATCTATCATCTATCTGTCTATCTATCTGTCTATCTATCATCTATCTATCTATCTGTCTATCTATCTATCATCTATCTATCTATCATCTATCTATCATCTATATCTATCTATCTATCTATCTATCTATCATCTATATCTATCTATCATCTATATCTATCTATCTGTCTGTCTGTCTGTCTATCTATCTATATCTTTGCACCTAACTGCTTTTGTGAGATGAGAGGGAGGAATTTTACATCCATATGACTCAGTCTAAGGCAAAGTTTCCTAGAGCTTAATGTATTAGAGGAGGGGTTAATTTTCAGGTTCTTCCCACAAAGTATTGCAGGTATAGAAACAAAGGTACGGAGAGAAACTTCTCTCAAATTCAGGATGATCAGTAGCTTATACCTCACCTTCAGCTCGTGAGTACAGTTTGTAACAAAGGGTTGGGCCGTTTTCTGCGGAAAGTACATACATCACAACAATCTCCAAAGCCAAACGAAGGCCCGGCTCCATCAGGAATAACGAATGTCCAGGCTGTTCCACACCAGAATTTATTTCTGTTCCCTGAGTTCATCACATGGTCTGCCGCCACTGCTCATTTTCTCAAAATAATTTCTCTAGATGTCCATGGGCTTCCAGCCCTCATCACCGAGAACAGTAAAGAATTGTCACATCCCTCATATAATTTATCCTAGTGTGCACAAATCTCTTCAGCCTCCACAAACAAAGCAAAATGCAAAGAGCAGAATACGGTTGTTCGCTAGTGCGCCAGCATGCCTCCAAGAGCATAAGAAGAGCTGTGAATAAAGGAGAAAGTTCTGGCCTTGGCCCTTCAGCCAGTAGCTCTGATTTTACTTTGCCTGGCTCTACATAGGTGTGCTGCAGTCTGCAGAGCACGCCCTATATTTTTTCATATGGAATTTGCATGAAGGCTTGTGCAGAGTGTGCCAATGCTGGACTGTGGTATCAGCTGTCCCGGGAAGTACCACAAGGTGACCTAAAAAAGAGCTAGCTTTACATTTCTTACCAGTCACTGGAAGGACAGTTGCAAGAATGGTATCTCCAACCATCTCTCTCTACCTGTGCTTGCTTCAGAGTCACTTCAGAGTCATGGTGTCCATGGTCAGTGCCAGAATGAGGGGGACAGGCATAACCCAGTTGCGTTTGGCTACCGCGGCCTGAGTCAAGGTGATTCTATATTTTCTTGCTCTTACTTTAACTCAGGTAAATACTACCTTAGGAAGAACTAGACAGAGAAAATCATTGTGAAAAATTTGCTGGAAGTATCATCAAACTCAATAAAAAGCAGTTTCGAGGAGGATGTGTGTGCAATGTTGCTTTCCTGTTTGAGGAAGTAAATCAAACACATCAGGGGAATACCAGAAAAAAAATAACTCTAATCGGTTCGGGGAGTTTGCTCACCACGGCCCAATCACTCATCGAGTTTCTGCTTGTCCAGCTGCTCCTCTTGATTGGAGCTGGCCATGTGTCATAACTGAAGAGTGCCCATTAGCTTTGTTCCTCCCACCGCTCTCTGTCTTTTGATTGCTGCCTCCCCACCAGCCAAAACACTTAGTAATGCCTTTTCCTCAGTAACTGTCCCGTGCTGTCATTCCAAAGCAGCTCATTATTCTGTAATTACTTACTCATTGCTCTCTCATATTGACTTTAATACAGTTACCTATGCAGTTATGCAGCACACTGATGGCCGCAGAGCAGGCATTGAATGGATTTGGGGTTAAGAGACAATTTTGTTTTCGAATATTGGTCTAAAATGCATTTATTGTATGTGTGTATATGTGTGTTTAGGCATGTATCTGTACACACAGATGCGCACATGTATGTAATATAGTCCCTTTTTCATAGGGTTGCTGATTTTAGGCAGTTTAAAAAAATATTTACCTCGCCTTATATTCTAGTGGAATGCTAGCAAAATATTGAGTTTGGGTTGAATTAAACTCAATCAAACCATTTTTTAACTCACAAATATTAACACAACATGTTTTCCACCCAGGTCCTACTGGTTTTTTCAAGGTATCTGGAATAGTCTCTTCTGCACCGGAAATGGACTGGCCTGTTAAATTTTGCCCTTTGCTGACAAGTCACAACTTCTTGGAAAACTCGCCCTCCTCGTTGGTAAGTTACATCTATAAAATCCTCAAAGTTGAGAGAAGTGAAGAGATTGGCTCTGTCTTTTCTTATGAGTGTCAGAAAGCGAGACAATCTGTTATTTGAATAATGAACGTGCATGACCAAGTAAGGCACAGGGATTTGTCCTGTGCCCAATTATCTGCTGGCTCAGCAGGGCTTGTCTTCCGTGCATTAAGAGCCGCCCTTGGTTGTGTAGACCCGGTGAAGCCCCAGCTCAGGAGGCTTCACTGTTCTTCAATGAAGGCCAGTGGACCTTTTCATCACATCTGTCTCTTAAGTATGCCAAGATGTCTCTCTCTTCCCTCTTTTATTTCAGACACTTAGAAGACACGAGGAAATAAAGCCTCAGTCTTCCCTGTCTTTGACAGAGTGGTCTGCTGAATCACTCTCTGAAATTAAGGGGATATAAATGTACCTTGGAGTGGCAGCGGCTGTGTTTTTGTGATTGGTGGGGAATTAATTTCTCGTCAGGTGGTGCTGGATTATCCAATCCCCTTGTGCCTGGTCTCAGAGGACACCAATAATTCCACCAGGCTGCTGTGCTCATAAGTTATCTTTGCCTTTTCTTTTCTGTTTCTCTCTCTCTTGTGTCTGGATTTGGTTGTGGTCTTGTAGAAAGAGCATTTGGGGTAGTTTAAGATGCTTCACTGGAGGTTACCGGATGCTCAAAGATTCCTAGTTCATTATCCTTGCTGTCTTATTCCCAACCAATATAAAAATATTTTGAATTTTTTGAGCAAACTGTGGTGCACGGGGTGGGTAGGAAGAATGAGAGGAGATATATTCTGTTAGCTTTGAGGAGATTGCTTGTTGATCCCCAACCCTGCTGTGATCTTCAGCCTTGGTATACAGGGGCTCCTTTGCAGCCTGAGGAAACTATAGGTGGTGATAGGAGGGGTAAGAAGCAGGAAAGCAGTATGAGCTATTGTAATTCCAGTCGTTGTCCACAGGATGATCTGAGATAATTTAACCCAATTACTTAACTTCAGTGTCTTGGGGATGTATCCAGAACTCTCTCTCCACACACACTCTCTCTCTCTTTCTCTTACTTTTTTTTTGTCTGAAGGAAGAAGAATCACTGGTGTTGGTATGATGGTTTGCAGTTTTCAGAATGCTTCTGCATATACTATCGCATGTGATTTTTTGAAACATCCCTATAAAATAGGAAAGGGGGTTATTTTGTGCTTATTACTTGTATAGTTTCTTTATGTTTTATTTTATTTATTACTTTATTATCTATATTTTCTGTTTTTGCTCTCTCTATAAATGATGTATCTGATATATGATGTATCACATCAAAATTAAATGATTTTACTCCAGCTTTTGCCACTCCAATCGACTCATAGAAAAGTGAGGGCCAGGGAGGTTGCATGACTTAACTCAGTGCCTGGATAAACGTGAAAGATTGAGTTCTCGAGCTCCATCTGTCTTTAGCCATTCAAAGTATTAACTTTTTTATTTTGAGATGGATGCAGATTTACATGCGCTTATAATACATAGGGACTGACTGCAGCCTTCACTCGGCTTTCTCAGTGGCCATACCTTCTGGAAACACAGCCAGTGTTCCCACTCAGGTATCGTCATTGATTCCAGCTGAGACCGGGAATACTCAACAAAAGGGTCCCACGAGTCCACCACTAGTACACACATTCGTGTATTCGTTTCTTCTCATCCATAGCACATAGATGATATGTGGATAGATTCTCAGAATAGTCCTTTGAAGAATAATTGCTGGGTTATTGTACCAACAGCATGTCCCATTTCATGACTGAGAAGCATTCCATGGATTTGCCACCACAGTTTAGTTGATAACTTAGTCAAAGTCATTGAAACAACATGGGTTGTTTCTAGCTTGAGGTATTGTCCACAAAGCTGGTACAGACAACTCTAGAGATTTATTTGTTTTTAATTATGTGTGTGTGTTATGTGCACACAAATGCAGGTGCCTACAGAGGTCAGAAGAGGGTGTAGGAGAACCTACAACTAGAATTGCATGAGGTTGTGAGCCTCCCTAACATGGGTGTTGGGAACTAAACATGGGTCCTCTGCAAGAGCAACTGTTCCCAACTCCTCGGCCAGCTCTCCAGCCCATATACATAGATTTTCATGTAAGCATTTGTTTTAATTTTGATGGGATTATTAGACAGGACTACACTTTGAGTTACAAATACTTCCAGGTCATCCCTCCTCCCTTTTAGGAAATAACAGGCCGTTTTCTAAAGTGGTTGCACCATCTTGTATTTTAACCAGCAGTACGCGAGCTTTCCTTTCTCCACATCCTCCCCAGGCTTTGCTGTTACCCATGCTGGTATGAGTAACGAGCCTGGTGCTGTTTTAACAGTCATTTCTCTCTTGGCTAATGATGTTGAACATCTTATGATCTTATTTGTCATTTTTTCTTCTCTGATGAAATGTATCTTTATATCTTTTGCCTGTTAATTTGATCCCTTGAACTTTGCTGTCGAACTGAAGGCCTTTATGCCCTCTACATAGAATATGTCCTTCATAGAGGCTATGCCGTTCACAGCTTTTCTCAATTTGCGGAGAAGAAATTCTTGATTTTGATGAAGTTCAACCTGTCAGTTTTTCCTTTGGTGTATCGTATTTCAGTGTAAAGTCTATGAACTCCTTTCTTAACCCTAAAACCTGTTGTTTCAGAACATTTAAAAAACTATTTTATTATTTTGCATTTTGTGTTTCGATCAATGACCTGTTTTGACATGGATTTTTATGTGACGTGTGAGACCTGAATCAGAATTCTTTTGTTGTTGTTTGTTTATGCCAATGGGTATACTGTTGACCCAGCAACATTTGTTGGACAGTCTGTCTTTCCTTCATTGAATTATTTTTACACCTTCGTCAAAAATAAATTGGACATATTGTGGTGGTCATATGTTTAGCTCTCATGCTACATTTTGTGCTGCTTGGCTTTTGTCAGTTTAATGCACACAGACCAGAGTTACCAGGTGTCTTAGGGTTATAATTGCTATAATCAAACAACCTGACCAAAACCAACTTGTGGAGGAAAAGATTTGTTTGGCTTACATATCTTGAGTCCCAGTCCACTGAGAGAAACCAAGGCAGGAACTCAAACTGGGCAGGAATCTGAGGCAGAATCTGATGTAAAGGCCGTGGAGAAGTGCTACTTACTGGCTTGCTCCTCATGGCTTGCTCAACCTGCTTTCTTATAGAATCTAGGACCACCAGCCCAGAGGTGGGGCCACCCACAATGAGTTGGGCCCTCCCTGATCAATTATCAATTAAGAAAATGTCCTACAGGCTTGCCTACAGCCTGATCTTATGGAGGTGTTTTCTCAGTTGAAGTTCTCTTCTTTCAACTGACTCCAGCCTATGTAAAATTAACATAAAACTAGTCAGCACACCAGGAAAAAGTAACCTCATTCCAGGAACTGCCTCCATCGATTGGCTTGTAGGCAGGTCTTGCAAGGAAGTTTCTTGATTGATGGCTCATGTAGGAAGGCCCAGCCCAGTGTGGATGGTGCTACCCATGAACAGGTAGGTGGTCCTGGGTTGTATAAGTAAGCAGGAAGAGTTAGCCACGTGGAGCAAGCCAGTAAGCAGGGATCCATGGTGGTCTCTGCTTCAGTTCTTACCTGCAGGTTCCTGCCTGACTTCCTGCTTTGGATTTCCTCAGTGATTAACTTTAACCTGTAAGTCAAATAAAACTGTGCCTTCCCCCAAGTTGCTTTTGGTTATGATGTTTTCCCAAAGCAACAGAGAATCAGACTAAGACACATTGCATTGATCTGTTTCTGTCACTGGTCAAATATCACACAGTCTTGATCACTGTAGATACTTTCAAAATCTTAGGAGCAAATAAGATGATTCTTTCAACCTTGGTCTTATGCAAAATCGTTTATTCTAGTTCCTTTAACTTTCCATATAAATTTTATTGTAGACTTGTTCATGACTAAACATTATTTTGCTGAGCTTGCCATAGAAATTTCATTATCAAAATTTCTGTGTATCAGCTGAAGAATTGGCATCTTTCTATATGTAGTCAGTCTTTTAACTCATCAACACAATATGTATCTCCATTTATTTAGATATTTGATTTCTCTTACCAGCATTTTAAAGTTTTTACATAAAGCTAGTACACATTTTGTTTTTCTGAGTCACTATAAATTAGACTCTCCCTTTTGACGTAAAAGCAGTCGATTGGAATCTAATTGGTTTTTGGATGTTTCTGTGTCTTCTAACCATGGTCAACTTACCTGCTAGTTCTAGGAGTTGAATATTTTTTTTCCAACTACTTCTCTGAGATTTTCTAAAGCCTATCTAAAAGCACATTTTTGTTTCTTTTTCTGATCAGTTTCTTTAAATCAAAGTTCAGTTTGTTAAGTGCTATCATTCCTAGATGATGTACACTATTTCTTGTGCCGCATCACAAGACAGAGGATGCCTAAGGTCGCATGTTCAGTGATGCTCGGGGCCCCGGGATCCACGAGACTGGATGGATCCATACATGTTCTCAATCACCATTAATCTTTCATATAATATGGTACGAATTGATTGACAATTTTAGATTAGAAATTGTAAAATTAGAATTCTTTTCTAACTCTATTATAATATCCTTACATCTATTAACTGGTGATTGGTCAAGAAGAACCCATCATTTATTTTCCTAAGTGTAGTGCCAGGGGCAAAGGGATCCTTCCTCATCATCTTCATCACGACCAGTGCTTTTTTGTATCAGTTTGGGGTCATGCAGTTTTAGGTTTGATGTGTTGCAACTGAATGTAGTTATTATTCCTTTTAATGATCAATTTGTTCCAATGCAGTCAATGGGAGTCACTCGAATTAGTTTTATTGTTCTTTGAAATGACTCATTTGCTATTTTAAAACTTCATCATAATTAAATATATCATAAAATTAACATTTTTAACAAGTTTAAGTGTATAATTAATTGCACATGAAGTTGAGTGTCATTGAATTACACATACAATCTTGTATAGCGACTGCTACAATTCGTTTCTAAGATGTTTTAAATAATTCTCATAACTATTCTGTGCCTGTTAACCAGTGACTACTGTCTGCCTCTCAGTACCCCTCAGTACCTCCTCTGGTACCCTATGACGTACCTCTGTTGACAAGCTTGCCTTGCCTAGGTGTTCCATTTACGTGTAATCTTGTCATTTTATGCCTGGCTTACTTCACTTAGTCTGATGTTTCAAGGTTCATTGTATCCTAACATCACTGGTCAGGCTAAATAATCCCCCCTTGTTTCTATACTCACTTTATGGATCCTTCTATCTGTGGACGAACACTTGGCACACATTTGTCTGTGTTGAGTGGTGTTGCTATGAGCATTAGCATCCACATGTCTCTTTGGGTCCCTGCTTTCTGTTACTTGGGGCATATACCAAGATGTGGATTTCTGACTTGTGATAATTATGTACTATCTGCTTTTGGAACTCTGAGCCGTTTTCCACAGTGGCCTCATGGTTTCACGTTCCCGCAGGCGACACACATGGGTTTCCGTTTCTGCACATCCTGATCAACACGTTTGCTTTTCACTTTTGAGAAGTTACAAGCCAACCTAGCTAGTTATTAACACGATCTACAATAAAGTAGATTATTATAAATTTGATTTGAATTTACCTAATGACTAATGTTGTTGACAGTGCTTTAATTTGCTTATTGGCCATTTTGATGTACCCTGTAGAGACATGACTATTCAGGTGCTATACCTCTTTTTAAAATTAGGTCACAGTACCTTTGCATTGTTGAGTTGCAGGGGATCATCATATATCCTGGATATTGAACATTTGTCAGACTCGTGATTTGACAGTATTTTCTTCCATTCTGTGAAAGGTTGATTTTTGAAACATTCTTCATCATGTTCTTTGATATATATGTTTTAAATTTTTGATGAAGGCCAACTTACATATTTTTCCTTTCTTCCTCATGTTTTTAGTGTCAGACCTAAGAATGGTTGTGAAATTCAAGTTCAGGAATCCTTATCCCTGTCTTTTTTTTCTAAGAATATTATCACTTTAGCACACACATTTTTTTCTATCATTTTGTGTCGGTTTTTAGATATGGTGTAAGATAAGGTGTCAAGATTCATTCTTGGCATGTGGAAATCAGGTTGTCCCGAGGCCATATTTAGATGATATGGCACTATTACCAAAAGATTATTATGAACAGACGAATGCAGATTTATTCCTGGAATTTTAATTCTATCCCATTGCTTTGTACGTTTCTTGTTAGCTACACTGCACTATTTGATCACCTTAGCTTTGTAGTAATTGAGAAATATGAGTACTTGAGTCTTTTTGAAGAGTGTTTGGCTATTCAGGGTTCCTATAATTCCGCATGAATTTAAAGATAAGGTATTCCATTTCTGTGAAACTTAATTGGGATTTTGATAGTGATTGGGTTGAAGAATGTTAAATCCTCCAAGAATATGAATTGCGGCATCTCTCTATTCCTTTAGGTTTTTCTTTTAAAATTTGCATCAATTTTTCACAATTTTCAGTGTAGAAATCTCTGCCCTGGAGACATGCATCCTGGGGCCTTTTGTTCTTTGGACGACGTGTGATTCTTTTAAAGGTTGTTTATTGCCCGTGTATAGAGGCACACTCAACCTCTCTGTGACCCTGAAATAAATGGGAATAGATAGTGTCTTTCTCACACTGTTTGGTGATAGCATTTTTACTTGTGTATTCCGTGGCATTTGGCTGCTCTCTAAATGTTCATGAATTAGTTATAATTTAGTCATCGGCTTTTGGGGCTTGTCTGTGTTCTGCAATTCTGTTGCCTCCATTTATTGGCTGTAGTACCTTTCTTTTAGATTCTTAGGTATGTTGTCTATGTATAAGAAATATTGTTTTACTTCTTTCCCATCTAAATGCCTTTTATTTCTTTTTCTTACCAATTTGTTCTGGCTAGAACTGGGTTCAGTCCTCAGCACTAGAAAAAAAATCTTTGTCAGGCAGTTCTGACTGACATCTCTGTGATCACAGACAAGGCATCTCATAATTGTTTTCATTCATTTGAGATATTTCTGCTTTTTAATATGAGTGATATTTACTTACAACTGGATTTTTGAGGTACTGCTTTACACGTCTCTAGATCTCATGCAAATCATGGCTTTAATTAGTTTTCTCTGTCATCTTTTGGAAAGCTGAAAGGGATTCCATGGGTCATCACCGCATTGGGTGTCAAAGTTTAGTGTTATTTGAGACCCAGTATGGAGGCTCTAGTTGTCCTGGGAAGGATGGGTGTTCTGCTCTACTCCTTCTTAGAGGGAATGTTTGGGAGAGATTCCCCTGTACTAAATATGTGGGCTACGCCAAGTGAGTTCTCTGAGGAAAAGTAAGTAGATAAGGTACACACTCAGTCTGCCACGAAGGTTCAAGTCTGAGTTACAATCAAGGCGATGCTGGGTACTGTGTTGACACTGAGTGAGGAAAAGTAGAAGAAAAAGAGTAGAAAAAGTACTAGCAGAGAACCCATAGACTTTTTCCTTGGTGGGGGATGGGGGAGGGATGAAAATCTAAAACTATTTAAACAAAACAAGGACAAATTGAACACTATGTCCTGACTCATCAATAAAAGCTGGAGGCAGGTATGTGATCAGCTATACGAATAAGATCTGGGAAAGTACCTGGATTTCGCCATACCACCCTAGGAGACTAGTAACTCATTAGTTCATGGGGTCGAACGTCAGGTGCGTTGTACATGCCACACAGGTTCTAATTATATGCGTCCGTTGCTATGTTTTGGCTTAACTCAGTGCTGGGTACCTTTACACAGGTACCATGCCAATTGGAATGACCTCATAGAGAAGTATCACTAACTCAACCTCATGGGTGAGAAAGACATTGTGCTCAGAGAGATTAAGCCTTACAGTTTTCAAATGTCAGAGTTAGGATTTACACTGAGGTAAGTTGAGGCCAGTGTTTCCCACTCCACGAGAACTACCCTTGTGAAATACGATTCTGAGAGAATAGAAATGGCTTCCACGAGAATGCAGGGGCTCAGCTACTTTTTAAAAGGTGTGCAAGACTCACTGTTGATGTGTAGTCGTAGGAGAAGGTTTTATGATATAGGGTTCTTTCTGCAGTCTAACTACTTAAAGAAAATGTATCTTTTTCCCTGAAACAAATTTTATTGGTTAAGAAGAGATCACTATGAAATCTACCGGAGCATAAAACAAAAGGTGAAATGTGGCGGGAGGCATACACTGGTTCATCTCACACCGAATAGCGCACTTTCAGAAAGAGCTGTAAATTAAATAAAGTCGCACACGTCTGAAACTGTTTAAGCCTTTAACAAATATTTGGGACAGTGGTGCTGTTACGGAAACTTATTGCCAGTGATAAAAGAACCAGTAGAGATAAATTCTGGCTAATAAATCCTGTCATCTTATCAATGAAGTAGAAAGTACGGCTGTAACAGGCTCCTGATGTAGTATGCATCACAGCGACTTCTCTTCAGCATCTGGGCTAGGCTGGCAGGCTAAATGCAAACATCAGCCGGCCAGTGCCGTGCTTTGTGCTGTTCCTCAAATACTGAGCTACCAAACAAAACCCTGAAGACACCTCACCAAGCCCTCCATCAGAATCAGAAATAGCAAAGTGATTACAGGGCAGATTAATAGGGGCCCTGCTAAGGTGGAAAGTGCAGACTGAGCAATACAGGTAGAGAACTTAATAACTGACTGTGCGCTGGCTCTGAGTGGCTGTAAAGGATTCTTTGGAGACAGTATTTTATAAAGTAACACGGCTGCCTGAATCAGCTAAGCAGGTTTTCCTAGCTGAGTTGTGGGGGATGGTGGGGATTCTGAAAAGATCTGGACTTCTAAATAAGGTACATTACCCACTATTCAGAAGTTTAATTAAAAAGGAAATGAAATCATATACTATAACCTTATAGGAAAAGATGTTTAAAAATCATTCTAGTGCCACCTAGATCATCATAGCAAAGAAGAAATCAGAGTCTAATTGCCTCTGGGGTGTTTACATATGTTATCGCAGAAGCTGGGAGAACATATCAAGTCGGACGCAGGCATTTTTTATTTAACCCACTGTCAGTTTTCACTTTCCAGTTTCTCCGATGCAAATACAATATCATTGCAGAGGTAACTCAATTTCCACAGATGTATTCCTGAAAACCAGATGTGCTGTGTGCAAACCAAATTGTTGTGGATCAAATTGTGTTTTATATCCTCAGGGAACTTGTTATTTAAGCATCTGTGATGCTTACGATGACTTAAAAGATTGGCATTTATGGGCCAACTGGCTACCTCTGATAACCTGGTGTGTCTGTGTTTTGTCAGGGTCATGTTTGCACTGTGCTGTGGAGGAAAAATAAGTGTCAGCAACTTAACACTGCAAAGATTTATTTCTTGTTTTCCTCAGCAGCTGACCCAGGCCAGATGGTTCTCCTGTGGCCTTGCCTTCCGAGGGACCAGGGTCTCAGAGACTCACACTCCTTTCTTCAAGCAGCGCCAATATCTCAGTGTCACATGACCTCGCATAACTGCACAGGCGGAGGCAGGCATGGTAGTGACTGCCTAGAAAGTTGCAAAATGGCTTGGTGAATACAGTCTGCCTTTCTGGTGTCCATCACCATGTTGTTGCCCTTATGGGCTTTGGAAGCGTCACTGAGCTTCTCTGGAAGAACTAATTGGATTTCAGATCCCTTGCTATATTACAGATTCAAGGATACCTTTGCACATGAGTATAATTCATTGTCAAAATAATGATGAAGTTAATTCGGTCACCAGATTTAGGAGACAGAGGAAGAAAGTCTATGGGATAGAGTTGCAGGCTCTCAAAATAAGTCTTGGCTGAACACAGTGATCTCTGTGCCATGCCCTTGGTCCTGTAAAGTTTGCTTTTTGGTTTTTTTCACCTTGTCTTCATGGTATCTGTGATGGTTAACTTTGGGTGTCATCTGGGGTAAATAAAGGACAGCTCCGGTGGAGGCAAAACCATCCATCTGGTGAACCAATTGAATAGAACAGAGGACAGAGGAAGAGCTTATTTACTGCTTCTTCTCCAGCTGGGCGATCCTTTGTGTTCTAGCCTCAGACATCAGAACTGCATTCTCTTTGGCCTTTCACCAGCAATTCTGTGGTTCTGATGTCTTTGGCTTGCAGCTGAGCTACACCATTGGCTTCCAGCTTTCAGGTGACACATTGTGGGATTCCTCAGTTCCTATGATTGCTTGGGTTGGTTTCCACAATAGATACATTCATATATGTCTAGTCACAGTTATCTGTCCTTTAATAATTGGGAAGTTATTTGAGAAATGTATCATTTAACAATTTTGTTGTGAAACACTGTAGAGTAAATGAATACAAGCTAAGATGTCTACATCATCACTGGTTGATATAATTGAATGGAACCACTGTTGCATATTCAGTCTCCTGTTGATGGAAACGTTACTATATGGTGCGTATCCTGTTGGCTCTGTGTATGGGACTCAAGTTACTCCTCTGACTTTGGTCCTCTTATGTACCTCATTTGGTCTGCACATCACTAACTTGTTCTCAGCTCCTAGCCATCTCTGATCACTGCTCTCTGTATACATCCTTGGTTCAGTAAATTAATTATATGACCTGTCCTAACCCTAACCCTCTCCTAATACTTAGATTTTTTTATTATTAGATTAGACATTTTATTTTTTATTTGTATTTTTTCTTTTTATAAAATAGATTCTTTTCTTATAGAATATATCCTGATTATAGTTTCCTCTCTCTCTCTACCCCTCCCAGGTCCCCCCCATCCTCCCTCCCCTCTGGATCCATTCCCTTTCTCTCTCTCTCATTAGAAAATAACAGGCTTCTAAGAGATAACAACCAAACATGACAAAATAAAATACAAGCTGAAGCAAAAACTATCGCATCGAAGTTGGACAAGGCAGTCTAACAGGAGGAAGGGAGTCCCAAGAGCAGGCACAGGAGTCAGAGTCTTACTCATTCCCACAGTCAGGAGTCCCACAAAAATCCTAAGCTAACAGGTCAAATATATATTCAGAAGACCCAGTGCAGACCGCGTGGGCCCTGTGCTTGCTGCTTCAGTCTATGTGAGTGTTTCTGCACCTTGCTTAGTTGGTTCAGAAGGCCTGGTTCTCCTGCTGTCCCCTTTCCACTCTGGGTCTTACAATCTCTCTGCCTCCTCTTCTGCAGGACTCCCTGAGCTCTGAGGGGAGGAATTAGAGGGAGAGAGTGCAGGAGGAGACAGCTGGAATTGCAGAGCTTTGGGGGGAGGTGTGGAAGCCTAGTGCAGGGGAAGCTTCCTGGATCTATGAAGGTACCCTAATGGGATCCTACCACTCTGTTTTATCGTGGCTTCTGAGTGGGTGGTGCTACCGTATTTCCAAAAGCTTGCTCAAGGACATCATTCCTCACACTGTCCCGATTCTCCCCATCGTACCTGTCCCCTGGGATATAGCATCTACTGATTATTTCTATTCGTATAAAAAGCCCATTGCCTCATCTTAAAGAAAGAAAACCTATCTTTACTCAGTCTTATTACAGGTCCCTCTGTACTACCATCACAAAAGTGTTTAATTGATCTACTCCTACACTTACTGCATGTACCCCAGTGAGTTTTTTAACCCATAAAATCCTGACCAACTTTCTTCATCAAGGTCATCTTTGATTTCTGTATTGGTTAACCATGTTTATTCTTGTATTCCACTTGTTTGCCTTGAATTGAATAAGGTCTCGGAATCTGACTTTTGAAAAGTTCATTTATACTTAGTAGTTTTAAAAAATGTTGCATGGCTTATCTATTAGGTTTGCGAACTTTCTTTTGCTTTTAAGCAAATTCAAAATTGACTTGTTTGTTCAGTGTTCATATTGTTGCCGGTCTAAAAAAAAATCTCGCATGTTTTAAACTCCTTTTAAACTCATTTGCTCCTCATTTCCACAACATCTGCCCTCTGTAAGAACAATTTAGAATTTAATTTAAATCTTTAAAAAGGTTTTATGTTTTACGTCTATGGTGCTTTGTCTACGTGCCTATGTGCATCATGTGTGTGCCTGATCCCCGTGGAGGTTAGAAAAAGGCATTGGATCCTCTGAAACGGGAGCTGCAGGTGGCTGTTGTGAGCTATCATGTGGGAACTGGAAACCAACCCTGGGTCCTCTGCAAGAGCAGCGAGCGTTTCTCACTGCGGAACCATCTCTCCAACTCCCGCATTCACTTTTCCCTAGATAATACTTTTATGATTTTCACATACACTTAAGCTAAACACTGCCATCAATAAAGTCCACTCAATAAAGTCAAGCATGGCCTTTCGGGAGAGCCTAGTGACCCGTTTGAAGTCCATCCGGCTTATAATGAATGCAGGTGACATTGTCCTGGGAGTCAGGTAATGGAGAGACGAGGGGACAGACATTTGGATATAGCTTCAGCCTGTGTCCTGAGTACCGGGTTAATACTGGGGAGGAAATGTTCTATCTGTAGAAGTCTAACTACCTGAGTTCAGGCATCAGGCTCCAGGCGGCCGATACAGGGCTGAGTACCAAACACTATTCTGAGACTTTCATTTGTTCCATCAAATTCTCATGACATCCATGTGATGTAAGGATTTTACAAGTATTATTCTAGCCTCAAGAGAAGGACACAGCACTGTACTTGTCAGCTGCAATCTTTTGCCCTCAATTTAGAGAAAGAGAAAGGAAGGATAGAAAGAAATTTTCACCACTTTTGCAGGCAGCCATGATATAGAATGAGAGAAAAGTAGAAGAAATCTTCACGGCCTTTTTAGGCTGTCCTAAGCTTGGAGAGGACTAGCTGACAGTGAGTCAGGCTAGCGTCTCAGCTCACTATCTAGAAACTCAATCTCTCCAACCTTTGTTCTTTTAAGTAAGAATCAACACACTAATGAAGGACAAATCAACCAACAAACCACCAACCAACACCCACCCAGGCTCTCGGGGCTTCAGACCTTTTATATCCTAAGCAAAAGTTCCCATAAACCCATGCGGCGCACAATCCCCAAAACAAGCTACAGGTGCCATAATGACTGCACCTAGCCAAATGACAGCCACCTGTATCAACCATTCCAAATCCAACTCATGAACAATGACTGCACCTGGGATAGGAACATAAACCTAATCCAAACGCCATTTTGTGTTTTTAAAGAAACCAAAATAACAAAAACTTAATTCCAAGTGTTCCACTACACAGCACCAACATTCACCCACCATAACATATACACAAAGTGGTAGAGTTGGGATTTGAACTGGCGCTGATATCCACTATGCTATAGTCCATGCCAACAGTACATATGGCATGTTAATTATTTTTCAAGTAGAATTTTAGGTCTTATAAGAAACCAGGAGGTCAGGTTGTCCAGTGACTGTAAAATATGTGTCAAGTATTCTTAGAGTATTCTGGGGAAAATTGTATAGGCCTCTAGTAACAACAATATGGCCTCTAACAATAGCGAGAGTAACCATAGCAATGGCAGCCTAAGTGGGCGAGGGTTAAATGGAGCTGGACATAATCAGCACACTTCACTCATTCTGTTTTCCCTGTTGGGTATTCACACATTGTTTTATTTGAAGAAGAATTTATACAACTTTTTTTTTTCTTTTAGTAAAAACGATTGACTTTTCAATGTAAGTCCATATGTTGGTAAGTGGGAGTCCCCAAATATGAGGCCTTTTCTGACATCATTAAGAAAGACCGTGCTTGTATCTCTGGGATACAGTAGCTGGGAGTGATTGTCTCTTTGTGTACCATGTTTGGGGTCTTGTTCTTAACTCAGTGGCCCCAAAGAAAGCAGTTGGGAGGTTCTGGAGTCCAACTGTTCGTAGGGTTTGATTGAAGGTGTGTGATTTGGAAAGAAGTATTCAGTCGGGAACAATGGTTTTCTTCAAATATTAGTGCCTATAACTAAGAACGAGACATTCTGGATTCAAAGGTGACTCAGTCTTAAGAGGAGTGGGCCAATACAGAGTTTCAGAAGTAAAGGAGTGAGGTCATGTCATCAGATGTAATCCAGCCAGACTGGAAGACTGGTGGGGGTGGGGTGCCCCAAGTGGCTTCTCTGCTGGTTGAAAGGTTTGACTTCCTGGCTTCTGAGACCCCTTTAAACTCTAATAATATATCTAAGAGGTCCTCAGTGCAAAGGGCTAGCCATTAAATCTTTCTACTCCATTTGTGTTACAAATACCGTTTTAGATTATATTCTTTATCCAAGGTCATTTACCATCACCCTTGATATAAATCAATAGATGATATGATTCTAGCCATTCCCAGCTGATCTAACAATACATCAATTCTAAACATAGAATTCGCATTAGGTTTGGTTCACAGATCAGAGAGTTTAGAACTAAGCGCTGTGAGGTCCTTAGAGACAGTCTACTCCAATAGTTTATTGTACGGATGACAAAAGTCAGGCTAAGGAGCATTGTGTCTGCCCTGGTTTACCTCTCTCATCTTCCTCTGGGCTCAGTCTGTTCGTTCCTGAGCCCCTATGAACCGTGCCAGCAACAGTCTTTGACTTGTTTCTGATGAGCTTTAGAATTTTGCTGAGCAGTGTTAAATACATGTTATTAAGCACCAACTCTGTACCGATCATTGTTATGAGTGTTTTGCCAGCAGGATGAAAATTAATTGTGCAAGCAGAATTATTTTCCTTATGTAAAAATGAGGCAGATGAGGCTCAGAGAAGCAACAAGTATTACATAGCAGGATCAGGTGGCAGCCTTCAAATTCTACTCTGTAAATGTCTGACCCCAAAGTCTGTGCTATGCACCAAGCCCAGCCTTTAGCCGTAAGTCTTATGTGGGGACCTTGTTTGCTTACCAGATCCTCTTGCCATGGACTTTCTGAGTCAGGTCTCAGCTTACTTCTGCACACTGGGTGTTGAATATCTATCTGGACTGCTGCTCAGGGCCCGGTCTTGGCAGCTAGTCATTGACCTCATCTTTGTGGTTGTGGTTTTCACTTGGTTTCTGCTTTGAATTAGAATAGATGCAGGACCTGAGAGTAAATGAGAGGGCTGGCACCTAAGTGTTCGAACGCACAACATAGTAGTGCATTTCCACACTCGCTCCATTCCCTGTGAAGATGAAAGGAAGAGAGCTACCTGATTGAATATGTTTTTAACTGAAATGGAAATTTCATCACTTTCTCCTTGTTTCCCCCCTCCATCCCCTCCCCGTTACTCTCATTGAGCCCCTTCCACATGCCCCCTACTCAAGCTGATAGCCTCTTTTCCTTTGATTATTATTGCAACATATGATGTGCGGGTAAGCATGTACATGCACGCTTTACAGATTAACAAAGTGAGAGTCCAGAAAACGACCTCCGTGCCTGCTAGCATTTGTGATCGCTACGAAAGCATCTGAAGATAATGGCAGTTCTATAATCCCCTTTGAAGCTAACTATATTTTCCTTCTTATATAATGTCAGTTTATAGAGTCAAATAGTTTTCATTCATGGGTTTTTTTTTTCATCATTTCATAAACGCCTATAATGTGTTTTGATGATATGCACTCCCATCATCCCTCTCCCCCAAGCCCTTTCTTCCGGACAGGCTTCTTTACATTCATGTCTTCTTGTGTTCTGTGAGCCATTGGGTTTAATCAGGGTTTAATGTTTTCATGAGCAGGGTAGGGGCGGGGGGGCGAGTGTTGCTGACTGGAGCATGGGCAGCTAGCCAGTGGCTATACCACTGAAGAAAAGGACTCTCCCTTCCCTAGTGGCCATGAAGTACCAAGGGATCCATGGGGGTTGTCGAAGGGGCCAGTTTTGTGTGGGTCTTGTTCCTGTAACCACGGGTACTGTGATTTCTTGATAAAAACGGCCATTTCATTCCCAAGGAGACAGCACTTTGTAGCACTCTTCCCCATCCTCCAGTTCTTAGAGACTTTCTGGCCCCTCTTCTGTGATGTTCCCTGAGCCTTGGATGGAGTCAGAAAGATGCATTTAGGATTGAGCACTCAACTGTCTTTTATTTCCAGCCCTTTGCCCAGTTACGAATCTCTGCACGCTGTAAAAAGTTTTCCTGACCAAATATGAAAGCAGAACTAATCTGCGGGGATGAACATAAATATTTAGAAGGTAGTTTGACAACAGATCTGTTTTTCAGAGCAATAATGCTGCCCATTGTAAAAGAAGAATCTTCCTTGACTCCGACTGATAGCAGCACTAAAGACAATTGACAACAGGGTCCTCACAAGGTCCTCACAAGATCTCTCTTCATGGGCCTTGGACCAAGCTTCCAGTAGCATGAATTCCTTCTTAGGAAGTGGAACAATCCTCAAATCCAATCAGAAAGTGGTTGGTGACCCCTGTGTCTGTTACATCACTGTTTTACCAGTTGGCACTCTTGCTGGTTAGGTCAGTATGTAGCACGCATACAAATACAAAAGCTAGTCAGTAGGGAGGGAGCTTCCAGATCAGTTCCAGCTTTCTCTACATCCGCACCAGAGTGTGTGGTATCTTAAGCAATAAGGTCTTTCCAGTCATGAAATAGTTTCAATAGTATTTGTTCAGAATCATTTGATAGTTCCTCTTCCTCTTCCTTTTAGAATTCTTTAAAGACAGGATCCCACATGGCCTGAAGCACACCAGGTAGCCTAGGACAGCCTTGAGCTCACGCCAATCTATCAGCCACAGCCTCCAGAGTGCTGGGATTACAGCTGTGAGCCGCCATGCTCCCCTTGTGTTCTATTCTTCATGATCACTGAATTATTATAACCTTGATCTCTGTCTTCCAATCTTTCAGCTCCTCATGAATAATTGTAATAGGATATTTCTTATTTTGATTCATTTTTCTCTTGTTTATATTTAAGCGTACAAGTTGAATTGTGTATTTTACATATACAAAATAAAATGTATTTTAAACTTAGGAAACAAAATTATAAATGCCAATAAAACAATAGATTAAGAAAAATATTTTCAATAACATGTATCTTTCCTGATCCTTCTGCCTTTCTGTCACCTAGAGGTAGCCACAATGCTGAATTCATTTTTATGATTTTCAAGTCTGAAGATACGGTTTCAGTATACTATAGATATATATACACATATATATGTATATATTTATACACATACACACTATATATATAGTTCTTATAGAATATAATGTATACCTAGTCTATATATACATAACAAAGATACATTGTTCTACTCCTCAGATAATTTACTAGAATTAAAACTTAACAGTGATCTTCTGCTATTCACTTTTTTATGCTGCTCTTGTTCCTATGGGCCCTTCTAGAACAGGCAAAATTTATTTCTATTTAAAAATTATTCCATGGTATTACACTATCACATCTTATGTTGTGATATTTTTCTGTTATGAGCTGTGTTGTAATGAATATGAATTGTAAAACTTTGGATTATTCCTGGGTAGAAGTATTTGGTAACAGGTTGTTACCCAGGCTATTTTGGTGAATGTTGCCTGTCCATTTGGGAAGAATGTGTATTCCTCTGTTTAGAAGTAGAATGCTCTGTCAATGTCAATTAACTCCAGGTGTTTGATGGTACCGTTCAAAATATTTGATAACTTTTCTTTACTTGCTGTATAGCTTGCTGAGGGAAGAATGCTGACGTTTCTGATTGTAATTGTAGACTTGGTAGTATCAGGACGAAGTGTTCTTAATTCATGATAATCTTGACATGGTCAATAGAGCTATTTTAAAAGATGATTTATTCCGAGTGATGCATTTCTTCTCATTGTTTTATTTTTAAAACTACATAAATCAATTTCTTGATTACCATCAGCATGATACACCTTCAGATGATCTACGTTGTTTAAGTGTCTCATAGTAGCATGTAGTTAGATGGTAGTTTTCAATCCACATTACCAATCTCTGTCATTTAATTGATACATTTGTACCATTTATATTTAAGTAGTTATTTGCTAGGGCTCTGTCTGTTGCTTGTATCCATCCCTACCACAACTCTGTGTGTGTGTGTGTGTGTGTGCACGTGTGTGTGTGTGTAACATATTATCTAATGCTAAGACCATTTTTTATTCCTAACAAGTTTTTCCTTTTTCTTGTTATAAGAGTGTCCTGCAGACATCAAGTTAGGTTAAGATCCCTGATACTACAGTTCAAGTCTTGCTTCTTGGGGCTTTGAAAAAAAATTGTATTTCCATAGGATTTTTGGAGTTATATAATAGTCCTTGACAAACTACTGATATTTTTTAAAGACTATACTAGTCTCTGTATAAAATGAATGAGAACAGCTATTTTCGTGGTGATGCAAATCCTTACCCGTGGCCATGGTAAAAAACCTCTTTATAGTTCTCTCTTTCGTCTTCCATGTTATGTTCTAATTCTCTAAGAAAGTATCCCACAATTTGAGATTTGTTTCTTGGCACTTTATTTTGATTGTATTTACAAAATATATTTCAAAACTAATTCTGCAAACCTCATGGAGTCAATTGACCAGCCTTCTTAGGGGCTCACAGAGCCTGAAGCAGCAGACATGGAACCTACTGGGTTCCCCAAATTATGTCTTGAGGTTGCCTGGCCTGGTGCTCTTGCAGAACTCAAATAGGAGTGTGTCCCTGCACCTCTTGCCCACCCTTGAGTACCTTGTCCCTCTACTGGGTTGCCTAGTCCAACCTTGAAGTAAGGGGTTGTGCCTGACCCTGTTCCATCTTGTTGTGCCATGTTTGAGCATAATCCTAGGAAGACTGCCGTTTCTTAGGGAGAGGCAGGCTGGGAGTGGGAAGATGGGGGCTAGATAGATCTGGGATATAGGGGTGATGAGGGAGGAGCTGGGAGTACAGTAGGGAGAGAAGGCAGAGTTTTGGAATGTATTATATAAGAGAAGAAAAATCTAAAACGTGCTAATAAACATTTTATTTAAAAAAAAAAAAGAAAAACAATACTTCTGCTTCCTCGCTGCTTAGTGCTGTATATGTATATATTTTAGATTAGATATATTTAGATTTTAGATTAGATTAGATATTGGAATTTTAAACTTTTAATTAATTTAACTAATTAAAATAATTTAATTTTTAATAATTATATAATTATGTATTAAGACAATTTTGCTCTTTCATTTGGACATTCAGATCATTGATTTTATTCATTACTGTCATCCTGGTTAGGGTCTTTCCTTTTGTGCTGAGCAGGGATTCTATTGTCCCTGTTTTTTCAGAAGAGCCTGTCCTGTTCCTTATTTTACAGAAATGAATTCTCACGTCTCTCCACTGGGTCTTCCAGGCTCCTGGTGAGAGGTCTGTACTGCTTCTGAATGAGAGATGTCTCCTAAGGGTGACAGCATTTGAACGTGGTTCTGGGTTGACAGCACTGTTTGGGGACGTTTGGGGGGAACCTGTGCCACATCCAGTTTTCTGTGATTGGTGTTCACTTTTGAAGATGTGGGCTCTCAGCCTCCCACTCTGCTGCTAAGCATACGGCTTGCCGCTATCCCCCTCCCTGCCAAGGACTCAGCCCCTGCGATCCATCAGCCAAAATGAACTCTCCCTTAAGGTGCCTCGGTCAAGGTATTTTATCATAATAACAGAAAAAACAGCCAATACGATATCATTTTCCTGCTTTAAGAAGTATCTTTGTATTTTCACTGTTAAAGATTTCATTGTGGATGTGTATCAATCTCTGTCCAAGACTTTTCTGTAGTCCAGTGATGGTATGGCTTTCTCTTTTAAACTGTTAGTGTGTAATGCTATTAGATATTATCTAATGCTAAGGCCACCTTTGTAGTTCTAAAAAAATACAACTTGGTAAACATATATTTGTCACACCTACCCGTCTTAACCCCTATATATGTGTGATATGTGTGTATAAGTGTTTACGTGTATGTACATACATGCATATACACATACACACAGTTCTAACACATACTATGTATACTTTACTACTTTTTAAAAATGTATTCATCAATGGAATTAAACTCCGGCTTCTTTTTCATATCTCGTGGAGATCTACTCTCAGAATTAAATATACGCCAGTCACACACAAAAAAACTCACTGTGTGCTAGAACTTGATGTAGGGCAGAACCTCAAAGTAAAGCAGGTAAAAATCCCTGTCCTCATGTAACTTACATTTAATTACTTGACTATTTATTAGAATTTGCGCTGAAATATCTTATTACTAGTGTTTCCTTGGAATATCACAAACTTACTGGCACAGTTGTCTTTTGCGGTAATTGTTTTCTATTTATTTTAGAGGCGAGGTGCTTATTTTAAGACTGTTTCACCATCTTGCTGAGAACTTAGTCACTTACTGTCAGCACTTTGACATTTTTTGGAACTCTGCCTTAACAGAGTTTTTGCCCACTGCAAAACAAAGCTTCCCTAAGATTGAGAGCTGCGCAGCTCTCTACCTGTACCCGTACCCGTACCCGTATCCATATCCGTACCTGTACCCGTATTCGTATCCGTACCCGTATCCGTATCCATATCTATCCCTGTAGGTAGGAACATAAATCTGAGAACTTGGCAACACGACTATTTAGAGAAATTCCAACAGTATGTCTCACTAGGGCCTCTCAGCCCTGGGCTTTTGACTATTTTTTACAGTGCTAGGTATCAGTTCCCATCTGTGGTTCAAGCTTCAAACACAATCAGAAAAGAGTTGTTTACTTCCCTAACAGTCATATATCCTGGCCTTTTACACTTCATAATATAAGGAGACTTTTTTTTTCTGTATCACAAAATAAGTTTCTCCATTCTCTTTTATGTCTACAAAATATGTTTCTATATGAATGTATATAATGTATTTTACCAAGGTTTTATTGAAGGATACTATATATCCAATTTTTTACTACTACCAAGAAGGAACTCTGAACATAAATCATTTTGCACATACATAGAGGCATAATAGAATAAATCTTAGAAGCAAAATTATTAGGTCAGATGAAACAGGGAATATTACACACACACACACACACACACACACACGCACGCACGCACACATTCATTCATGTTGGATAGGCAACATACGTTACAAAAGTTCTAAGAAACAAAAGAGTAAATTATAAACTGAAAAAAATAATTCTTCAGTAAAGCCCTTCACCAAGTTCCTCTTTGAAAAGGCAGCTAGCTGAATCTTTCCTAAGCTAGGCCATGCCTATACAAATATACGTGTGTATAAAGATCATTTCTCTTATGTTTCAGACTGTATTCCAGGGTGTAGACATCAGAAGGTTTCTATTCATTTCTTGTCCACAAAATAATCGTGTGGCTTAGTGAACGCACCTCCTTCGTACCTTTGGCTGTCTCAGTTGTCATGCTCAGGGTAATACAAACATGCTTGTAAATTCCTTCAGTACAGCTGAACTTGCCCCGACAATGTTTTGCACTATGCTTTGGGGGGAGTTGGAGATATTTTCTAGAATCCTCAATTTTCTTTGTCCGTACCTTTCAAATACGATCCAATTTAAGTACTGTAATCAGGAAAATATAATCAACATGATAGTGTTGAAGTCTGATTTAGTTGAATATAGTTGAAGTCCTAGTTCACTATGTGATCAGGTTTCCCAAAACTCCCATCATATTTGAAAAACATGTAACCCATATTACCCAACTGTAGGTTGCATGCTATACAAATAGATTATACATCTCAAGCTTGCTGACCACAAAGTCGGAGCATGTCAAACCACATTATCAGTCTGGTAGGTGTGTTAAATTTTATCAATAACATAGCTGATCTGCCTTCTTCCTGTAGTTCTTTCATTTTTCTTTTGTTCTGTATATTTTATTTTAGTGAATATATTCAAATACAAGCTTATCATCTGCCGGGACAGTAACATCTGAGCATTAAACAACAATTATCATTAGCAAAGCCTTCCTCTGTATAGCCCATTTTTTGCTATAGGTTAATGCTTCTTTATCATGTTTTCATATTTTTATTTTTAACCCTTGTCTTTATGTTTCAGACATAGCTCTTACACACATCATATCCTGATCTATCCATTCCTCTATACAGTCTGTTTCAATGTATTCTACTCCTATGTGTATATAAATATATACATATATATACATACACACATATCTATATATCTATATATTTGGATTTATTTTGTTTCATGTATCTTGTGCTTTTTCTTTGTTTTACTTCTGCCTTATTTTCTTTCCCCTCCTTTGTTGCTTTTATTACCCTTTCGCCCCTCTATTGGTTTGGGAGATAGTTATTTCTTATTTTATTCCCTTAGGGGGCACTACTGTTGAAAATTCCAAATGTATACTTAATACAGTGTAAAGTTAATTAATATTTTTACAATCTTTCCAAATAATGATACCGTAGAATAATGTAATTCTAGTTATCTCTACCCGCCTTATAGGAGATCACCCGTTTCACTGGCATCATAAATTAGATACCTTATTATTGTTTTATAGAGTCGGCTTTTATTCAGATTTATCCACATGGTCACCTTTTACTGCACTCAATGTCTTCCTACTTTAGAGCTTCATTCTGTCATTTTATTTCTTCTTAAAATACATCCTTTAAATTTCCTTTGGTATATGATACCTGGGTTGTTTATTATTTTTATTATTTTTGCTGTTTGATAATTTCATACATGCATATGTGCTTTGATTAAAGCCATGACCCTATCCTGTACCTCAGTTCCTCCCTTAATCCTGTCACCTCTCAATAGCATGTGCTCTTTCTCTAAGCCCACTGACTTGACTTACATCACCTCTATGTGCACAGCTTAGAGCTATCTATGGGACCATGTGCAGCATCTCCCAGAAGCCATCAGTAGCCAATAGCTCCTCGACTAGGGGTTGGATTTCATTACCACTCTCCTACCGAGGCTGGACTGTTTCTGGATTGATCATGCCTGGTCTTACACGCGCAGTCACGGCCCCTGTGAGTTCATGTGTGTGACTTGCCTGTCATGTCCAGATAGCATTGCTTTGCCTTCTCCAGCTCTTACAATATCTCTGTCTCCACATCTATGGTGGGCCCTGAGACTTTGGACGAGGGGTTGCGATGTAGGTGTTCCAGTTAGAACTGAGTACTCCTTAATGCTGACCAGTTATGAGTTTCTGTGCTAATTGATATGCACTGCAAAAAGAAGCATCCCTGATGAGTGTTCAGAAATTCAATAATCTATGGGTATAAAGGTAAGTACTTAGGAGGCAGTTAAATACTATGTCCATCTAGCAGAATAATAGTAGTGGATCTTCCCCTAGGGCATATGACTTACCATGAGCTCTCAGCCCCATTAAAGGTGCAAGACACACATTTTATCTTGTTGATATAGGAGGTACAGATAGATGAGTTAGAATTTAAGATGGATCTGAAGTCCAATCAGAAAGTGATTGGTTACTCTCATAACATCATGCCAGTACTGCATCCATGGACCTATCCTGTTGAGTTATTGTCTATGAGAGCTGGAAGGGGTCACAGATTGGTGAAACTGTTGACTGCTTTACTCCACTAGTAATACATATGGTGCCTTCCAGCGCTATGAGAGCTGCTCCCATAGTGGAGTTAAGCTTCCAGGTTGGTACCAACTTGATTTCCCCGTGTTCTATGACTCAAATATATGCAGTCATCAGCAATGGGGTCTAACTATCATATCCTGGAAGCTAACCAAGAGAAATGGTAATTGCCTGTGAAGTTTGGGGACTTCTATAGGATACTACTGATCAACAATTCAAAAAGAGGTAACCTGTACTTGGCACTGGGCTCTTTACCTGATAGACCATGGTGTCTGTGAGAGGTCTTGTTCCACTGCTACAGGGTAACTCTGTTTAAGCTTTTAAAATATATGCATATAATTTGAGAAAGATTCTACAGAAGTGGATTTTGGTATGGCTTTTCAAAGGTCTTTAGTGTCAGTTATCCCTCCCCACAGCCCCCCTTTACTGTACCCTACCATCTCTCACTCCATTCAACCCTTCTTGCTCTGTTATCCCTCATCCTCCCTTCACGGAATCTGTGTTTTCTCTTCCCTCCCTTGAAAGCCCCTTTCCCATAGTTTCTTACTCATTTCCCGACTTCTGTGAAGGCTCTAACTGAAACGCTTATCTCTAGAGTCAAGTCTAACATCGACATGTGAAAGAGACGTGTAAAAGGTGGTGACATTTGTCTTTCTTGGTTCTGGGTACCTCACTCCGGATTGTAATTTCTAGCTCCATCCATTTACCTGCGCGTTTTGTAATTTAATTTTTCTTTACAGTTGAATAATACTCTGTTATGTATACATTCGCGGTGTTTTCATCACCTGTTTGTCAGTTGATGGACATCTAGGTTGTTTCCGTTTCCTGGTGATTGTGGGTAGCGTAGCAATGAACATAAATGAACAAGTGTCTGTTGTGAAATATGGAGTCCTTTGGGAGTGTGTGCAGGCTTGATATAGCTGGATCATATGGTAGATCTATTTCTAGCTTTTCTGAGACAACTTGATACTGATTTCCATAGTAGCTGTGCCAGTTTTCACTCCCACAAACAGTGCGTAAGTCCTGCCTTTCCCACATCTACCCTGCCATTGCTGTCAGTTGTCTTCTTTGCTTTTATCTTAGACACTCTGACTTCGGTAAGAATGAAATCTCAAAGTAGTTTAGATTTCCATTCCCCTGGTGACTGAAGATGATCTACATTAAAAATATTTTCTCAGCCATTTGTGTTTCTTTTCTCTTCTCTCTCTGCATCTCTCTCTGCATCTCTCTCTCTCTCTTTCTCTCTCTCTTTCTCTCTCTCTTTCTCTCTCTCTCTATCTCTATCTCTATCTCTATCTCTATCTCTATCTCTATCTCTATCTCTATCTCTATTTAGTTCCACATCCCATCCTCAACTGGGCTATTACTGGTGTTTCGGTTTTTCACTCTTTGTATGCTCCATGCCCTGATCCTTTGTAAAGATTTTTCCCGTTCTCCACAGCCTTTACATAATTGGTGATGTTCTTTACTATACAGAGAATTTTAGTTTCATGAGGTCCCATTTGTCAGCTGTTGGTCCTAATTGTTGTGTTACTGGAGCCCTATTCAGAAAGACTTTTTTCCTGTTCCTATAAGTTCCAGTGTATTTTCTACTTTCTCCTCTGTCAGGGAATCAGGTCTTATGTTGCGGTCCTTGATCTACGTGGAGATGAGTCTTGTACAGGGTGAGAAACAAGGATCTAGTTTTATTCATTCATTGAATTGTCCAACACCATTTGTTGAAGATGCTGTCTTCTCCAATGTGTATTAGAAAACCCCTACAGTTGAAAAACACGTTCATCAAAGTATCAGGATATAAAACTAACACACACACACACACACACACACACACACACACACACACAATTGGAAACCTTCCTGCATGCAAATGACAAACATACCAAGAAAGAAATCAAAAAGTAAATCCTATGTCCAATAGCCTCAAAATAGAATACCTTGGTATAAATCTAACTAAGGAAATGAAAAACTTATACATTGAAAATTCTAAAGAAAGAAATTGAAGACATCAAAAGTTAGAATAGTTCTGAATCTCATGGATTGGTAAGATTTACATTGTGAAAATGACCATCTACCAAAAGCAATCTATAGATCCACACACTATTCTATCATCATCCCATGCATCTCCACGGAAACTGGATAAACAATCCTAAAATATGAGCAGAGCATCCCCAAATATATCTTGAACAATAAAAACATCGTTGGGGGTACTCCTGATTTCAAGTTACACTACAAAGTCACAGTAAGGAAAAGAGCGTGACACTGGCATAAAAACAGACATCGCTCAATGGAGTAGGTCCTTGGCTCTTTTAAAACCCTTTCCCTAATCATTTTAGCATGATAGTTATTTCTAATACTGATTCTGAAAGTTCCAGTATTTGGATTGCCCCCCATGTTGTCTTTACTGTTTTTAGCTGCCTCTTGTTAACTGTGACATTTCACCTCTGACTTCTGTAGTGTTCAGGGTGTACTCATATTTACTGGAGCATAGTCCATGGCAGGGTGTGAATTCTAATGGGAGGATCCCACCCCACACCAGCCTCTGTGATTCAGGACAGTTTGTACTTCGCGCACGCGCACACATACACAGACACACACACACAAGCGTGCACTCACACATACACACACAGAAGCGTGCATTCACACACACTTGCACACATACCTATGTATGTATTTGTATATATAATATACATGTAATTTGTCCTTTGTCAAAAACTTTTGTCCTTTTGCAAAAATATCTATGTACATGTGTGCAGACGTGTGCGCATATATAATTAATCATGTGCTGATTACTGACCTGATGAGTTCTATAAAATGCATTGTTTTATATGATTTTGTCATTGTGTGAACATTATAAAGTATGTTTGCATAGACCTAGATGATGTGTACCAACACTGAATATGGCCTCTTGGCACCACCAAGACCCATTAAACGAAGTACAAAGTATGACCAAGATGTGTATGAGGCAGCTGCATACGTTATGCAATACAGCATTTTAAAATGAGCTTTTAAACATGAAGTGTACCATGAAGTAATGACGGAAGGTAGGCGACAGTAAGTTCATAACCCACGAACATGGTGCTTGCTCTCATTATCAAGTATTATGCAATTTATAAACGGAGATGCTGTGCCTTTGCACCATTGGCCTTGCAGTGATTCTGTTTTCCCCAGGATTACTGCAAACATATCAGTAATGTGTTGTACCACAGGGATGACACCAAGAGGCCACAGGAAATGTTCTGGTTTTGTATGATGTCTCAGGATCCTGTCGACTCCTTTATATTTTTACACTACATTCTTGGTTTAACTGTCACTGTGGAGCACATGGTCGTATTTATCAAGAGATCAGAAGGTTTTTATGTTCTGAGGCTGAGGAGAAGAATCTCTCATTTAACAATTTCTCTTTATGATTCCTCTTTGAATGTATCAAAGGCTGTTCATATGCTTTATTCCTATTCTTTTACGGAGTTCTTTCTTTTGCTTTGGAGTCACAACTCCCCACAATATTCACACGTAAGATGTTGCGCAGGCTCTGGAGCCAGGTCTCGGCCACTCTAGCTATCTGACTCACGATCTGGGGTCCACAGAGTTTTGTGTTTCCCCTTCCCTGTCACTGGTCTTCTTGGAAAGGGTTTAAGTGAGAGACAGGAAAGATGGGGTTTCAACATTGTATCTCCTTAGCTTTTTCCTTCTCTGAGTACAGTGTTTATCTGTTTCTTTCAACAGGGTTAGTGGGCATTATCTATTACTTCCTAATAATTTCTTTTAAGGATTTTAGGGCAGTGGTGGTGCACACCTTAATCTCAGTACTCAGGAGGCAAAGACAGGTGGATCTCTGAGTTCGAGGCCAGCTTGGTCAATCGAGAAAATTCTAGGTCAGCCAGGGCTACACAGAAAAACCTTGTCTTGAAACCGTCCCCCCCCCCTCAAACCCCAAACAAAACAACAACAACAAAACAATTGAGGGGCTATGTTAACTCTGTTAGCTCCTAGAATCTTCCTTCATCCTTGTAGAGATTTCACAGTACTTTGTATTCATGATTGATTGTTCAGAGCTGCGTGATTAATTTTAAAATCTATTTTGGGTTATTTTGTGACTCCATAAGGAACCTTGTGGAGTGCCCATAGTTGCTGACCTTACATGGAAGTCCCCTTATATTGTTGAATAGCTAAGAATATTCCAGAACGAAGTAATCAGTTTAAAGATAAGACTACTCAGAAACTTCAAGAAGATATAAAAATGTTGCATATTTTTTATTTCATCATCCATTTACTTTTTTCCTGGGACCTGCTTCCCTCTTTTTCAGCTAACTCGAAGTCACTGATAGCATGTTCCCCAAGTCAGAGCATCCCAGCGGCTTCGATTCATCCCTCTCTTGCAGAGATGGCCAAATTTAACCCCAATTCACGCCTGTCTTTCCATCCATGTTGCTGAGTTGTCACTGTAAAGTGTGTCTTCACTCAGATTTTGCTTCCCTTTGCTCCGTACTCAGGGAGCCCTTGTGACACGTTTCCATCAGCGGAATAAAAATAAAACAATGTCAAATCACTGCCAAGGATACTATGAAAAGATGTGACTTTCACGTCTTTTCCTTTTCTGTGATTTTCAGAGTGGCACAAACCTCTGTAAGGCTCTGGAGGAATAACAAGGCCACAGAATTGGGTCTCACTGTCACAAGCTGAGAAGAGCAGCTTCTCTACCAGGGATGTCTACATCGGGCTGTTATTTAAGCGAGGAACACACTTATCTGGGTCCTGAAACTTTGAGATTGATTTGTTGTAGCTATCTCTCTTACTCTGACATACATAACCTGGGTATTCATTCTGGGAAGACCTATTTATGTTTTATTTGCTGGTCAGAGACGCTAGGAGATTACACTAGATGTTTCAAAGCTTCATGAGTCTGAGAATACAAAGGTCTTCCATCAGTCATCTTTACCGCCCATGCAATTTTGAGTCACCGAATGAAGGTTTTGGATACATAGCTTTATATCGTTGTTTCACTTTATCTCTTTAGTTTTTTCTTTGCCTGCATGATGTTTCTGTGATGCAATAACTAAGAAGATATATTGCTATGTCATGCAAAACATTTCTGTGTAAGGGCAGGATTTCCATTATCTCGTCTGTGTGTGCGTGTGTGTGTGTGTGTGTGTGTGTGTGTGTGTTTATGGTATGTGTACAGCGTGTTCATGTGTATGTGTACATCCGTTTCCATGGAAACCGGAAGTAAATGCTGGTATCATCCTCTATTGCTCATCACATTATTCTTTAGACAGGGTCAGCCTCCCAGTGAACACAGAGCTCACCAATCGGCTGGACTAGCTGGCCGGAACGCTCTGGGAATCACCCTGTCCTGTTTCCCAGGCCCAGCGCTGGAGCCGAAGATGCATCCTGAAGAGCCTGCCCTTCCCTGGGGTGCAGAGACTCAAACTAGGGTCCTCGTGCTCGCACAAGGGCTTCGCTGAGAGGGCCGTCTCTCTAGCCCCTGCCTCACCTTTTGAGACATTTTACAAAACGTATTTTTCAAAACCAGAAGAACTTCTAAATGTTTTATATCTGCTGTATTTTATCGTGCCAAAAATTCCTTTTATTTGGTTTCTTCCTGTACCTTGGTACACGGTCTAGTGTTATGGTTTTGAACCCTGCCAAGCTCCACTTCAGGGATTTTGATTCAGTGTGATGTTCCCCTCGTTTTCTTTCTAGGCCTGAAGAGTGAGCCCAGTGGGTCTTGGTTGGAATTTCTCTACCCATTTAGCAGTGGTTTGTAATAGTAACTTTTAGGGAGAGTGATCTAACTCCTAGGCAGTTATGGGATTTAGCTGTAAATATGTGTAAACAGATGTTCTAACTTGATTTATCAGATCCCAAGGTTGAGCGTTAGCGTAAGTCAGAAGAGATGAAAACTCACTCTATCTCTCGTTGCAATGGTGGGAGGATTTCTGGTTTCTTTTTTCTGACACTCAGAAATCAATCTAAGGTCACTGCTCACCCCAGGCTGAGCCTGCTGAAGATGAAGGTGTGAGAGGGCTGGGGAACAGCAGCCAGAAGGCTTTAATGCCGATACACAGTAACTGAGTAGGCTAGGCTACTGTTGCTGGCACTCAGGTTCAGCAGGAACGGAGGTAAGTGGAAGACATGTCCCGAGGATCGCACTGATGAAGCTTGGCACAGACAGGCTTAGGGAGGTACACCTACGTATTGGCAGTTTCTCTGAAGCAGCTAACATGGCCTACACAGCACTAGAACTGATGTGGAAGAAATCTTCACTTTCATCTGCTCCTTCAAGATTATGGAGTGGTCACCTGTTCTTCCATTTTAAGTGTTCCAGTCTCTCCCCTGGAGCATTTCCTGCTAGTTTGAAAATGCACATCAGTTAATTAAGGTTGCAGGAAGAAACAGTGTTTCTGCTGTTTCTTACAGCTGGGTTGGGAAACTCGAGTCCAGTTGCTTTGAACACAGTCAGAGGGCTTCCCAGCTGGAATCTAAGACCTCTGTTCACTCAAGAGTGCGTACTTTGGGCAGAGTTCAAGATTATCTTGCCCTTTAGTTGTTAGGCAAGAGGTTTTGATTAGCCCTTACCCAGGGTTAAGTTTACTACAGATAGGAATCATATACAAGTTAGACCGGCAGCATCCTAAGTGTGTTTCTTGAGCCCTCTTGGCGAGGGCTGGGCCAGCTGTCTGAGATCTCTCCCCGACTTCCCCAGTGCAGCTGGATTTTCCCTCCTCTGTGGTATCCAGGCCTATCATTACTAGATCACACTGCTGCAGGCCATGTGACAAGCATGCTATGGGGCAAACAATACAGTGAAGAAGAATGGAAAAGGGGCTGCATTTCATCCCATTTCATGCTCTTAGCAGAAAGACTGCATGTGTTATGCCAATTTCTGCCTATTAATTTGGGTATAAATAGAACCCCTTTTCTAATCCAGATGCAGCCATGTGCCCCTCTGCACAGGGTCAGGATGCTCTGTTGTGTCTTGGGAAAAAATAAGAAGATTCTACTGGAAAGAATACAGGCAAATCAGCCCAGCTGAGATTACATAAAAGGAGAATGAAAATTGGAGGAAGGATGTAATAAACCTCAGTATCGAATTGAGTGTGATTTTTAACAAAAGCGTCTTGCATTTAGCTCAATGGCTTACGATCTTCGGATAGAGGCTAAATGCATTTTATTAAAACTTTCCCAGCCTCTAGCAGAAGCCATTTTGTAGGCAAGGTAATTCTTCTGGAAAGGCGTAAGCTGCTAAAATCAGGGGCTTATGGATGGACTTCAGATCCTTACTGATTTATAGTTAGAATCTTGGAGACTGGGCCCTAATGAGTGGCTGGGCAGCCTATGGAAAAGTTTCGCGTCCCGCATCTAGGAAAAGGGCCTTTTATCTTGAGACGTCTGGTGCATTTTAGATTAATCTCTATATTTTTTTTGCTATGCCACAGCTCCAGTAGTCATGGACTCCAAAGCCTCCAATTTATTCTGTATCTATCTTAGCCCCCGCTTTTCTTCTCTCCCATAGCTCTTCCTCCTCCTGTCCTTGGACATTTTCGCCCTGTAGAGATTCATTTCTCAGGCATGCTTTCATCAGATCTATCTATAAATGGCCTGACAATAAAGGACTTCATGGTAAGTTTAGACCGAGAGGCGATATGTACTGCGTTCCTCTCTTGGAAATTTTGTGTTGTGCTTTTTAATAGGTACTGAGGGAAAGTTGTTTATATTTGTTTAAGAGGATATGTGTATAGATGTTTACTTAGTACCAAAGTGTCTATTTAGCTTCTTAAGAATCACTAGTTTTTAGAATTTGCTTTGGGCGTTTTTACTATAATATCACAAATTGAAAAACCTATTTAGATCACTACCACATCCAAGTTATTGAGAAACAGGCATGGGTCATAAAATCCTCTAAAAATACTTACTCTTTGAGGCAAACTTCGGAAGCAGCAGATAATCATATAAATAAAAATGAAAGGAGTCAGAAGTTTACTAACGCTTAGACAGAACAGAATAAGCAGGGCTGGCTGCTGCCCACAGTGTAGAGGTAATGAAACGGTACCGCCCTGGGTGCTATTAAAAAATGGATCCTTGACAGAGATCTTAAAAAGTAACTTCACAGAGTGATTCGTGGGATGTCTACAAAAAAAATCCTATGCAGTGCAACCACACAAGAGAGAATATGGCGGGATATGCACATCCTGGAATTTAACAGACCTAGGGCTTGATTTCATTGCTCCCACTAATTGAATGTGTGAGCCTGGGCAAGCCATTTAATCTACCATGTCTTATTTATCAAATAAGATAATTGCATGAGATGTAAGTTCATTCTAAGTTCTAAAAGTCATAATCAATAATAACTTTCCAGGTAGGTCTTTATGTGAGCCCAGGATAAATCAAATGGGTATATATTTGCCCTGGGCCTTTGGGCTCCTCTGCTTTGCTTGTAATTCTTGGGAGATGAGATACTTCAGAGCCATATGTGTTGCACTAATTGGCAAGAGCACCGTATCCTGTGCCAGAGACATTCTACAGATTCGAGAGTCGTGCTGGAGC
>JAMJFZ010004088.1:490000-552500 GCA_026225945.1 Cricetomys ansorgei
CTGACTTTTAGGTAGGTGATTACGAGCAAGGGGTATAAAGACTTAATTGTTAGGGAGTCTGAACTCCGCCTCCTCTGAGAAGCGTCTCTGTCACTAGGCACATTGCTCCCTGCTCTGTGCCTGCAATTCCCATTGTTTCTAGTTCCATTAATACTTGTATTAGTATTCTGAAAAATGTGTGCTGTGCATTGCTTGCTTAGAGCTTACAGCCCTTAGCCCTTGGCTTATATAATAATTTATTATCCCCTTTATAACGGACAAACTGAGGCACAGAGTCAGTTGTTCAGGGCCATCCAGCCGGTAGGTAGCAAAGCCAGGATGTGGACCAAGGGACTCTGATGCTGGAAACTGGGGCTTTATCACATGCCCTTGCCAGAGCTTGGCCTTTCCTTCTCAAGGTAGCTCACTAATTAGTGATCTCAGAGGCAGGGTGCATATCTCGTGTATGTCTTTGTTTTCATCCCTGTCTCAGCACCTTGCCTGGCTCCTAACAAGCATCTGTGAAACTATCTGGTGACGAGTGATCCAAAGAGAGACGATCACTGGTGAACAACAGAACAGCACCCAGGGCAAGCCACACAGGCGCCTGTCCTGTCTTTGCGTGTCGTTAAGATGTTTATTGACATGGAGGAAGGGATGCAGGGGAGAGATTTCAGGACAAACCTTGTCTTACTAATGGATTGCTTTGCACCATCATTGACGCTCTCACTGGCCTAGAAGAAGGAATTTCATGGACTTCTAAATTCAATTCTATTAGCATTGGTAAACCTGTGCTGGTTTTCTCTTATTTGAATTGCGATCACGCCCCTACCTCCACCCTTTTTTTAGTTTTCCCACTGAGGCACCTCTCCTCGCAACAGCCCGAATGTGTCTGTCTCTCCTCCATCTTTGCCGTCCTTACTGTAGGTTTCTTGAATGTAGGCTTTTTCACGGACTGCTCTTGTCTCAATCACCTTCTACCCAGAACTAGCACAGAGCCTGGCCCGACATAGACTCTCCAGCCATGATTCTGAAATGAAAGATTCATGGCTGTCTCTAGATCTGTGGGGCAGGTTGAGAAAAGACGAGAGTGAACAAAGAGCATTTGAACAAACCACAAATGCAAAGCAGGGACTCATCTCTGGCTCGCGGAAGCAAGACGCTTTTAGATCTTGTTTCCAATCCTCCTCGCTCTCTTTCTCTCCAGCTCTTGTTACTCGCCAAGCGGTGCAAACAAACACTTCACCCAGGATCCTGAGGATAGAGGCTGGGAACACGGTTGGGCAGGGGTGGGGGCAGGGAACTGGCGAAAGCATAAAACAATAAAGATGATTTAATTTATATCTGATTGCAGCAAGCAGCTGGCTCTGCCATCAATTATTATACCCTAGAAGTTATTAAAGAGTGCCTCTGTCATAGGCACCTTATTAGCTAGGGATTTATGGGGCACAGAGCCACGGTGGAGAACATTGATGTTACACTCATGGCACCACGCACGGACGGTAGACACGGTGGTTGTCTGTCTATCTGCCCGTCCAGCTCACTACTCACATTCCCTCATCCTTAGGTCGTGTTTTGCTTCCGGACCCCGCATGGTGGGAAGCAGTTTTAGTAACTTGAGCTTCCTTCCATTTTGTGAGCGTCTCAGCACCTGTGGCTCTAATCCTCCTTCCCAGGCAGAAGATATTCTTGGCTAATTTAAATATTTCTAGAGTTGTGGGTGTTACAAAATGCCCCCTTTGATAGAGCCTCTGGTTTTAGCTGACTTTTTAAGAAAAAAGGCTTGATATTCGATTTCATTTCAGCTCGGTCTTACGTTACCGCCGGAGAACCGGAACCGTTCGATCCTTTGGTTTGCACCTCCTTGAAGTGCCCTTGCAACCCGCTTTCAGCCCTCCCTTAAGGAAACTTCAGTTTCCTACCACTGATCTCCGGACTTAACGGGACTACGAACGTTTCTCTTGGATGCCTTGGCACTAAAGGTGCATTTCTTTTTAACACAATCGGAAGCTTCTCTCATTCCTTTATTCCTAATTATAGCCAATTATAATGTGTGATGCCAGGAAATAAAACAACAAATTACATTCTTAAACTTGAAGCCTGAGTGGGGGAAAATGATATTGAGCAATGGTGTCAATTCTCACCCCCTTTGAAGATCAGAGTTTTAAAGAACTAAAAGTTTCTACGTTTTGACCCCTTGAAGTACCAAAGTGACAACACAGGCAGGAAGAGATGACACAAGGAAAGTGGCAATTTAGTTATTTACCCAGAAATGCAGAGTTAGGTGTTATTAATGAGCGGCTAGATCACACTTGACATTTTACAAAGTGACTTACAATCGCACCTGCACTTGCGCGCGCACACGTGCAGGGAGAGTGTGCTGTGTTGAGAAGGAGGGAAGAAGACAGAACTGGGTCTCTTCTCAGGGGACCCAGTGAGGACAGAGTAAGAAAAGTACAGTGTGAAGTGGGGCCGCCGGGAGTCACATCCACAGATGTTGAGAGACGACTGTGCGGGGTCAACACACACACACAGATCTGCCTATTGACACGTGCACACGCGTGTATACATTTACATCTTTTGCAATTTTTCTGTCTTAATTGGGGATTCTATTGCTGTGACATAGCACCATGATCAAAGGCAACTTGGAGAGGAAAGGGTGTATGTCACCTTCGGCTTCCCAAGATCCAGGGAAGTCCGAGCAGGCAGGAACTCAAGACAGGAACCTGGGGGCAGGACTGTATGCAAAGGCCATGGAGGAATGTTGCTGAATGACTTGTTCAGCCTGTTTCCTTCTACCATCCGGGACCCAAAGCTGGCACCACCTACAATTTGCTGGGTGTTCCTATATCAATCACTGATTGAGAAAAACAAGCTTTTCCGTAAGCTTGCCTACAGGCCAGTCTGGTGGGGGCATTTTCTCAGTTGAGATTCTTTCTTCCCAAATGACTCTAACCTGTGTCAATTTAACATAAAAACCAGCTTGCACATCCTCGGTAGGTCTAAATGGCTTCTCCTACCTGATCTGAA
Organism: Cricetomys ansorgei; assembly: GCA_026225945.1. Classification (NCBI taxonomy): domain Eukaryota; kingdom Metazoa; phylum Chordata; class Mammalia; order Rodentia; family Nesomyidae; genus Cricetomys; species Cricetomys ansorgei. The sequence continues at coordinate 493,010 of JAMJFZ010004088.1, forward strand.
GGCTTAAGGAGTCAGCGTGTCTATTGGAACAACATTCAGAGTGGCATTGCGCGCTGGAGTTCTAGCTTTTGATAGCCTCACTTGACTATTGAGCTTCGTGAACTCCCAAACAGCATCCAGGTGTCACTCCGTGGCATCTGTGTTCTGTTCACAGAGCATATATCAAAGCCTACTAAAGCTGAAAGGAATTCAGAGACTGTGGGTTCAATCCTTTCTTTGTAAGTAGAGTCAGAGGCAGAGAGGAAATAGATCTGCTAAAGGTCACATGGCTCTATGTTTGCATGTGGATGATGGGAGGTATATGTAGTTGTTAGTTTGGGTGTTCGTACAGGTGTGTTCCTGTGTGTGCACATGGTGTGGAAGAAACCAGAGGTGGATGTCTGCTGTCTTTCTACTGTCACTCTCAACCTTTCTTTTTAGAGACAGAATCTCTCACCGAACCCCAAACCCACCAACTCTGGCAGGCTACCTGGCTAGTCGGCTTCAGTGGCCTGCCTGTGGGCTCTGGACTTCTGCGGAATCTGAACAGACACTCAGGTTGCATAGCATCGTGAATCATCTCCCTATCTCTCCCATGACATCTTTGTGCCTAAAAGCAGACCTGCCTACCCAGAGCTCTAGCTGGCAGTACTGAGACCAGTGACAGAGGGGATGATGAATATATGATATCTCCATGACAGCACCCCCCCCATAAGTGGCCCTCGGTGAAGATGGGATCTGTCCTGGCATTGAAATCAATGCACTTGCAGACTTGCATTGATACCAGGACAGTCAGATGGTTTGCTCCTCTCTAATAGACCAAGGTGGTGATTCTTCAAGATTCATCAAGATTTCTGATGGTGGGCACATAGTAAACAGCATAACTCCTCAAGTGGAAGTTTCATCCATCCAGGAAATGCTGAGTGCACTCTATGCAGACTTCTTTTCCTGCATTGGAAATGCTATAAAGAGGAAACCACACCCCACCCTCCTGGATCTGTTTTCTGTCAGAGAAATGGAATCCATCACCATTACTGGGTAAATATGGAGCAGCTGCTCCAGTCAGGAGGCGCTGGGCACACTGATTCTCAGAGTTCTGAGCAGTCCTTCCAGATATTGGTGTGTCCTGAGCCTATTGACTTCCGTGAAAGAGACCTGACATCTGTGAGATTTGACTGTCGCCCCCTGAGCCATGGCTTTGCCTTTTGAGGGAAGACCCTGCTGGCTCTTTTCAGTGGGAAGGGCTGCACTTCAGGCCTCTAAACCTATGTGGCCAGCTGGAGTTGCTGGGGTTTATAGGATAAAACGAAGTAGGGTTTGTGATCAGGACAGATGTGTGAAGAAACAAATTCAGTCTACACAGGGAAATCTGCAGGTCACAACTAAGGGATGGCAGAGGTACAGGGGCTGGGGGAGGGAAAGCAGCTTTAATCGCAGAGAGTGATTATGGAATCTAATTAGCTTCTCATTTTCATTTGCAGAAGGGACATTCAATTCACTTAACACCACTCTACAGGACTTTCTACTCTCAGCTGGACCCAGGGGAGAACAAATTCTGGTATAATAGGACATTTGGACATCAGCAGATCTGAGAGAGAGAGAGAGAGAGAGAAAGAGAGAGAGAGAGAGAGAGAGAGATGGGGGGAGGGAACACATTCTTGAAGTGGAGAGGCCTGGGGCATCAGCCCTGCTCTGCTTCCAAGAGCTTTGTGACCCTGGGCACACTGCCTTGCCCCTCTAGGACCCTGGGCTCATCTGCTAAATATGAAAAGGAAATTAAATCATTTAAAAAAAATCTCTTTAAGTCCAAAATGCCGTGTTTGGGTTTTGATGTGTATTGATAGCCTGCTTTATTAAGCTAGCAGTCAAAGTGTGGGGATTATTCACCACAGTTCTGCCAATCAGAATTTGAGTTTTGGTACCAGGCAGGCCTGAATTTGTGCGGTGTCTCTACCTGCTCACTTTGGGGGCGCTTCTTTAATCATTCAAACACTTTTGGTTTTATAAAAACAAAGACAGTAATATTTGTTTGTAGAATCGCTTGTGAATTAAATGGACTAATGTATTCAAAATATTTTCATCACATTTGAGACATAATAAGACTTGGTAAATATTTAGCTTCTATAATCCTCTGATCGTGTTTACCCTAAAGTTCTAGAATAAGTTGGATGCTTTATCTACATTTTAAGGATGTATGGTGGGGATGGGTTCCTTTATAACAAATTGCTTGGATGACATGTCTGGAGAAGTTTAATGGCGGGAAGCTAAGTAATGGAGCAAGACAGAAATAGCTCTGTGGAAATAAAGCATTTAATGTGGGAATAAATGAAGTTGCCACCCAGAACTAACAGCCAGAGTCGTGGCTGGGCTGTAATTAATGAACGCAATGGCCAAGATTTATATGGATATTTTAAGGAGTAACTGCACTGCATGGGGTTCTGGGTTTTATGCCTGGGCTGAAGTAAGATCAATGGGAAATCCATTAGGCTAAGATTTAGTGATTGGGATGAGGCTTCCCAAGCACTGGGTCTTTCACTCGGCGGCCACCAGGGATAGATTCTTTGGGGGTAGGAGCCAGAGAGATGTGGAAAAGGATGTTGAGTGACTGGAAAAAGAACAGAGAATGAAGGGCCATTCCTCTATCCCTGATGTGGAATATGGAGAAAAGAGATGGTGAACCCAGTTATGCTGAGAGCGCCCCCTGGGAGTAGCAGTTAAGACTGTACCAAGCCTCATATACATCCATCTGCCAGGAGCCTGGCCACCCTCAAGATGCTCATGTGGACATCTGAGATGACCTATCAGTAAAACCAGGGCTGTTTCAAGGAGTTTTGGCTACCAGCGTTGACATCCTTCCTTGGCTCGCAGAGCATTCTAGGTGGCTAATTTGTTGCCCAAGTCCCTGATATATGCTAGAATTTGCTTTGTAACTCATCTGGCTTTTATCATCAAAAGACAGATGTAGCTTATCCTGTCTGTCCAAAACTTTTGTAGTGGGGTTTGGTGATTAAAAAAAAGATCATATTTACATTCAGTTCCTCTTTGCCTCATGTTCAGGGGAGACCAAAAGACCAGGTCTTTGTAGAAGTCTCCTTGTTCTTGATTTCTGGGTCCAGGAGCCAAGAGAGATGTTAACTTACGTTTATTTTGGGAATGCGACCTTCCATTTTCCAGGAGTCTGTTCTTAGCACTTTTGTACAACACCAGCCTTGTTCTCATTGTTCCTCCTCCTAGGAGTCTAGCTTTAGAGTCCACTCCTACTTTCCCAGTAACCTCGGCTCTAGACAACCCTGGTACAGTTTGCACCTTCGCTCATGGCTTAATAATGGGATTGCTCCTTTCCCCTTGCTTGTGTTGTATAGGTGCTAGTCTCTTCATTTTCTGGCTTACTCGTTCTTCAGTCCAGCTGTGAGGCATTTCTGAGTTCAAATACAGCTTTTTAGCTTTGTTTTCTGTATGTGATCTTATTTCTCTTCCTCAGTGATGGTTTGCTCATAGGTAAAGTACCTGGTAGTGATCCTTGTCTTTCCCTCAGTCCCTAAGGTACACTTCTTTTATTTGTGTGCTTAACTAATAAGCCATCTCTCCAGCCCCCCGACGCCCCTTGTATTTGTATGTTAATAATTATAAAACAATTACCATTAATTGGGTGCTAGCTTTGTGTAAGTTACTGAGCTGGATACTGAACGCATTATCTCATTTTATGCTAAATTACAAAATCACACCCTTAACAGACAAACTAAGGCCCAAAGAGTTTTGGATGCTTGCCTAAGGTCACACAATTAGTAGGCTTAACAATATCTACCAGAGCCTGAAGCCTATCTTTTAATAATCACAACTGTATTTTATATCCAAGATCTGATTTGATTCCTTCAATAATCTTATAAGGTAGCTATCATTATCCTTAAATTACAAATGAAGAAGAACAGGCCCAGAAAAGTTAGGTGACTTGCCTCAGGCAATCCAATTATAAAATAGAAAATTAGGGCATGAATACTTGTGTTTCGATTCTATGTTTAGCTCCCAGCCCATCCAGGGTGCTGAGGCTCCAAATGATTTTCCCATTTTCCACAACCTGCCATCTCTGACATCATCTCAGTTCCATTTCCTTGGCCTCGTCTTCCTCTTCCTGAGATGTCTTTCCCAGCAAGAGTCAAGAAGGAAGTAATATCTGATTCTAGAGCTAGAAGATCTAAGTGAGTCCTATCTAGACCAGTTACCCCCCCCCCCCGTGAGGGACAAGAAGATGGTTGTATGGCTTTGTTTTGCTACCATGTGTAAGGAGTAGATAATCCTTGTAAAGCAAGTTCTGTTCTGTCTGAAAACTCAGAAAATTAATTGCATAAATAACCAGACATTTACTCTGAGGAATGGGTGTTTATTACATATCCACTGAACACATATGTAAGTTTTAGGTACCATTTGTTCAAGGATACAAATAACTGGAACACGACAAATAGTTGCTAAAGATCCAGAAACAACCAAGCCACAAATGCATCTTGTCAAACCATAATCAGTGGTTGGTGAGGGTGAGAGTCAGTGAAACATGTGGAAGTTACTACATAATGCTATGATGTCCGGGGTTGATTTTTCTCAGCTTGACACAAGCCTAGACATTATCCAAGAAGAGGGAAAAAATCAGTGAAATGATTACTAATGACATCCTGCTATATTCATAGATCAGTGTCTTGTCCGGTCATCATGAGGCTTCCCCCAGCAGCAGATGGGGGCAGGTGCACAGACCCGCAGCCAGACATTATATGGAGAGAAAGGAGAGAGTCTAAATTAGAGGTCTCCATCGAGTCCCTTCTCTTGGACCTCAGGGACCCTCACAAAATATGGGGAGGAAAGACTGTAGGAGTCAGAGGGAACGGAGTACACCAGGGGAACATGACCCACCTTATCAACTAAGCGGGGTCGTATGGGCTCACAGAGACTGAAGCAGCGAGCACGGGGCCTGCATGGGTCTGCACCAGGCCCTCTGTGGATGTGTTGTGGCTGTTAGCTTGGTGTTTCGTGGGATTCCTAACGGTGGGAGTGGGTGTGTCCCTGACTCTTGCCTGCTCTTGGGACACTTTTCCTTCCATTAGGTTGCCTTGTCCAGCCTCAGTGTGAGGGCTTTTTCCTTGTCTTGTTGTATCTTGTTTTAGAGACCTGATTTTTTTTTTCTGAAGGGAAACAGAGTGAATCTGAGGTAGAGGGGAGGTGGGGGGCAGCTGGGAGGAGTGGAGAGAGGGGAGACTGTGGTTGGGATGTATTGTATGAGGGAAGAATCTATTTTCAATAAATAAAAAAAAATCACCCATATTTTCCATAGTATTCATCTATCCATATCCATCCATAAGCTTGGCCTATAGGCAAATCTGTAGGGCATTTCTTGATTAATAACTGATGTGGGAGGACCCAGCTCATGGAGAGTGGTATCACCACTAGGCAAGTGGCTCTGGGTGGCATAAGAGAGCAGGCTGATCTAGTCATACTGGAGCAGGCCAGTAAGCAACATTTCTCTATGACTTCCGTTTTAGTTCCTGCCTCCGGTTCCTGCCTTGAGTATCTGCCATGACTCTGATGGTGGGCTGTGATATGGGAGTATAAGTCAAATAAAATCTTTCCTTCTCAAGCTGCTTTTGGTCATGGTATTTATCGCAGTAATAGAAGCCTAACCGACGTAAATAGTTTGAATATTTTTGACCTCCAGTCTCTTGTGCTGAACATGTTATTCCTGGTAGCACTATTTGGAAAGAGTCTGGAAACTTAGACCACTGAGGGTCTTAGGGCTTGATTTCTTGTGAGTTATCTGTGTCTCTGATTTCAAATGGCTATGGGGTTAAAACCTCCTCCACCACAGGCCCCTGACACCACCACGCTGTTCTGCCAAGCACAGCCATCCTGGGCTAAATCATCTAAAGCAACAGTTGAAATAAATAATGTCTATTCAGGGGGCTGGGGAAACAGCTTAGCGGGTGAACACTTTCTGTGTAAGCATGAACACCAGAGTTCACATCTCCATCTCCCACTTAAATGTTGGTGGGGGTGGCAGCACACCTGTAATTTCAGTACCTGGGAGGCAGAGACAGGGAATCCATGGAGCAAACTGTCTCATTTTATTCACTGAACTGGTGATCTTTGGGTTCAACCTGTAGACCTTGCCTCCACATATAAGATGGAGAACAATAAAGGATGACAACCAATGTCAGCTTCTGATCTCCACATGTACACGGGTGCATGTGCCTTCACATACATATGTGCCCCATACACATGAGCTTGTATGCACACGCACATGCATGTATAACACGTAGACATAGATGCTGAATAGTGATAACTTCTCCTTTTAAGTTGTTCTGTCAGATATTTGAGGATAGCAGCTAATACAGAAATGTGTGTAATATGAAGAGTATACGAGGGCACCATGTCTACTAGTCACCCCTCTTTGTTTCTCCTGAGCACGGCATGGCTCATGGCACATAGAGGCTTTCCACAGAGAAGATGGAAGTGAATGAAAAAACTATCAGATTAAAATTATCAGTGTGTAACACTTCCTTGGTTAGATGGAAAAAGTCAATCAGGAAACGGCTGTGAAAATGAGGTGATATTTCAGTCTGTGGGAATGAGTAGGAGTTTGTTTCGAAGAGAAGGTTAAAGGGAGAGAGAATATTCCAGATGGAGGGAATGTGGTGTTCCGAATGAATAGGAGTCACAAGAACTGCAGTTGGAAAGGAGCTGGACAAGGTTATAAAGAGTGCTATTGTCATGCTGTGGAGCTCAAGTTTGATTCTTCAGTGATGAGAGACACGAAATGCATTTAAGTGGAGCAGGGGAAGGGTCAGGCCTACGTTTAAGGGAGGGCGAGACTGGAGGCAGGGCTCTGCGGGGTGTGGGCCAGGTGCGCTTCTTCATCTTGCAGACGCTTTACATGGGCATGCAGGTGACACTTTGATCGATGAAACGTGATTGATGAGGACGCAGGTACCTGAGATGGAAATTTGGAATGAAGAGGATTTGGAAGAGTGGGAATGAAGAGATCGTGAATTTCAAATATGTCACGCTGCATTTGAGACGCCTTTGGGACACCCAGGTGGATGTACTTAGTAGACAAATATAGGACTGGATTTTTTGGAGAGAAGTGTGATCTAAGAGTTTATATTTAGAAACATCAGCATATAGGAACTTTATTCTGTGAGAATGAGTGAAGTCACTCTTGGAGAGACTTAAAGGGCCTGGGAAATGCCTTCTGGAGTTAACCGCCTCATACGCTGGAGAAAATATCCATAATATAGAGTCCTCTTTGTGCAGAGGCACCTTCTCTGCACGTGCTGAAAGGGTCCGTTTCATTTTTAACTCTGACTTGGTAGGACGGAAAGTCCTGAGATTGTTTTCACTTGAAGTGTCTGATGTTGCTTCATGCTGACTCATGCTGGTAAAATCAGTTCAGTTTAGCACCCTGGCCAGAACCACAAGTGCACATGTCTCTATCCTGTGCTATCTACTGCAGGATTTACAAAAAGGGTGAATTCACCCTGCAAGGCACTTCCACCATGGTAGATAACAGTCACTGAGAGAATCAATGGCTGTAATGCAAGGCAGAGTAAAGACATTTATATTGAGAACGTAAAAGGTTCAAGTGTCCACAATGGAGCAATTGGTGCTTGCTGAGGCCAGAGAGTGTTTAACAGGGAAGGTCATCATGAAGGGCAAACATTGATGATCAGCAAAAGAAGAGGTAAGTAATAGGAGAAACGATAACATCAGCCACAGAGGGACTGAATGGGGTTTGTGGGGGAACACTGGAGAGCCAGCCTGCAAAGATGGATTAAGGCCTTGAATGCCAGGGTGGAGGGATTGCAGATATTTCAGAGTTCGAACAGCCCAAGCCCTCTTTCGGTGATATTTCAGAGGTCAATACTAGGCCTTCCCCAATGTTAGAACAAATGTGTCTCAGAAAGACTGTGATCTTTTTCCAAGGAGAAAGTTAATTGATTGGCATTACAGAGTCATCATCTAGGCCAAACCTAAATTGAAAATCCACTTCTGAAGACAGATACTGTTTGTTTAGAATGGAGCCACAGCCCTGATTCCCATTTTCTGAGATCTAGATCTGAATTTTCTTAGCACACGATTCCCTTGAGGGGACTGCTCTTGCTTTTCTCGGGAGTCATTTGTTATCTTAAATATTGGCATCTTCGAGATAAGAGTTTTCTAAATCACATTTACAGAATGCTTGTAAACACTCCTCATGTTTAGAGCAGCTTTCTTCATTGACCTTGTGCCATTGATGTGCTCCAAGCTACTTCAGGGCTTTAAATTCCCCAAAGCTTTACCATGGAAACATCCTCCCAAGTCATAACTCTTCCCTCTGCCTGGGTGTAGGCCTCAAAGGTTTATGTGGTGGCTGGCAGAGCCAGTCCAACAGGATTTTCAGTAAAACCTGAGCTGCCATAGGGATATAGTATTTCTTTTCCTAATTGCTCATAAGTTCATCCTATTTCTTAGAACAGCAATTGAAGGTGACATTACACTCCCTTTTATGTCAGCTGATGATGCATAATTCTTTCCCGGAACAGCCAACGACTGCATTTACTAACACATTAAAAAACATCCATGTGTATTCAGGCCGGAGCCATTTTTATACCAGTATTTTATGTGTGAATCAAATGGTGGGATGCTGAAAGGGGGTTTTACTCTTATAAAACAGAACTCCCCCGTCATTGCCGATAGAAGGTTTGACTGAAGGCATGTGAATAAACAGATTTTGTTGTTGTTGCTGTTGTTCCTATCATGCCCTATGGACTTCTGTCCTGGCTCCAGACAATTATCGTCTTCTCTCTGCTGCCTTGCCTTGCACTTCTGATCTAGTGCAGACCACATTCACCATGCTCCGTAGTCCTTTGGCCCTGGCTTAGACTTGGCCAGAGAGCGCACATTGAGAGACCAGGGGATCTGGGGAAAGAGAAGCCAGGACAGCTCTTTCTTGCTTTCTTGCGCTGCTTCTGCAAGTTAGCGCTCCCTTACTGTGACTGCCCCTGGGCTCTGATAGCATTCATGCTATCACTTGTTCCATGGTCCCTTCTGCCCTGGAAGAACAATGGCTTTCACCAGTGGTTAAACCCTGAGTACCTCAGTATCCTCACTCTTCCAGCTATCGGTAACTCTCCATGTAGGCCTCTGCATGGAAGCCATTTGGGGTGAATTCTATTCCCATTGGGGTTATGATGGAAACACCGGATACTGCAATGCCCAAAGAAGTTATTTGGCAGATTAGCTATCCATTCACCTTGGTGATAACCAACATGGACCTTTCTTTCATGGCCATCAAGGGGCTCACTACGGAAATATCACTAGAACTAATTAATTGCAGAAAATTGAAGCTTACTTCTTTTTCAAAAAAAAAAAAAAAAATCAAGCCAGAATATTCTACATGGAATGGAGACGCAGTATATTGTGGGTTTTATATGCCTGGCTTACGGGAACTCGTAACACGATGAAGTCTTGGTGTGAATAATGTATGCTCCCATGGAAGAAAGGTCAGGAGAAGAAGCACAGAAGATCAGCTTAAAGTGACTTGGTGTCCATGTTTATATGTGAGAAAAAGAGAAGGCGAGGTTAAGGAAACATGAGAAAATGCTAAAAGCTTGTTTTCATGAATGATTACTGCCACTGAGCTCTGCGATTTGGATGGGATGGAAAAGTATACTCAACCCTCAGTGGTCTTTTGTAAAAACAGAGAGTGTACAACAACAACAAAAACAAACACGTACAGATTGTGAAGCATAAGGATCCCAGCAAGAACTGGTTCCAGTCTTAAGTCTTCCATTATGAGATCTTGGCCAGTGCATTGTGTCTCATAGTTATTATTTCATAGGCTTGCCATGGCTAGACAGAGAAAAAAACCTTAATATATTGTATTGTATTAGTAGAAAGGAAGGTTAATTTTGTTGTTGCTGTTGTTGTTAATGTGAAAACTTTATGTAGTTTAGAGCCGACGGAATTTTCTGCTTGAGATTATATCTGATGTGGCTCAGTGGAATGCAGAGCTGAGATGCATGTACATCGTAAAACTGTTTTCCCTCTTCAGCATCATGTAGGCAGAGTGTGCTCATATGGATATGTAGGCTGGGTTTATATTATGTACAATGGTTCAGACCCAATTGAAATTTTTAGCAATGTGGTGGGTTAGGCCAATGCATCTATGTGACTTCTCCAACTTCAGTAGGATCACAGTGACACTAGTGGATGAGTTCTCACATCTAGAAGTAAAACTAAGAGTGGTGGGAAATTCCTCCTAGACTTCCATAAGACACTAGTAATAAAGACTGTGCTGGGGCCTTCATTGTGACCAATAACTCTAGAAGAAGGATCTAAGAGCAAACGGGGCTGGGAAATTCTCTTTCCATTGTCTCCAAGAAAATACAGATCTGTATGTATCTTTGGCACAGGTGGCCAGGTAGGAGTCGCTGCTGCTAAGAAGTATTGATGAAACCCTTTTTGTTCAGCCCTCACCCCTTAGAAAGGGCCAAGTACATTCTCATCTGCCCAGAACGACGGAGCTTAACGGGGCCCTGGACGTGTTGTAGCAGACGTGGTGAAGTGTCTCAGTCTGGAGAATGTGTACAAATGACAAGTTGCTCTGCCCCAGGAAGTGCACTAATATAAAGCTGGTCGGAGTTTAGCAGAGAAGGACGGGGACCCCGATCTGGTCTTCAGGGCTTGGGGATGCTGTCCTAGTGATCCAGGGTTACAGTGGCTAAAGGAAGGGGAGATGTCGCCCATCTCATTGCTCTCGAGGCCTCATCCGTTGGCAGTCAGCGGCAGGGCTAGGAATGGAATCTCAGGAGGTAGTTATCATAACACCCAAGAAGAACCTTAAACTTGGCAAAAAAAAAAGCCTTGAGTAGCTCTGTACCTTTAAAAAAGTATGATAGTCTAACTGTTTTCTATAACTTTCTTTAAGCACTAGTAACATTTACATTTGAGATATTGCTAGCAGAAGATCCTAGACACTGTGCTTGATCTTTTATTAATGATACATTTTTTTGTGTAAAATGCATAGAAAACTTGAGCCCCAAACTTACAAGCTGTGCTCTCTCTCCTATCCCTGTATTCATGTTGATCTTTCTTTGCTTTTCTTTTGTTAAATACTCTTTGTCTATTCAAATCTTTGTTTTCTTAAGCCTCTAACTCAGTATTAGCTCTCTCACGCAGCTCTCTCTGGAGATGTCCGCCTCCGGGGCTGATCACTAATGAACTCTAAACATGTGTATTGCCTGCACACTGTTGCTGGACATTTAATCACACACCACCTTGCAACATTTGCCAGCTCGTTTCCTGTTAGGATTATTGAGCTTCTACTGTGATCGCTACTGCTTACGGAAGCCGAGGGTCCAGGGAGAACACAGGCAGATGCTCTGTAAATGTGTGTTGTGGTAGTGAGTGCCCACTATAGGCCAGGTGAGTCAGGAGTGGGGCTGACTTTTGTAGTAAGAGATGAAAGCGTGTTCAGACCACTGTTGCTTTTTAGGAATTAAGATTTGCGGATATGGTGTTGGAAAGTCTCTGGTGGTGTGTATGTGTGTGTGTGTGTGTGTGTGTGTGTTTCCTGCATCATCGACAAGAGAGATGCTGTACACAGATGTACCGTGCTTTTTGTCTTTGTAAGTGAAATTCAGAGACTTATTCTGGAGCCTCTTCAAGTACATTTAGAAACACTCAGTTGTCAATCACCTATCAGGAGGATGGATTATGCCTGTCTACTGTGTGAGTTTAAGAGGAAATGTGCAGCATAGATAAACATTTTTTTTTCTTGTGATGGTTGTTACTATTGTTTGGGGGATAATTGTAAATATAAATAGATCGGCACCCTCACAGGAAGCAGGAGTTCCAGGGGGACAGCGGGTGATTGGAGAGAACACACGTAGGACAGTCTACATCTACCCATCCAAGCCAGAAATCCAAGCAGTGACTACGGGGCCTCACATCTTGTAGCTGACTCTGAGTCGGAGTGCTGTGCATCCTCCCAACTCCTCAGAGCAATCCTTCAGACCCCCACCAACTCTAGAGGGAAGAAACTGGCCAGTCACTATCAATCAAGACTTGTCTGCTTTCCCTTCGATTGAATAAAACTGTATTGAACATCTTCTCTGTTCCAGGTAAGAGAGGGAGAGAGAGAGAGCTTATTTGGGCTCCAGTAAAAAGATAGATAGGGCAACATTAGTGAAACCACAGTGTGTGAAGTCAGAGGTGAGACTGCATGCTAGAGCTTTAGATTCGACTTGCTGTCTGTTTTGTGCTGTCATTTCTTGAACACTTACAATGCAGCAGAGGCTGTGCTAAATCTTTACCTGCATTATCTTGCTTTATTTGTATTGTATTCCCATTATCCTCATTTGTCGGTTCAACAAATATGCAATGAGCACGTGTAACGGGCCTGACAATGTTCTCCACGCAAGGAGCGGAACAGCGTAAGTTACGTACAAAACTCTATTTTGAATGGACCTTGTAATCTGGTACCTGATATAAATAAATGAAAGCAACACACTAGTTAGTGATAGGGCATAAGGAAAAAATAAAGCCAGGGAAAAGGATCTCACTGGCCCTGAAGAGTTGGCTAAGTTTCAAATATATCAAGCATGATAAGTGGTCCTTAAGTTCAATTGGACAGCTGTCGGTTACTGCTAAGGTATGAGTGACTCTACTGTACCTTTAGACACATCTTGCTGTGCTGGTCAATGTTGTGATTCACAGACAACACAGCTGAGTAGAACTAATCAATTGTTTCTCTCTCTTGGCAGCTAGCTTATACAGTACTTTCCGGTACTATGGAAGCCAGACCACAGAAAGAAGGTTTCAGTTTAGCTCCAGCTGTAATAATCGGAATCCTGTGTCCTAAATGTTCTGTCTTCAGCAATAGGGACTTATCTTCAACCTCTGAGAGGCAGCCAGGGGTAACATCAATAGCCTATATTATTTGGGAATCACTAGGACTTTCCTTGTCCAATAGTTTAAATGGAGGTTTCTTATGCTTGGTACTGGAGTTTTTGTTAGATAATCCATGGTTCTTCTGGGAAGCAGTGTCAGCCCAAGTGGCATAACTTTATTTTGTATGGACACACACACACATACATACACACACACACACATGTACACATATAAATACGTATGTGTGTATATATATATGGCTTTATCAAACAACCTTCGTGTTACTTGTCTTTCCTTCTGTATTGACCTCCTCTCCCTCTTAAAGTAGAATCACCTTCTGATTGTTTGAAGGTAGAACCAATAAAATTGCCTGGTAGATTAGATACTGGGTATAATAAAAAGATAATAATAAGGCTTTGTTTCCAGCTAGCTGGAGGCATGGAAATGTTAGTTACTGAGACTAGGAAAAGGGTAGAGGGAGAAGATAGTCCTGATATGTTCAGTTCCGGATGCTAACGGGGTACCCAAGTATATGTGTGGGATGAGGGCTGCACAAATGTGGGATTCAGGATGGGGATCTTTTTGGAGGTTCTCATTAAATTTAACATCACAAATATGTCAGTGTTATCTACCGCCATCTTCCTGGGCAAGATCACTTGAGGAGTAAAGAACTAGGACTTCGGGCAGTTAAATGACTTGTCCAAGATAATTCATTGAGAAACTAATAAAGCAAGGACTCAAATCTTGACCCATCTGATCACCATCATATCCTGCTTTCTCTGTCGGGTGCTGGTGAAGGATCTTCCTGGATTTAACCGACTGGAGGGTGGCAGATGATGACAGAAGGAAATGACCACTGCAGTCTGGAAGCATCCGAGATCGAGATGTCAAGATTCCTGCTCCTTCTCTGATTGCCTGAACTTCATCAGCACTAATGACTTTTACATCTAAAAGCAGATTGTGGCCCTGGCTTCATCCCTCCATTCATTTACCACGGGCTCTCCAGTTTTGTCTAGCACAGGTTCACTGATGCGATTGGCTTATGGCAGGGAGAGGCTAGCGGGCATGGCATAAGTAATGGATTGAGATGTCCCTTAGTGGCTGGGCTCACTCTCCATGTGCCTTATGAGGACATCAAACCCGGGCTAGCATGTTGTTTCCCAAAGAAGGATGAGAAACGTAGACAAGAGATCATTCCCATCATGAAATCTTGTGTAGGTGGGCTGGTCTGAATCCAACCTGGCAGATGAAGCTAGCTGAGGTTGCCCCTGCCCAGCCAAGCTCAGCCGAGATTAATTACTTCACAGATGACTGCAGATAGGAGATTGTCTTAAGCTACCATGTTTGGGGAATGATTTATTAAATTACTTTTTGGCAATAACAGACTGATACTACATCCCAAAGAGTACTTTTACAGATGCCGTGTCATGAGAGTCTCATAGCAATGATGTGAAGTAGAAGTTATTAGTCCCTTTTGCCTCTGAGTTAAGTGGTCTCCCGACTTTGTCTAAGATGTCCATAGTTGCATGCAGCTGTGGTAGCTAAGGAAACAGGACAAGGAGGCATATTCATATGTGGAAGCTCTTCCAGATCTCAGCAGAGGGAACCACTGTCCTGGCCAGGGCCATACTCAATCGACAGTGGATCCCTGAGCTCTGAGCTCAGGTGTTTTTACTCTTTCAGAACACCTCAGGTATTCTACTGATAGCACATGCAGATCATTAGCAATTAAACAAGCTCCACAGAAATCCAACACTTGCAAACAATACAAAACACCCTAGACAGCCCCTCACCTAACAGCGCACAAAACCATTTTAAATATTACTAAAAATAAACATACCCAACATTCAGTAGATGAGAGCAAGAACGTTAGCTCATCTCGTCTCATCAGAAGATCTTCTTCTGATGAAGCTTCCTCCTGATCTCCTGAGGTCACCACTTTGTCTCTGCTAATCAAAGAGCCAGGCTTTGGGGAAGAGGATTTTCAGGCTGTCCTGAGAGCAGCAGCTTACTGGTCAGTTTCGAGACCCTGACTTACATGAACAATTCTTGATTATCTTATTGACTCTTGATAAATACATGCAAGCACACACACACCCTCCCTGGGAAATCTAAATCCTGCTGCTCTTTTCCTACTTAGATGAGTCTGGTCAGGATAATGGCAGGATTTAAAGGGCATTCCTGCTTTAATCTCCAGAAAAAAACTAAGCAGGAAGATCATGAGTTCAAAGCAAGTGTGGGCTACTCAACAAGTCCCTGGAAGAGAGATAAGGAGTGGAGAGCAAGAGAGCACCAGCAGAAACTAGCTCATTCTGTTCTCCAAACCCTGAGCTTCAGCTTTGCACGGCCTCTGGCCTCTGCCTACTCCACAAACTTTGTATCAAAGTTCAAAGCTGCCATTGTTACCACACTGAATTCCAAGAGGCAGCTTATGAGAAGCGCACAGTGGTCTGGATACTTCCTGGTCCATCATCTCTTACAATTAAAACTGTCTTTGAATCCTGCCATAGAAAGAGTGACTGAGATTGCTCGGGGCTGTTATTTCTGTTTGTATTTATGGACACTCCATATCCAAGCCTCCAGATAAGTGGCAAAAGCCTGCCTTTTCAGACAGACAACAGAAAGAGATGCAGCTTTTGGTGGCCTAGGCAGATGGTGCAGGGTGAGGCAGGTGTCTCCGTGGCCTTGAAGACACAGTAGACTCACCCTCGTCTTTTCAATCTCTGTTCCATTTTCTCCCTAAGGAAGCCTCCACTTGGTGCTTCCCTACCACGGTGGCGTGCTTTGTCCATGCCTTCTCCAGCCACCCCAGTGAATGAGCATCCCCTACGCACAGGACAGACAGCGGAAAATCCCTCCCTTTAGCTACTGTGTTTAAGTAAGTAAAGAATGAATCTAAACGAGAGCATAGCCACGTCATGTAATTGCAGACAGATAACAGAGTGGGCATACGGGTACAGATAGGGCTCAGTGAAAAAATGTCACTTGAGCGTGACCCACGGGGTGGGGGGAGAGTCACACAAGTATCCAGGAGCACTTGCCTGATGTTCTTGCTAAGTAAGGTTGAACCTTAGTGAATGGGGCTTAGAGAGGTCAGGAAAATTAGTGGAAGGCTGAACCATCTAAGCCTAGTAGACACTGTAAGGCGTGGGATGAGAGGCCAGAGGAATGTTTTGCTCTTGTTTGCTTATAAATGAATATGTGTATGTGTATGTTTATATATGTTTGTGTATGTGTATATGTATGTTTATGTGTATGTTTATGTATATGCTTATGTATGTTTGCGTATGTGTATATGTATGTGTATGTGTATGTATATGTTTATATTTAGGTATATGTTTATGCATGTATATGCCTATGTATATGTATGTGTTTATGTATATATATTTGTTTATGTTTATGTATGTGTATGTTTATGTATATGTTCATGTATATGTTTATGTATCTGTATGTGTATGTATATGTTTATTATATGTTTATATATATATGTCTTACCTGGAAAATAATCTGAAAGGGGCAAGCTCAAAAACAAAGCTTTATTAAAACTCAGATGTATTTGTGTAGAAAGACGCTTTAGACACGTGGACACGGATGTCAGTAATGGAGGCGGGGTGGGGAAGGAACCCACAGATTCTGGGTGGGGAACTGAGAGAAAGAAGTGTCAGCTTATAGACCAGCAAAGGGCATCCATCCTCCTTTAAAGATCAGTTCCGGCGTCAGCAACTCTTCACAAACTTTTCTTTAGACCTCTAGGAATCTTTTTTTTTTTTCCTAAACAATTACCATCAGTAATCCACTGCTTTTAATTGTGTGTGTGTGTGTGTGTGTGTGTGTGTGTGTGTGTGTTAATGAAAATCCGGGGTCTGGATTTAGGGTAATAAAGGTGTTACCAATGAGGCTTGCTGGTGCCTTTTTGGTCTGTTGGCATGCAAATTGCACACTAGTAAGGAACAGTTCTTCTAGGGTTGGTGGGCCTGGGCTCTTAATGGACAGGCTTATTGCCTGTGTGGACAGACTCAGGGGCTTGTTATCCCAAGCTCTGAGAACTGCAAACTTATGGCTTCTGACTTTAGAAGACAGAGACTTAGCCCTAGGTGTTCTGGTCAGGGACTTATTTCTCTGCGCTTTGATTGACTGTGGCGTGGCGTTCTACAACAGTGAAATCATCAGCTTCCAGCAGCAGTGAGCAGTAGCAGGAATCAGTTGCAGTTAGCACCAGCCAGTGCAATAGCACTAAGTCTTGGGAGTTAAGACGTCGGCCTTTAAAGCATGGGAGCCTTTTGGAACTTTTAAAATGATAGACCCAAAGCTTGTCATCTGCAGCTCCTCATAGCCCTCCATTTTCAGTTTCCACCATGCTCTGTCATCTCATCCCTTCTGCTCCCCACCCTTGGTCAATCTCTGGAACTCTGAGGCTGCTTCCTTACTGTTACTGATGCTGCTACTTTTGCCATTGACGTTTTCTCTTCCTGTTGCCAGCTCAGAGTACCCGAGCCATGACAAAGATCACAAGAAGGCAAGAGAAGGCCGTCTGGGAGGAGCTTTCATTAGGCCTAACATGCCAACACCAGAGGCAGCACAGGGGTCCTGCGCCCGCAAACGCATGAACCTTCCCATGAGTCTCCCACCCATCTTCTGAGAGTCATCTCTCGGGCCTAGGAGGGTCACAGAAGTCGCTCTTCATCCAAAGAGGAACTAAATACGGGGGAGGGCTTCTCTCTTTCTTGCCTGAAGCTGCCCCACCTTCACGGCGAAGGCCTTCTCTTCCCGCTCTACCGTACACTAGAGCTGGCTGCAGCCACCCATGAGTCTTTATTAAGCATGCACTTCTAAGCAAGGAGCACTGACTTTCCTTTAATTGAGGCATAATAATTAGGACATTAGCACATTAGGAGGGTGAGACAGCATGTTTAGCTTCTGTGATTAATTATGTGAGGACTGTAATAAGTTGTTAAGACATTAATTACGCCGGCATGTTTACCACGTTAGGTTGCACCAGCAGCGCTTTGCCGTGGCAGGTCGTACAGGCCTGAGTCATCTCAGGTCCGAGGACCTACTCTTGACCCACTCACGGGTGGGTTGGGTCCCATGCACATGTCTGTGGAGCAGTACTGCCCCATCTGCGGGAGTCTGGGTGCGTGCGGGTGCGTGCCTGCCGCTTTTCTTCTTGGTCATGTGGAGACTTGCGGTATGTGGAATTATTATTTTTTTTCTTTTAATGTATTTTAATTGAGGCAAGGCATTAAGCTCTGCAAGTTCAATACTTTTTCCATTTCAGCAGTTAGTAAACGTGTAAAGCATATCGCGGCTTGGGCAAAGTCAGGCTTGTGTGTCTTTGTCTTGGGCTCCCCTTCGAGGCCAAGTCTCTCTCTGTGGACGAGAGTGATCCCTGAGAAGGAAGAAGGGAGATCTCGCCCGGGTCAGAGAAGTGTGAACTTAGGCCCAGAGTGTTCGAAGTTAACAGAAACACAAAACTCCCGTTGTGAGTGAGGTGGCAGGGCTTCCTGTCAAGGGAGAAACGCAGCAGAGGGCGCTAACCCTGTGTAACTCAGTCACTCACTGGGTTAGGCTCTGTGTAAAACCTTCCCTGGGGTGGAATTGCCAGTCTCTTTAGAGAGAGGGGAAAGGAAAGATGAGGGCAAAGAATGAAGAAGGCGGGAGGGAGGGGGACGTGGGGGGAGAGGGGCAGGAGGGAGGAGGGCAGGAGGGAGAGGAGGGTGGAGGGAGGAGGAAAGGAGAGAGGCAGATAAGCAGAGAGGATCAAGGGAGTACTGGAAATTATTTAGGGCCTGATTCTGAAGAGGCAAATAATAAGCTTCAATATTCAGCTAAATCCAAATACTACCGTTAGAATGAATTTTAGCTTATAAGACCAAATGCTCTAATTTTCTGTTAAAGTTGGGTTGTGCCTAAGATATTGCTATTGTAAATCTTAGAAGTCTAATTCTTAAATTCTAATGTCACGGGAAGAAATGGTGATCTCTGCTCTGCTTGCCTCTGGCTTGACTTTTAGCCCAAGGATGGCGGCCACCCTCCAGCCATACTTCCTGAGCCGTGCTTCCACTCAGCAGAGGCCAGTGAAGGAGCAGGCATGGCAGCCTAGCAGAACATAAGCACAGTCAGTGCCTTTCTTCAAGATGATTAAGCTTAATATCATAAATGCTACATTTCTTTTTAAAAATCGTCAGCTATGATGAGAGATCTTCTCTCATCTCTAGGACCCTGCCTTGAATTGTTATTTAAATTAAAACACACGCTAATAATGGCAAGAAGGAACTGCTGCTTCTCTTAACATTGTCTTGATTACACACCCTACTAAGTCTCCACTCATTTTCCTGCTTCCCATATTTAGCAATTTGCAAGTTCTAAATAGTTTTACTCAGAGAATGAACAGCTTTCACAATCACCAGCAATTTTCGTAACATTATATTCCTGTGATAATAAATGCATATTTAGACTGTAATTGAGGTAGAATTTCAGCACGTAAGATTTTCATTCTAAGGTCCTTACGGAATTCTATAGTTGAAAGTAAATGATCACATATTAACAACAAATTCAAATGACATGGCTTATTTATTTTACTAATCAAGTTACCCTGGCTAGAAAAACTAGTGACCCACTTGAATACCCCATCGTTGATCACACATGAGGTCAGTGGTCCCAGAAATCATGTTGAAATGAGCCTTGGTTATCTTGCTTTCAAAGAGCCGTGGCTCAAATTGAATGGCATATACTGGTCCACAAGGAGGCTGAAAAGTGCCTCTGGCACAGCCAATCGCATTCGTGGAAGTGCAGCTGCAACTTTTGAATGAGGTTAAATTTCTACTGGCAATACTTCGGGGTCAGGTTTCTCTGGGTTGCGTGCAGAAGATACCAAGTGAGCTGGGAATTGGTATACAAGATGATGTAGAAGGGCAGGGTAGAATCCCATTCTAATCCCACTCTGACCCAGCTTCTTACCACATTGACCAGAAGAGAGTAGAGAGGGGAGTGGTTGTTCGTTCATAGTCAGACCTGGTGGGCATATGGGCTTTCAGAGTCCTAGGGTGGTTGGTAGGTCAACAAGGATTAAAGAATGGGTGGAGAAAAGGTGTACATTAAAGAGATCAGACAGAAAATCGATGCCATGGGGGAAAGGGAGAGGCCTGTAGAAAATGAGGGAGGAGAGAAGAAAAACCCTTTATTTTTTCCTTCTGCCTTCTCACTTGAAAGTTTCTTTTATAGCAACCTTTAAGAACACCAGTGTCCAAACTGTGAGTGAATCTTTCTCAGCCTGTTTACACTGAGGGTTTGTAGCGTTGTCCTGCCAGGTGGATCAGAGACCTTCGGACTGCAGATCACAGGGCTGAGGTCTAAGTAAGGACCTGGTGACTTTCAGACCCTTCAGAGGCTACACTGTATCTCAGCTCAAAGCTCCGCCCCACTTCCCTGTGCTTTCTGGCTGCTTATGCTACTCAGAGCATTAAATGTAGCTCAGTTTAGTTATATCCCACAAGACCATCACCCAAGCTCAGAAGGTGGAAGTTATCATTATTAAATACATTTCAAGCTCCTACACATAACTGAGTGTAGCAAGCATTAAAAATTAATGCCTCTAATAATAAAACCCAGAAAACAAGTGCTGTTATGACTAATTGTAATTTATTGCAAACTGGTGGTGTGCTAAGAGCTCCGAAGAACATAAAGGTAAATAAGAGCCGTTGTTGACTAGCTGAGTGGGAGGAACAATTCCCCCACTCCTGTTGCTGCTTGCCCGGGATGTGTACTTACAGAGCTATCAGCAGGACCACTTTCTGCCAGGCTGTAGACCTGATCTGTCCCTTTAATGGTGGAGGAGGAAGAGTCAGAAGTCTTGAACCATTTAAAGGGGTGATGATAGCTACTCCCTTCTGAGGTCCAGGAGGCTATCATCTCCACGGCTGATGGCAGATAGCATCCGGTAGTATTAGTTAACCTCTCCGGCTTGCAGTAGGTCTCTCTACGAGGTAGTAAGCCCCTTGGGATTTAGACTATTTTATTTTTCCCAGTGACTATCACAGTGTCTTAATTTGGTTTGTTCTTAGAGCTCATAAAGCGAAAGACTGTGCACGCACGCATGTTTCACACACACACACACACACACACATCTTTCAACCCCTACTGAGTTGTCCACTCTTTGACTTAAGGCCATTCTTACTTATCTTTGTAGTCACTGCTACAGTCCTCCATTGCTGCAATGACTTAATTGATTAAATATTAAGTGATACTGACTTTCTTTAGAACTCTGATATTCATACATACCGATTAGATGTATAGTTCTGTAGTTAGTCTCATTCGTTCCCTTGCTCACCGAATCCTGATTTTTGCTTAGTATCCGGTACTATTTCAAGTATCAGGGACACAGGGAAAAACCATCGAGAAAAGCATGGGCCCTCTTGCAATGTGCTTTTTAGTAGGAGAGACAATAATTAGGATATGAAAAGGCAGGGTACCTTCAGGCCACAATAAGGTTGGTAAATTATGAGTTGAAGAAGGATGAGGGAGGCTGTATTAGAGACTAGCTATGAAGCCTCTCCCTTATTGTGAGAAGGCCTGGCAGTAGCTACAGTGCCTGGGCAGAGTGCTTGAGAACAAATCATGTAGCCAGCAAAATTTATTCTAATTTATTTTTTTTCCTCATTTCATGAATCACTTGTCATTTTCTGAGCCCATGAGTATGGGCTGTGCTCTGAGGGTATGGAGATAGATACAGTAGCATTCTTGCCTTTGAAAGATGTAACCTGGTGATGGAGAGGCCAAGATGATTTTTAACTACACTGGATGCTGATGGGCTCCTGGCTACGGGATCTAGATTATGGCTGACTTTGTTTCCGTCCATTTCCTGGGCCACGGTCTTCATAGAGCTCTCTTGGAATGATCTTGAATAGAATGGGTCACAGGAGACGGAAAATGAGCTGGTACACAGAGGGCCAGCAGCCACTGCACACTTGAGCAGTTTAGTGCTTTAGATAGGGCTCCGGTCAGGGGCTGTACAGAAGAGTTGTTCTTCATTTGAATTTACTCCCTGCAGAATTAATTGCTGAAGTCTTTCAGAAAGCAGCAGGGAAGTATTACTTGCCCAGAGACATTCTGATTTAGTGAGGTTTGTGCTTATGCATATTTCTGAGAGGAGGGGCCAGGTTTTATATCCGTCCTATTTCTATCCAGCCCACTAGAGTGCTTATTTCACACATACACGCATGCGCGCACACACATACACACACACACACACCACATGAATACATGCATTCGGTTGTTTGACTGACTTGAAATCTAGAACCAAAGGAGGAAAAAAAAAAAAAGACTGCTTCCTGTCCCCGAAAAGAAGATGTGCCACAGGAATGTCAAAGACGCTTTGAAGGAGAGATGCAGGCTTATGTATGCCTTTTGGTTATTGCATATAAATCGCTTCCTTGCTCCAAAGATCTTGTTCCAAGGGGACCAGCAAGTGACTGGCTGAATACTGCTGGTCCCTGTGCTGCGGAGCGAATTGAGTTCTCCCCCAGAGTAGTGGGGTGATTGTATCTAGAATACCAAGCACAGAAGGTGGGCATTAATTAGGGCTCAGGGCCTATAATTGGAGTTGCATCGCCTTTATCCCTCCCTCCATTCTCGGGGCCTGAGACTGTCAGAAGACTCATTTTCACTGAAGTGTCATAATTAACGCCAACCCTAATGTGAAAGGCAGATGAGGGTGAAGCCCAGAATAGCTCAGAACTACCCAAGGGTGCGCATGTGGGGAGCAGGCCTGGGAAAGAGGAGGCTGGCACTGCCTCTGACCTCCAAGCACTTTCTGTGCCCAGAGAGAGCTCTGGGGTCAGCCCTGTGGTCTTCAGGCTGTTAGAATGTGTACTCTGAGGTACTGAACTATCCACCGTAGGCTGGGGTTACAGAATCCCGTGCTGTGGAAGTCTCAGGAAGCTCATATTACAAGTCTCCAATTGCCTACATCCCCTCTTTTCTTCTTTGGAAGAGCAGAATTTTCTTCCCTGAGGGTGATACCTTTTTTTTTTTTTTTTTAGCGTTGGGGGGGAGGGGGCATGGAGGTTCAGAGAGCTGGGATGGCTAGTAAGTGTAATAATGTCTGCAAAGCCGTCAGAGTGCCTTGGAAGAACATTCCTGGTATTTCGTATTGCTGCTGGTCTTCCAATTCCCCTGAACTCAGAGAACCCATTTCAGTGATTGCTTCATGAGTAGGCCGGTGAAAAGCAGGACTAATCTATTTCTTCACGTGGCGGCTCCCGTACAGCAGAGGCCCCGAGGTGCACTTACAGCCACTGTCATATCTTCACTGTTTCCTCTCCGTTCAGCTCGGTACACAATGAGCTAACACCTGCCATTCCTCTCCTGAGAAGACCGGATCCCGTGCACCTTCAAGCCGGCGGCTTGCGGCACCTCTCACTCAGGTTTACAAATGTTTTCTTCGATCTCTAACACCACAGAACCGAGAGAAAAGTCAGAGAAGGCTGGCTAATCTACCTCACAGCAATTCTAGGCCGCTGAGAGAGGAAACCGGACCTGACTCGCCTCAGCTTCCTAAACCAGACTCCTTTGAGGACACTTATTTAAGTACAAGGGCAAAATATCACTGGCTTAATTTTCACCCTGAGCCATTCATTTGGCAGAGGATTCTTAAGTGTGTATCATTTTCTCCCTCCTTAATAAAGGGGGGTACTAGAGGAACGCCACAAGATGCTGAATGTAAAGAGAAAGCTGGTGGTTACAAGCAGGATCAGGGAAGGACTGACAGGCTGTGGAAGCTGTCTCATTATGCACGTGGCTATAGGGTGCTCCCTGAACTTGGCAACTCCTGGCCATGGAGCCTCCTCGGTACAGATGAGAAATGACATCAAGGTTTTTACCACCAGGCACAAACTCACACAGGCTAGCAGATGCTGGGGCCAGCTACAGGACACAGAGGCTTTGTTCCAGAGACCTGTCTTCATGCCTAGTATTTTGTTTTCCTTTGTGATCCCCTCCTTCCAACAGTGATCCACAGGACCATTAGGTTGCTTCATTCTAGATTGTTCTGCATCAGTTGAATTTTAATTATGATACTTGAGCATGGAGTCATTTATGACCACAGATTAATACCTCTCTCAACCCTCATGGGGAAGCTTCTTTGTGAAGTAGATACCAGTTGATACAGAAACCCACAACTGGTCAGCATGGCAGGAATAAGACACCAGGTGATCAGCTCTAAATGAGACATCCATATCACCTCCCTTCACCCCAAGTCTCAAGGTTCACCACAGAAGAGGACGCAGCAAGACCGTAAGCGCTAGAGGTCGTGGGTGTCTGCCCCCAAACAGTGTTTGCTAGACACAGCAGGGCAATTGCACACATGGCTGCATCCTGCCTGTGACTAGATGCACAAGACATTCACAAAATCAAGCCAGTCCAAATCCAAGCACTGACAGGGATGGACTTGTAAAGTCTCACTCCCAGCTAGGAAGCTATTGGCATGAAGGGCTGTTCACTCTACAACTGGTGGTCTCATTCCTTTCAATCGTCCACACCAACAACACTAAGTAGAATCTGCGGATTTAAAAACAGAGCATATCTTAGTTGCAGGGGGAAAGTGGAGGGGTAGGGGAGGAGAAGTAATGATGGATGAATTTGCCTAAAATTACACAAATACATATATCCTAAATCATTATAGAGCCTGAGTGTCAAACTCCCACTGACATGTGTTAATTAACTTGAGCTGAAGTACATTGTGAACGGACTGAACCAAATGCAGTCAGTGTAAACGCCTTAGGTTTAGTATCACTAGGCATCAGTAGGTATGTCAGTGCTGACTGAGTTCATGTAGCCAGAGCGGGAGATAGTGTGTAGCTCCCACCCTGGGAGACGTAACCTTCCTGAGCCAGATCTCCTAGGTGGATAGCTGATGGGTCCAATGCTCTATTGCTTGAATGTTGTATCTGCACACAGCCTAGGGTTCTGGATTTGAAGGTGACAAGGAGATTCTTTGAAGAACAGATGGTGGTGTTCTCCACACGCTGAACTGTCAAAGACTGGCCACAAAGCTGTGCACTTCTCTACTTTTCCCACAAGAAATCTCTGGTGGGTTGGCACGCTTAACTATTATTTTTGTCCAGCCTTTTTAAAAGGTGAGAAGTAGAACAGCGTGTGAGAATCAACCGCTTTCAGCAAACTGCAAATTTTATATAAATAGAAACCAGGTAGGACGTGGCAAGTGACCGGTGCGATCTGCAAGCAGGCTGGTTGTGACGGCTTTGGGCACCAGGCTGAAACTGTATGGTAGGACCGCGGTGAAGTCTCAGGTCCGTGAGCTGCTGGAGGAAGCCGTGTCAGCTCTCTAGCCTCATTGTCTTAATCTTCAGATGGGAGAAGACCTCACTGAAAGATACAAATCCGGTTCCGATTCTTCTTTTGCTGTGTTCGTACCATCGGGGCAGCTCCTCCTGCCATTTCAAGAGGGCTGTCGTGGCTCCTACCGCTACATCATTACGCACCGAAGTCTGTAAGGAAATACAGGCTGAACTGTGTCTCTGAGTCTAAGACGTTATTGACTGTAAGATGTCCTATTGTTTTCTATATACCCTAAGCGGGGATGAGACTACCGACCAGACCAAAGCACACTCTTGGTTGTAAAATACTTCTGAGTTGTCTCATTCAGAAAATGCAGCATGTGAGTGTATTATCTTTGCGGTGCCCGTAAGAATGGCTCCGAGACTTTCACCGCACTACCCTCCTCTCCGCCAGGAGACTTTCTGAGTGCTAGCTCCTACATCAAGCCCTGGAGCACTGCTGTCTGCGCTCTATCTTAGTCTCCCGTCTCGCGAGCCTTTTGTTGCTGTAGCTCCCTGCTGTAGGACTCCAGGCCAGCCTGCTGAACTTTGCTGAGTCCCTGGATCATTGGACCACTTGCTTCTGGACACAAAGCGTGTCAGCAGTTGCAGCTTATGGGGAAAACCTTTACCAGTGGGGACAGAGGATGGGAAAAGATGTGAATATATTCTTCTCCAGGTTACCCAGTTATGGCCTACTCTTTATAGGTAAGGTCTTATAAAATGTAGCCAAGGCTGACCTCAAACGGCATATAATTGGGGATGACTCTGAACTTCTGGCCTCCACATACCACGTCCTGGACTCACAAGGATGCACCAGCACACCTGGTTTTCTATAATAAGGGATATGGGATACAAGGTGTTGTGTATACTAACTGAGCTCCAGCCCTAGCCCTGAAACACGGGGACTTGACGTAACTGTCTGGACATTTATCAAGTAGCTGAGTAACTTTCTGAAGCAGCGGCCAACGTGGAGGGATGCCTTTAAAGGTTTGCTCCCCATTTCACCCGTCTCATTTTCTCTTCCTTCGCTCTTTGGCCCTGCGGTCGTACTTCCTTATACTATTGGAACCCAAGCCTCAGACTCTATTTTCCAAGGAGGCAGGCTAACACAACCAGTCTCACCATCAGGATCAGTCCTAGTTAATGGATACGATGGTGGCTCTCGGAAGAAAACCAAGCTCTTCCAGCATGGAAGAGAGATGACCGGGCAACCTGATTATTGAATACAATCAATCGTATCTGATTAGTACCTGCCCTGCTTCACGGGGCTGTTAAAAGAGTTAAATCAGATGTGTGTGAACATGCTTGAATAACAACAAAATAACCTAACAGTCATTAAGCTTATGACTGTTTGCCAGTTCCAGAACCTCACTTACTCACTTACTCGGCCAAAATTATTTAATGAGTACCTGTCTCGTGCCAGTCATGGTGCTAGCGAATGCAATACAATAGTCCCTGCCCTATAAAAGCTTTTCATCTGCAGGAGGGTATTAGTAATTTGCTTGTGATGGCAAATATTTCAGAAAAACGCCGAAGGGGAACAGAGGGGTCAAAGCTGCTTCAGACTTGGAAGCCCAGACACGGCTTCTCAGATGAAGTGCTGTGGAAACCAGAGCCTGAAGGGGGCAGATGGTCGGAGGCAGGCATGTAGGCCAGGCACAGAGAAAAGTGTATCCAGTGTGGCCAGGAGAGGCACCATGGTGTTAGTCATCATGGCCTGGCTGACAAGATCTGGTGAATGGAGTACAGACTGTAGGAAGTTTGGACTTAATCATCAAGGCAATGATGTTTAGGGACGTCTTTTCAATGATGATGGGGTGACTGCATTGGAGGGGGAGCGACTAGGAAGACTGTGGGAAGTAAGGGCGCTGCGATACCGTTGTGCACTGCAGCATTTCCTTTTAATTGTTTTGTTTAGTTTTGAGTTTTTCTTAACACGGACATTCTTTATAATGTAGTGTTTCACGAATATCAGAGTCTCCCACGCAGCAGACTTTGAAAGGAAAGGCCAGCATTGCCGAGGAAAGGGTGGAAGAGATCTTTGTGTGTCTTGCCCCGCACAATCATACGCTTTATGAATCTCACTTTCCTCCTGTCTGTGCTGTTAGTTCTGATTAGACGGCGGAGTATTAATGAGTGCCAGGTCAGTAATGCGGCTCACTGAGGGAGCCAATTACCCACACACAGAGCGCCACGGACTTCGCCTTCATGTTTGGCTCATTGCCTGAAGCCAGAAACTACTGGTTACAAAATATACAAAGGGGTATCCACTGGCTCACTCACTCATTTATCTTCCCGTTTACTTATTCACTTGCTTCTTGTTGTGTTTTTGTCTTTGTCAGCTCAAGCTGCTGCAATAAAGCACCACAGGCTTCTACCTAGTTGTCTCGAAGGAGCATGGGTCATTCTTGCCTGGGGAACCCCCCACCCCTCCTTTAAACAAAGGAAAAACATCTATGACTCCCATCGGAAGCCCTAGAGGCCTCTGAGTCCTTGGGTCATTTCCTGTTGCTCTTTTCCTTAAGGAATAGCACATGTTGGCAGCTGAATAGCTAGCTCCCTGCTTGGTGTAACAGGTGTAACAACCTAAGAAAACCAGTAGCCTTTCTGCATTGCATTGCATTGCATTGCATTGCATTAGGCTCTCTCTGTCCCTTGAGTATAAATGGGCAGGGCCTTTTTATGGTGTAATTTCACGTGTACATCTGGCTTTCAATGAAATGGCCCAATAGATCTGTGACCCAATCTATGAGTTTATCAAATGGTTCAGTTGTATTCTAGTATTCTCTTCAGAACAAGCTTTCTCATGTTTTGTGGTATGGACATGATTAGAATTTTACAGGTATTCAAGTTCCTTTTTGCTTAACAATTTCATTTAAAAAATTAGCATTTTTTTTGAGAATCTCAAGAGTATTATGGTTACATCATTTCTACCCCACACTTATGTTACCTTCTCCCATTCTTTCCATGTTCTCCCAACTTGCTCTCAACTTCATGCATAAATAAATATGTATATGACCCACTGAGTCCATTTAGTGTTACTAATATTTGTGTATGTGTTTAGGAATCCAATCTGACTTGGGATCTGTAACTCATCAGAAGCTCATCCCTGGTTTAGATGGAACTTCACTCTCTTGGTAGTCATTCAGTATCCGGGAGTGGAGCCAATCCACATTGGGATGACAACTGGTGTCGCTGTGCAAGTCTTGCTAAGGTGACTGAAGGCACTATGCAATCTGACAAGTGAGAAAAGCAATTAAAAGTCCTACGTGAGCCACCCAGCTGTAAAGCCTGCGGACAACGACGATAAACACATTAAAATATAATCAAGGGTACAACGGTAGCACTTGCATCTTAGGAGTAACCTAAGGTTACCTAGGTAACTTAAGTAACAGCTACCTAATTGGATTGTAGGCCAGCTTATACCTAGTCACTTCTTGTGTATAGGAAGGCCATGGACTTTGGAGAAAAATGTACCACCGTAATTTCCTAAAACAGTATGATTCCAGGTGCATTCTAAGTGTCTAGCCTTGTAGCCATTGATAAATATAGCTCTCGCCCTTCACCAAAGACATGTACTTTTTGCAGCACATAGAGATAATCACAGAAACCCACAACAGGTCAAGGTACACAGAACAATTTACTGTGGGGTGCCAAAGACCTGTTGATATATCTAAACCACAACCCCCACACCTAAGGCTCAGGGAGCATATCAGCTAGGAGGGTGCATATGGGAGCTGGAGGACTGTGGTGACTGCTATGAGGTAGTGTCTCCTATACAATGACAGAGAGCTACACCCATGAGATATTAACAATTCACTTTTCACTTGATTTTTCTCCTTATAATACGTAACCAGGGAGAACGAAGCTGTTCATTCAACACTTTGTTTTGAAAGCTGTTCAGCTTAATATCTAGTCCCATTATTTTCTGGAAACACTTGAAACAGTTCATTCAAATTCTTTATTTTTTTTTCTATTGTATTGCAAGGCTGGCCTTTTCTCTACTTATCAATAGTACTTCAGTCTGAGACCACACAAAATTGTCTTTACTTGCATATTGCAGGATAAGTCATAATAGTCTTCCAATTGCTACTACCATCTAATTCTAAAGTCACATATATTTTGCCAGGTATTCGTGACAGCAATGTTCAACTTCTGTGTACCCAAATCTGTCTTCGCTCAGGCTGTTGTATCAGAATACCACAGACTCCATGATGAAACACATAACACCCTTTCCCTTACGTTCACAGAAACTCAAAAGTCCAAAATCAAGAGAGTAGCTGATTTTGTTTCTGATGAGGTTCCTTCCCTGATTATAGACAGCTACCCTCATATGGTGCCCATAACACGTCCTTTTCTCAGTGCAAGGGGAGAAAGAGCAGACAAACTCTTCAGTGCCTCTCTTCTTAAAGGGGTACTAATGGTACCAAGCCCCCAAACCCTTAATGTTATCTAACCCTAAAGGCCTGCTCCATGTCCCACAAGGAGTTAGAGCTTCAGAATGCAAATTTGAAAGACAGACAAGTATCCAGTCTATCAATTACTTTTATTCTCTCCCTCCCACCTCTTACTCCTTCCAATCATTTAAAAGTATTAATTTGTGTATATTAAATATCGCCTATTCGATCTATGTATTAGTTAGAAGATGAAATAATATAAACCTTGCTTTTGAGATCTACTGGGAAGGAGAAAGGCGGGGCAGAAGGGAAGAGGGGGGAAATGGATGTATGGTATGAGCTGGAGAATAATTCAGGGAGTATTATGTGGAACAGAGCAAAGAGAAACACATTAAAAACACCTTTATTTGGGTGGTTGGAGGTGGAATTGCCTTGGTTGCAGAGAAAGGGAATCAATTAGGGACTGTGTGATGTGTGTGGAGGGGACATAGAAAGGGGTGAGTAACTGGAGAGTCACCAGGGGAGGCTAGCTGCCTTGTAGGAGGTGATCTTGAGACCCCTCCCGTGCTGTTGGAGAGTGTTACATTTGCCTTGAAGGCCCAGAAAGTATTAAAGAAGGTGTTCACATTGACAGCTTTGGGTTTATAGAATGTAAATTTAGAATGTGAAGTGCACACAGGCAATATTTAAATCAAGGGGCAATAATGAAATTTACTGTGTTTTTGTTTTGTCTGTGTGTTGGAGGGTGGATATCAGGGCTAGCACTTACAGAAACTTGTTCATATGAGGTGTTCTCTGGGGTGGAAAAGGACAGCAGTACTCTCAGTGTTTGGATAAAGTAAAATTTAATATACAGAATTCAAGGGAAGGCGTTCACCTTGTGTGGGAGACAGAAGATGGATAACTGAGGTCTTACATAATTTTGATGATGAAATGTCCCTTCTTTTAACTACCTGTTTATCTACTGTTTATGTTCTTCCTTGAGTTGCCAGCATCAGGACTAACAACTGTTTTACAGCACTGCTGCAACTTGGGTTTGAGGAAGGGCTCCAGCTCCTTCTGACCAAGAGAATGTGGTCGCTCATAATCCATGGTGACAAATACTGGAAGGTCTGGAACTGGGAGTATTTGTGATGGAATATTTTTAAAAATTCCCCTCTGACCTTGAACTAGAACCAAAGCCTGAATGAGAAAATCATTGGTTTTGCTAAATGCTCCTGAAGACTCTCCATTTTGGACTTATAGGATTAATTTAGCATAACTCAAAGACTCCTCATTTTCCGTGTGAAAATTTATGCATTTACTACCATGTGGATAGGTACAATTCTAATGAATGACATTTTCTCTCATCTTTTCAGACAAAGACGTGCTGTTTGCTCATTTCTCCCTCCCAGAATGGAGGAAGGACATTTGATTTGCATGTCACTTTCCTTTGCCAAAAGTCAGTAACCCCTGGTATTTTTAGCTCCTTTTGAAAGTCCATTAGTAACGCTTCTTTTCGTGGAGACCTTTCTTGCTTTATGCGGTGACATTGGTGTCTTTCTGTTTGTGCTGGGCTTTGTCAGCCTGTTGCTGTGCTCCTCTCTTTCGTTCATTTTCCTATGCATAGACTCTTCCTAAATTTTCCATATGGGAAAAAAATATGGCATGTATTCACTGCACAGGGTGATGGGTTTTATAGAGACATTTTGTTTTGACTCCATCATGAGCTTTAAGCACATTCCCCCAGGAATTCCCCCTTTTATCTCCTTCCTCTTACATCCTCTTCCTTACCCTACTCCTCCATTTAGATCTTCAACGCCTTCTTCCTAGCTTAAAATGTATCAACTCTTGTTCTGTTTTTGTTCTTTCTGAATACTAGAGTCGTCTCCAGAACGGGTGTTAACTGAAAACAGTCACCTCCACACCTCATAGACTAGAGATCTCACTTCCGTGTCGTGGAGAGAGCATGGGCCCATTCTCTGGGCTGGAGCCTGTGAGTGCAGCATGGGGCTGATTCTGTAAGGGGCTGCGGAGTGGTCCACACACAGTGTATTCAAAAGAGCTGTCATTCCGGGTGACGGAGTGTGACTGCCTGACTTTGAATCCTGTCAGATTATAGGACAAAACACATCTTCTAGTCAGAATGTCTTGAAAATGTATTTATTAAACACTTAAGTGTTTAAAACTCACTGAAGGAAAAAAATGGACAGTTTTACTTCTCTTTGTTTCATCACTTGAAATTTGGGGCTCCTGGTGTTAGGAGATCATAAAAAGGAAGCAGAGCAATCCCAGCATTCTCGTTACTTCTTTTCCTGTATTTTCTGCTAAGAGGTTCTATCTATAATGC
Organism: Cricetomys ansorgei; assembly: GCA_026225945.1. NCBI lineage: Eukaryota > Metazoa > Chordata > Mammalia > Rodentia > Nesomyidae > Cricetomys > Cricetomys ansorgei. Next base: position 524,965 of record JAMJFZ010004088.1, read on the forward strand.
CTACATACAAAACATATTCAGTCCTGTTCTTGTATTGGAAAAAAAATAACTACATTTTGTCAGACATAATAGATTGTAGCTTCATGTTTTAGCTGAGGGTACTTACTATGTAAGACAGGCACAGCCACAGACGGTTAGGCATTCGGATAATGAGAGAAGGTTTCCTGGATAGTACCGAAACTATTTCTTATAGAGTCATGCAACACTTGCAACCAAATGAAACTGCTCTCTTTTGGAGCAACAGTAGGCACCGGTGGGCTACAGAGGCAGTCACATGACCAAGTAGTCTGCATTGCTAATATTTGTGCAGTGACAATTAGGAGGAGACAGAACTAGAAATGGAAAAACCAAGGAAGTAGAAGACACTGGAATCCCGAATAACTGGTGGCGGCGCTCCCTCGGGGGTCACTGGCTAGACACGCCACCAGAGTCCAGCCTTGGCATCCCAGAAAGCTGACTCTTACCTCATTCAAGACCTATGACGCATACTCAGGTTTATCCACATACAGATGTTATGAAGAAAATATTTTCTGAAAATATACTAATTAAAACAAAAAATCCCGAGGCGATGGGTACCCGTGCGATGGGTAAGGCTGCGAAGGAACTCCTCACCAAGCCCAAGGACCTGAGTTCTATTCCTGGGACCCGCGTGGTGAGCGGAGGCAAGGGACTCTGACCTCCACACGTGCATCTTGCAGTGCACGGACCTTCCCTCGCTGCCCCCCCACCTCCCACAAATGCACAAACACACAGAAAAATAAATAAAATTAGAGACAAAAATATAATTAAAAAATTACAAAAATACTTCCTTTATCCAATATCTGTGCCTTCTTCTACTCTCCTTTTGTAAAGCAGATTCTGCAGCACGAGAGATTTAGAAAGTTTCAGGATCGGTTTTTAATGAGCTTCGATAAATCTAAACCATCACAATCAAAATATAGAACATCTCATTGCTGAGAAAAATCTCTCAGTCTGAGTGTAGTCAAAACCAAGTGATCACGCTTGGATCAGCACATCCTAGACGTGTGCGTTCTCGAGAATCATACAGATGGAATTCCGCAACAGACACCATTTCCTTTCTTAAGCTAATGGTTCAATGCTTTTTTTTTTCAAATTAATATACATTTTATTTTAATTGTATTGATGAGGAATAGTTAATGAAATACATGCATTGCATTATATTTTTCTTGCTTTGCTGCTGAACATTCAGACTTTTCCCTAATGTTTTTGTGTTGAATATAAAAACTACTTTAAGTACTCTTACGCTGCTCTTTCTGTCTGTGTACTTTTGGTGCTCTGACATGGGTGGGATGGAAATGTCAGGCCTGAGGTAGGGGTGTATTTGTATTTGTTAGGCGCTGTCACATGCCTTCTCAAAGTTAATAATACGTACTCTCTTACAGCATCGATGCATTATCTTCTCGGGAACATTTGATAGTCTGTGTTTTTTAATTTTAGCCCTTTCAATTGCTTTGAGATAGGGAATTATATCTAGGCGTATCTTAACTACTAAATAATTATTTTGAAAATGTATTTGTATGTACTTATTTAATATATGTGTTTTACACTGTGTACTTATATTTTTGGTGAAATGACTGCTCACGTCTATCATTCACTTTATTATTTGGCCGTTTGTCATTTTATTGTTAGTTTATAGAAGTTATTTATATACTCTACATATAAATTCTTGCTCATATATATGCACTATAAATTTTCAATCAGACTGTGACATATTTTCATTTTCTTAACGTTCCTAATATACCACTCTGATTAAGTTCTAGTGATTTATTACATAGTCTCTGAGGAATCTTTGCCACTTCTAAGTTTGTGGCGACATTCTCCTCTGCTTACTTCAAGGGATTTCTTAGGGTACGCATTAGCATATATTAACACAAACACATATATAACGATTACTTGTTTTAGAAGGGAAGAACGATTTATTTTGGATCACCATCTTTGGGGATACAGTTAATCTTTGTGAGAAAGCCTAACGGCAGGTGGCTACATAGCAGCCAGGAGCACGCCACTGGGACTCCTCGTTGCTTCACACCTCTGCAGAACAGGAGCACAGAGACTGGGCCAGGGGAACAGTTGGCTTTAGAACTCTTAAAGCTCATCCCTGGTGACCAGCTCTTCTCATCTCTCAAAAGTGCTCCAACCTCCCCAAACAGTGACACCAGCTGAAAAACAACTATCCAAATATTAACCCAGTGGGTGCCTTTCACATTCAAACTATGATATTCCACCCCTGATCCCACTGGGCCACAGTCCTTTTATAATACAAGAGTACAGTTAGTTCAATTTTAAAAGTCCCCATAATATTACCTTTTTAACACTGTTCAAAGTGCAAAGTATAAATCCCTTTTGAGATTTACAGCAATCTCCTACCTGTGGGCATCTGAAAAATACAAACAAATGAATAACTTAAAAAAAAACAAACAAACAAACCCAAGTCAGCGATGCTGGAGACATGTCTAGCTCGGAGTATGAGCTGCTCTCATAGAGGACCTGAGTTCAGTTTTAAGAACACACCGAATTGGGTGGTTTATAACCAACTGTAACTCAAGCTCTGAGAGATCTGACATCCTTTTCCAGATTCCGTGAGCACCTGCATGCACACGCACACGTTCACAGCCCCCTACATAGATGCATAATTTTAAAATAATAAAAATAAATTGTTGGCACAGGAGAAATGGCTCTTCCAGAGGACCAGAGTTCAGTGTCCATTGAGGCAGCTTCTAGCTGCCATAACTCCAGCCCCACAGGATCTGACACCCGTCTGTCCTCTGTCTATCCACATACATGTACACACATTCACACAAAAATAAAGCAAGTCTTAAAAAAATAAGTTACACGCTTCCAATATACAGTCCCACAGAGAAAACATCCCGTTCAGAAAGGTAAGAATCAACCCACAAGGGATGATTGGACTTGAGGACAAAACCCTGCAGAATCACCACCAATCCCTGAGCCTCCATGTCTGTCGCCGGGAACACATGATGGCATCGCCAGGGATCCAGGCGGTCTGTGCGGTCCTCCATCTCTTTCACTTGTACCACGTGTGTGTTTTTCCCTTGGGCCGCCCCTGTTGGAAACCGGCATCTTATCTCAGCAGATGTTCCATGTTCCTGACACACAACATCCTGGAATCCCCATTAGAACTTAGGCTTCACCTTTGAACTTTCAGGTCATGACCCCGAAGGTCCTCCTTTCAGGGAACCCAGTGCTGACACACATCCCTTGACCTCAGTGTCTGTCTCTTTTAGTCTGAATGTGTCAGTATTAGCCACACATAGATTCATAGTCATTATGGTTTTTTTCCTTGTTGACTAGATCTCTTGATCATTGTATGCAGGTCTCCTTTGTCTCTCATGGGCTTTCCTGGAAAGTCTCTTTTATCTAATATAATACAGATGTTCCAAATTGCTAGGTTTCCCTTTGTCTAGAGTGGCATTTCCATTTTTACACTTTATTTGGTTTATATCTTTACTTGTAGGCAGTGGTATCATCGTCAGCCTTCTAACAGACTTTAGCCACCCTGTGTCTTTTAGTTGAAAATTTTAGTTTCTTTACTTTCCAATTCATTGTTTAGAAGTAAGACTTCTGTTATTTTAAAATGACCTTCAGGCATTTTGAATATCCCTTGTTAATATTTACTCTGTTATTCATCTCTGTGGATTAATAATGTTTAATTATTTTTGTTTTCTTTCATTGTGTTCGTTCTCCTGTGATTGATGAGTTCACACCCTCATGACGGTTTTCCTTCTTTTCTTTCTGAATGTAGAATTCCCTTAAACATCCTTTGTAATCCTTGACTGGTGGTCATACTTTACTTATTTTGGAAGAATGTTATTTCTCCTTTATGTCTGTAGGACAGTCCTGCTGGGTCTAGTATTGGTTGGCATTTATTTTGCTTCAGGACTTAGAATATGTTGTTTCATTTTCTATAGGAAAGAAGATTCTAGTTGAGCAATCTACTGTTTGTCTAACGTAGATGCTGTTAAGTATAGTTCCTTGCTTTTGTCATTCAGATCTTAGAATTTTTCTTTTCTTTGTCAAGCACATTGAAATTTTGGTTACGTTATGGTGGAGATCCCTTCGGGTCATGCATGTTTGGAGCCCTCTCAGCCTCCTATACAAGCGTGTCCTTGTCTGTTTTAAAGAATAGGGAGTTTTCTGTTATTATTTCACTGAATGTATTTCCTGAGCCATTATATTTTCCTCATCTCTGACTATCCCGAAAGTGCAGGTATCTGATTGTTGAAGTCCTTGGATGCTTTCGTCATTCTCTAATCTTTTTCTCCCTTTTTGTTTGGCTGGGATATTTGAAAAAATGGTCTTCAGTTTGAGACACTCCTTCCATTTGATCTAGTCTTTGTTGACATTTGACACTGTATTTTTATTTGATGTGCTGTTCTCCTCCTAGCTAGGATGTCTATGTAGTTGTCTTTCAGATTTTCTGTCTTTTGCTTCGTTTCTCATTCAAACCCTGAATAGTCTTCTTAATTTCATCTAAATGTTTAGCGGTATTCTTAGACCACCCTGAGCTTATCATAGCAATTCTTTAGATTATCAAGCACTGCATCTAGCCACATTTCTTTGGGATCTGTTGGTAGACTGGATGCTTTGAGGGGTATAATAACTTGAGGGGTATAATATAATAACTCTTCAACAATGGCAGTGCATGATTTTCGTGATATATAAGTTGTAACGCAGTAAAAAACTAAAAATACTTTTGAGGTAAATGCTGGGAGCAGCTTGCATTCCAGCTTCAGAAGCACAGCTCACCAGTTAGCAAAGACTACGATGAGTCTACAACATTTTTTTTTAATATGGAAGTTGTAATCACTAAATTGTAAAACCTGTAATCATTATGTGAGGATTAGGTTTATGATTAAGATGTGATTGTAATGCGATCTTTCCCCACGAGGGGCTTTGTCTAAGAATTATATAAGATATACAGACAGACAGTGGAAGGAGAGAAGAAGTAGAGTAGAGAAGGAATGACAAAAGTCTGAATAAAGAGAGAAGTCTGGTTCCCTTCTATAAGAGGTGTGATTTTACTCATATTATTTTTGCTAACTCTGCCTCTCCCTCCTGGCTGCTGAACTCCTGCTGGGGCTGGACCCTTGGTAGGTAAACATAAGTAAAGTGTCCGTGATTTCCACGCTGAATTCTATATACCATTCCTGAGAGGTATTAAAAGCGATCATTGGACACTAATCAATACATATGCACCACAGAATGAAATATAATATATATCATATATTATATGATTTATCAATAGCTATGAAAAGCACTTGATAAAATTTAACAACCTTTCAGGATGAAGCAAAAAGAAAACTTCCATCAAATTATGAAGATGAGGGGTATTGTGCTTTCTTCATCATGGGGTTCGTTAGTTCCTCTCGCTGTTAATTATTAGTTATTATTAACTGTTAACTATTAGTTCCTGTTATCACCTACTGTTGCTGTGCTAATCACTATAACAAAGGCAGCTCTTATTTAAAAAGCAGTTCACTGGAGGGTTTGCCTATAGTTTCAGAGGGTCAGTCCACGGTTATCACGGCAGCACACAGGCAGACATGGCTGTGGAGAAATAGCTGAGAGTTTCATGCCCTGATCTACGCAAGAGTGACACAGTTCACCTGCTCTGATAAGACCACACTTCTTAATCCTTCTCACAAAGTCCCACTAACTGGGCATCAGGGATTCGAACATCTGAGCCTATGAAGGCCATTTTCCTTCAGACCACCACATGAGGTGATCCAGATAAAGAGTTTCCCAGACACAAAGCTTGTACAGGTTGAAATTTCAGACTCCGAAAACTGGGAGCCAAACAAACATTTTTGTTTCAAAGGAAAGTGGTCGCAGGTGTTTCCTTATGGTAATGAAACACCAACTAATACAAAATATGCAAGCAATCAGAACCCACAGACACTGTTGATGAGAAATACAGGAGTTAACATATTTTGTCAGTACCTTAAAAAAAAAAAAATCTAAACGCAAATTTACATAGAATCCAGCAATTCAGTTGCTGGGATTTTTCTAAGACAAATGAAGATATTTGTTGATGTCAATATTTGTATAGGAGTGTTTGTAGAAGCATTTTTTTCATAATAACCACATGCAATATGTCTGTAGGCTGGAGAACAAATTAACACGTCATGATGGAGCCAAGCAATGAAATTCTACTCAGCAATCAAAACACACCAGTAATAAATAATATGATAATTTTTTATGATAATAGTATGATTCAAAGCATTGTGAAACTACAAATGTACCAACAAAAGAAAGCAGCTGGAAATGATTAACTACTGTTTGACTAGCTTTTATTAAATGTGTAGAAAATTGATTTGTAAGATATAGAGGAGATCAATTGTTCCCCCAGATAGAAGGGTGAATGAGGATTAACTGGAAGTGAACATCAGAGTTTACCAAGTAATGAAAATGTTCTAAAACCAGAGAGCACGGATGGTTGCAGAAAACTAAAATTTTACTAAAATATAAAAGAAATTTGCATTTTATGCAAAATTTAGAAGTAATTGCTAAATTTTAAACAAAAGCTTGCAGATATTTTCTTTGAATCTTACTGGCCACAGCTTAAATTTGGGAATATTGGTATCTTAAAATATAAACTCTTCCAATTCATAAGTAATACAACCAGGCTCCCATACTCATGGATTCATGGATTCATGCATGAGCAGATTTAACCAACTGTGGCTTAAAAATATTTTCTAAAATCCCATCTGTCCTGACTTCTTTTTGTCATTATGCCTTGAGCAACATAACTTTTCTGTAGTCTTCACACGGAGGGGTAAGGAACCTAGAGATGATTCAAAGTACGTGGAGATTGTCCGGAGGTACAGTGGGACTGCTTCTCTCAACCATGGATTTTAATGGCTGAAGTCATTCTGGAGCTAGTCTTAGCATCCAAATTGCATTCTCTGGCTGCATCAGGTTCATATAGCAGAGAATAGTATGAGCTTTTTTCAATTTGGTTTTGTTTGTGACTTGATTGAGTGGTTCTTGAGGGTGAATTTTGTAAATGACAATGTCACGCTATAGGGTCAAAGGATTGGCAAACATGATACACCCTTTCTTTAGTTAGATCTATTTCATCCAGGCTTCAGGTTACTTGAAGTCAAGTGGAATGGCCTTTTCCTTAGCAAGGCTCTGGATACGAGGGCACTTCTACTCTATTGGTTGATGTTATAATTCAACAGACAATGCACACCTGTGTCACAGTGACTCTTTTTCCAGGGGCCTCATCCCTCCTTCAAGGGTAGAAGTTACTGTTTTGTATTCAATAGAAAGCTTAAACCTTCAAGGGCTGTTGCTCTCAGCTCTCATTGTCTTCAAAATCCCACCGGGCTCATGCTCAGGGAAATTCCCTTGGTGTAGTCTTAACGTTGTACTAGCAACAAATAGTTACTTCCAGCACCCAACAGAAAGTCTAAACTACTTTAGAGCACTTTGGTTTTCTTTCTTTTCTTTCAGGTAACAACAGGTGCCCCTGAACCTGTGTATCTGATGTTTCCCCCAAGTTTTCCCTCTGCATGGCTAGTATAAATACTTACTGGCTGGAATTAAGTTTTAACCGCTGTGAGATTTTGTTTAGTTCTTTTATCTACCTTTAGATGCCAGCAGAAACTCCCTACTTTGATCTGAGAGGAAGCTTTTCTATTGACCTCACTATTTCTTATACATACTCAAGAATGGTACATAAAGAAAACTTGAGAGTAGAAGCAAACTCCTCTTGAATTTTAGACCCTTGGCGATAGCAAGTTACACTCAAACTTAAAAAGTACAAATTCAGAGACTTTTTTTCTCATCCTTCTGTTTACTTCCTCCTGTTACTGTTCCATCACCTTTGTGGCTATTTTTGCTGGGTATAGAATTCTCTGCTTGCAGAGGTTTCTTTCCATATTTTAAAGATATCACAACTCTACTTTTCCATATTGTCTCTTACAAGAAGTCTATTGTTGTTATTATGCATACTTCTTTTCAACATAATGTGCCTTCTTGTAGTTTTCTTTATGATTCTTATGCATGAGTTTTATTGGGGTCTTGGATCTGAGAATGTATAGTTTTTTCCAAATATGAAATGTATGCTATTTCCTTTTTATCTTCTGTGTTTATAGATACTTTGTTTCTATTATTATGCCTTCAAATTTACTAATCTTTTCTTCTATAGAATTGAATCTGCTTTTAATCCCATCAAACGTACTTTTCATCTCACATATTGTAGTTATTTCTACCAAATCAATTTGGAGTTTAAAATAGCTTCCTTGTCTTGGTATGGCATTTGCAATCTCTCTGCTACTTCCTTGAACAAATTGAATGTAGTTATAATACCCTTTAATGTCTTTTTCCATTTAGCTTATTATTCATATCATTTAAGCATCAGTTTCCATTGATTTGATTTTCTCTTTGTTATGGACTTCACTCTTCAATTTCCTGGCATGTCTTCCATTTTTTGTTGTATGACAAGCATTTTTACTTTTAGTGTGTTGGAGTGCTGGATATTTTGATATTCCTACAAATTTTTTTTTTTAGCTTTGTTCTGGGAAATCGTTATTTGAAAACCATTTGATTATTTGAAGCATCCTTTGAACTTTGTTAGGCAGAGCTATAGCAGTGTTAACGTGGAAATGGCTGGTCCCCGGCACAGTGGTAATATCCATGTGCACTGGAAACTTCTCTACTCTAGAGAAAAAGAAGACAAACTTGAGGCTTTTCCCTCTGTTCCTTTTAGATCCTCTTTCTCTATCCTTGGGTGACTGCTTTACAACTGTCCTGTCATCAGTGCTCAGTTGATGGATTGAGATGGACTGTCAGTTCAGTAGTGTTCTCTTTCAGGAGACCTTTTTCCTCTTTAGAGCATTAGCTCTCATCGCAGAATGTACTGGCCTCCCTAGTTTCATATCTGTATATACTCCAGAAAATTGCTGATCTCTGTTAGTTACCACTCCTCTGCTCTGTGTCCTGGAAAATGTCTCCAGAATGACAGTTTTTTCTTTCTTGTGAATTGCTGATTGTTCCATTTGATAGCTCATGTATTAACAGCTGTGGTTTTATGTATTTTGTGGTTTTATTATATTTTTCATTTGTTTCAAGTGAAAAGGTGAAGCTCATCTTTGTTATGTCATGTTGACACAATAGAAAGCATAGTGTACTGTAATTCCAACTGTACGGAAAAGTTTTAAAATATTTCAATATATTCTCATATAGACTGTCACTGATTTACATCAATTGTTCCTCTCTTACTTATTCTGTCTCTTTCTTTCTATTCCTATTTCTGTCTCTCTTTTTATCTTAGTTCTTTTGCCTGGTAATTTTTTTGTGAATAAAACCAAGAAATCATGCCATTCTATACCTAACAATGTTTGTGCATTCTAAATACAAGGACATCCTCTTGTGTAAGCTTATTAGACATATATAAGCAGGAAATTTGATATTAATACAATGCTGTCATCTTATCCTTTTGATCAATTGTCCTAATAAATTCCTGTGTAGTTATTGATCGTTCCCACTCCAAATGAAATCTATGATCCTGCATTACATTTAGTTGTCACATCTGTTTAGTATCTAATTTGGGATGTTCTTCAGCCTTTCTTTGTGTTTCTTGACCTTGAATGTTTGAAGATTTCAAGTCAGCTGCTTTGTAGAATGTTCTTCAACTTTGATTTGTCAGACGTTTCTTCATGATTAGATTCAGGATATGCACTTTTGGCAAGAATACTGCTGAAGCGATGGTGAATTCTCCTCCGTGAATCTTATTAGGAGACATGTGATGTCAGCCTGTTCCCAAATGACTGTGTTAGTTTTAATGACTTGGGTAGAAGTGTTTTCCAAGTACCTCCACTTTAAAATATTCCTCTTTGTAGTTGATAAATAACTTTTGTCAAATATTTAAAATATATATAAACACACAGCTCTCGTTCAACTTTTAACCCAAGGCTTCAACACTCACTGGTGAGTTCCTCAGTCTTCCCCTGTTTCTTACTTGGATTCTATCGTGAGAATACATTTTCTTACCTCATTTGTCAGTAATATTTCCATTATTAAAATGAAGTGTCTGAGATAAGTAGCTTATACAAAGAAAATGTTTATTGTGGTTTATTCTAAAGGATTCTATCTGTGATTGGTTCTTTGTCTTGGTCCCATGGTGAGGCAGCTTCTCATAGTTGGAGCAGGTGGATGGAACACAACTTCATATTTCAGGGAATGAAGAAAAATAGAAATGGGGCACGGTTCACTTTGGGGTTATACCTGCAATGACCTAAGGACGTTTGGAAGGCTTCACTTCTCAAGGTTCAGCCATCTCCAAAGAGCAGCACCTGGTAGCTCAGGCCTCTAGCTGCTGAAACTTCAATAGCTACACTATAGAAGCCTGCAATTTTTGTACTTTGATATTGGTAGGCCTGTGGATTTTAATTTTGCAAAATGGATTATAATTCATTATTGTTGGTATTTATTTCAGTGTTCAAATTTTTCTATATTTCACCTGTGAGAAGTCCTTCAAGATATTCTTATAGCCTCTTTAAATATCATTTTTTTTTTAGATTGTCATAATTTCTGGTACATTGATCTATTTCTGCTTTAACTTGTATCATATGGGGGACATTTTTGTATGTTATTCATTATGAATTAATAAATTATGAAATTAATTTGTTATAAGCTAAAGTTACTCTAAGTTAATGTTTTTATTATAAACCCTGTGGTGACTACTAAACAATTCTCAAAGTAATCTATTAAAGAGACAATAAAGAAGAATTAGGTGAGATATTTTAAAGACGGCGGTAAAAACAAATAACAAAGTAGCAGAAGTCCTCCATTATCAGTAATTGTGTTAAATGTAAATGGATTAAATCTTCAATTAAAGAGAAGATAGGAGTAAAATAGATTTAAAAATCATGATCTCATTGCATATTGTTAACCAGAGACTCAAGCTTTGATTCAGATACACAGATAAATTGAAAAATATGATAGAAACATATATTTATATCTATATATCTATATATATAGTTTCTTAAAAGATATATAAAATAATCCAATGTCAAAGAAAGTAAGGCAAATTTGTTATGAGAAACAAAGTAGAACACTATACAATTAGAAATACTTCAGAAGACACTAACACTATTAACCATGAATAGATCTAACTGTAGAGCTCAAATACATGAAGCCAAACTGACTGAATTGAAAGGAAAAATAGACGGCCCAAATATGAGAGTTGGCTTCAATACCACATTTTCATCAATGGCATAACAACTCAACTGCTAATTAACAAGGAAATAGTAGATCTAAACAGTGTTATGGATTTGACAAACCCAATAGACATCCATAAAATTCTTAATGACCCTCCCGCCAAATAATCTAAAATACGTATTGAAGATCCCTATAGAGAAGAATATATAGTCTTCTCAAGTATAGAAGGAACTGTGTATTTATCCAAGAGAATTGAATGTTATAATCACATCAAAACGTATGCATTATGGTCATAGTCATATTGTTCATAATATACAAACCAACCAAATATTCATCAGCTGATCAGTGGATACCTAGTGAAGTATCTGTACAATGGCATTTCACTGGTCATAAAAGGAATAGGATGCTGCTATATATTACAACCTGAACAAGTTCTTTAAATATAATGTTAAGTGAAAAGTTCCATATACAATATGATTCTATTTAGATGAAGTATCTGGAATAGGTAATTCATGGCCACAGAAAGCACAGGAGCAGTCTCAATGATCTAGAGTAAGGAGGGAGTGAGCTAAGCACTTCAGAGACCCAGAGTTTATTTTTAGAGTGATAAAATATTTTTGAATTCTTTTGTGATGATTTTTGTACAACATCATGTATATTCTAAACACTATTTTCTATGGCACTATAAGATGGCTTAATAGTTAAAAATATGTTTTTTAAAAATTTTATCTTAATAAAAATACGAGAGAATTATGACCCTTTATTTTACATTTTGATGATTTTCATGTCTTTGTGTGGATCTGTTTTCCCATCTGCTGTCACTTTCCTTTGTTCTGAGAAACTGGCCTTTTTTTTTTTTAATTTTAACACTATTTTCCAAGTCCATTTTCTTCCTACTTAAAGAAATTCTTCTGAGACCCTAAGAACAAAATATTGGGTGGGCTGAATATTTTCCAACATACTACTTAATCTCATGGAAGTTTTCCTGTCAATCAGTTTCTTCTCACTATTTTTCTATTAGATTATTTATAGTGATATCTTTTCAATTTTGTCATTTTTAAATGTGTGAATTTATTATGTACAGTTGTGACAGTTGAGGAGAGGAAAGTCCAGTGTCTGGTGACGGCCACGTTCCTCTTCTGGGGTGGTGACTTACTGCCATTCCTTCAGAAATGTGGCAGACCGTGTCCTCACATGGCATAATGCAGAAGGGCCAATGGCCTGAGCTCTGTCCATTACCTCAGCTGTAATAGTCACAATACATTCCTGAAGGAGAAACCTTCATGGTTTAAACACCTCCTAAGAAGTTCACATTGGATATTGGGTTGAAAAACAGATACAGTTGGGGAGACACATTCAGAACATAGCTGTACTAGCATTATGAATCCTAGCCTTCTGGAACTATTTAAAAAAAAGAAAAAACTCTTCCTTCTTTGAGTTGCCTTGGCCATGGTGTTTTATTATAGCAACAGAAAAGCAACTAATGCAGTCCAGCTGCATTTCTATTGGTTACACGCAAAAAGAAATCAAAATCAGCAAAGCAGAGAAACCTGGATACCCATGTTGGTGGTGGAACTTCGTACAGTAGCTAAGTCATGGCATCAGCCTTGGCGCTCGTGATAGATAAATGAAGAAAACATAATCTATACTATAACACTTAAAAAGAATGAACCTGTGACATTTGTGTGAAAATAGGTGCAACTAAATATCATCATACTAAGTCAAATGAACCAGTTTCAAAAGACAAGTGTCATGTTCTCGCCCATGTGTGCAATCTCATGGGGGACAGGGGGTCACGGAAGTAAAAGGAGTGTGTAAGGGGAGAAGGAAAGGGCAGTATGGAGGACTGAGTATGACAGTAGTGCGCCCTGTGCATGCATGGAGGTACAGCCTCTTATGTTTCTCACGTCATAAGCGCTCACGGAAATCAGCGTCAGGTGCTGGGGACGGAGCTCCGTGACTGAGTGCTCGCCTTGTGCATGAGAGGCCCTGACATCATCCCCAGGACTGCAACAAACTCAACGAGCAAACGTAAAACTTAGACGAATCAAATAAAAAGCAATCAGCTAGATGTTGTGGAACACCACCTCTAATCTCAGCACCTGAGAGGAAGGAGCAGGAGTATCAGGAGTTCAAGACCAGTCTAGGCTACGTAAGACCCATCTTAGCTCTCTCCAAAATATAAGATCATCAACTATAAAATGATTTTTTAGAGTAAATACACAACTTTTTGGTTTATTTTCACAGGTAGAAATCTGTTGAATGCTAAGCAAAAAGTTAACTTATCTAACAAAATAATAATGTACCATGATTATCTTCTGTAGTCAACCAATAGAACAGATATGAGGAACTTGGGAAAAACAACATTGGAAATACTTCTATAATGGCTAAATAAATGAAAGAAAAACCATTCAAGAGTAAGGCAATGTAAGATAATGATTAACCATTTTCAAATATGAAGCCTAACAGTTAAGTAGAGAAGACAACTCTGACTAGATTTAAGAATTCTTGGAGAAATGCAAGCAAACAAGTATTCAGTGACATTTACAAAAATCGGAAGTCCTAAGGCAAGGTCAAGAGATATAGACAATATTGTGATAAATACGATCAATCCAAATCTCTCGAAAGGTCTTAAAGTTATAGTAAGTAAATTAAGTAATAGTAAATTTAAAAGACAAAAGAATGGCGGAGAAGAAGATTGCAATAGGAAAAAAAAGGAAAATAGTAAGAATATGAAAGTTAACTAATTTAGTACTTTGGAGAAAAATATTGTACAACAAATTCATTCGGAATAAGGAAGAACAGCCACGAAGACTGTTCACACCAGGGAATCTCAGAAGGCATAGGAGTCGGAAGCTTCAGATCCATCAAGGGCTGAGTGTGATGCATGGCCGAAATCAAGATGTTTGGAATGCCGTTATAAGAAACACTAACAGTCTGGCTTCTTTTCCCTAGTTGACAAGGCAATGGCTGTTCTTCTAACCTGGTAGGAGAATGGAGGCTCCTTTTCTTAGCCGATGCAGCAGAGAATTCCTATGCTACAAATGCAAAGTGCAGCTGATGTTTGGGATGGATATTTGTGCAAAGCACGTCACCCTACACAGTGAATGATGAGCTTCTGATTGCAACTGCCACAGCACCAGCAGGTGAACTTATCCACTGTGGACATACACGTGTGTGGTGCATGTGGACCAGACCCCAGTTACTAGACCCCAGGATTATGCTGGATCCTGTTCTTCCTCTCCTCATATTCTCAGCTGTTTAGTATCCACTGGAAGAAGAGTCAGGAATTACAGTAAATACAGAAGTCATTTCCATTCCAATCAGATCCACAAAGTTTCTTTGCAGAAGTCCAGAAATTTTTCATTTCCCTCCATTTTCTGTCTGGTGATGGCTAATATATGGGGATGTTCTTGAAAGTACCACTGTTGTTCAGTTGGCTGGCTTTGCGATCAATTTACATGGTGAATAAACTTGTCCATTGGTGAAGAGAAGGAAAGGAAAGCCAGTTTCATAGATAAAACTGCTATGAACTATCTCATACAAATATTTTCACTAGATATGTATTTTTGTTCTCCTGAATAATTCATAGGAGTAGCACCTCTGGGATGCGGGAGAGATGTTTAATATAATAAGCTGCCAGACCTATCCCCAAAGTGACTGTGCCATTTAATATTCCTATGAATTTTTATTTTGAAATAATTTTATGATTATATGCTTTATGTATGACGATTTTAATGGCATTTCCTTGAGAAGGAAGGCTAGGGCAAAGGTTCATCTCTCCATGTAGGCATTTCTAGCTGTTCACAATTTGTTAACAATAATTCCTTCCTTTCTAGAACAGCTTTTAATATTTTGCTCAGAACTACACAATCATATAAGTGTGACTATTTCTGAACTTTTCTCTTTAGCATTAGTTTGTCAGTTTGTATTACAGTGTTTTGTTTCTAGATTCAAATAAATAGCTTTAGAATTCTCTAGACACATTGTAAAAAGTTGTATAACTTAAATGGTTTTAACTGTTACCTGTAGCAAATATGGAATGTTTGGATAATTCAGACATTTGCACTACCATCTATACTTTAATATCAGTTTTAATGCCTACAAAATCACTGGAATTTGCATTAGAATTGGTTTTGAAGCAATGAAATCAGTAAATAGAGAATTGACATCTTGATAATATCAGTTCTATGTTCCATGAACATTGTATATCTTTCTTCTTATTAGGTCTCTAATTTCTTTTCAGTGTTTCACAGTTTTCACTTTTTGGGCATTATGTTGATCTTGTTTTTAAACAACTTATAAATCCTATGGTATTGGAAATGGAATCATTTTCATTAAATATTATCATTGTTCTTTGTATGTAAAATGTATATATTTTTTCCATTCTGTCCTTGTGTTCTGAAATTTGGCTAAATTCATTTCTTCATTACTCTAGATCCTTTGCATATTTCTGAACATTTCTGGAGCAATCATGTCAATTGCAATTAGACATCTTTATTTTTCTGTTCTTATTTCCAAACCATTTATTTTCTCTTATTCATTTACTTTCTTATTCATTCATTTACTTCCAGTAAAATGTTGAATAGGAATGGCAAAAGTGGGCATCTTCA
Organism: Cricetomys ansorgei; assembly: GCA_026225945.1. NCBI lineage: Eukaryota > Metazoa > Chordata > Mammalia > Rodentia > Nesomyidae > Cricetomys > Cricetomys ansorgei. Next base: position 540,789 of record JAMJFZ010004088.1, read on the forward strand.
TTTGTTTATAATTTGTACAGAAAGATTTAGTTTCCTAGTATAAAGTATGGTGTTATTTTTTTTCTTACAGATTCAATTTATCATATTAGAGAATTTATTTTGTATCACTAGCTTTTGAGAGTTTAAAAACAAATGAATTGTCATTAAAATTTAACAAATGTTATATCAATGGGTTTAAAGTTTTAGATAGATGTGGGCCTTATTTCATCTTGTGTTAGTTTGATAGAATGTGTTTTTCAAGGAACTTTTCCATTCTATTTAAGCTGTAGAATTTGTTAATATAAGGTTAATGTAAGATATTTTTTCTTTTTTTAACTATCAACCCACTGTTCTTTTGAATGTGTGTACGGTCTTAGTGGGTACCCTCTTTTCACGCCTGGTAGTAGTAATTTCTCCGTCTTCCTCTCTAATTATACACATTTTACTTTCAGTTTTGCACATACTTCACGGTGCTAATTGTGGCTTTGTCATTTCCCCCATTGTTTAATCTTTATTTTCAATTTTTATCGTTCCTTTCACTCACAACCTTGGTACCAAGTTTCCTTTACTGTAGTAAAGGTAGAAGTAGATGTGCCTTATTTAAAAACCAGGTATTACACGAGGAAGCGTTTCCGGGCACATCGCACTCAACAAATGGCACTCATTTTTGTTATTACAGAGACATCTCTGGTCCATACTGTGAGGGTTTCTTTTTAATTTCTACTTAAGAACCGTTGATAATAAATGCTTTCTTTCTGTATTTACATGGGAGGAACCCCATCCAGTTGACGGAGTGCAACTGTTTAACATTTTGAGGGTTTTACCAAATAAAGTTACAGACATTTAGAAGACTGGACACCCTTCAAAATACAGCGTGACCAGGACTGTCCCTACCTCTGTGGAACAGTCTCCCTCCGCTGTAGCTTCAGTTGCTTGCTGACAAGGACGTTTTTGTAGATCTGTGCTAAGCTCAGCATTTCAGTCTCATTATATACCTGGAGTAAGACCAGATGGGGTTTGAAAAGAGTTGGGATTTATGGAACCCAGGACATCCTTGAAGAAGGGAAAAGCCATAGATGACGGGGAGGTCTGACCAGGGAGATGGAACGGACAACTTCTTGTTCATCCTCACGTGAAGCACGCCGTATTCTGAAACAGCGACACTTCCGATACAGCGGCCTATATCATTATATACGTGCTAGAGATGTAGCTATCCAAGGCCAGAGTCATCCATGCAATGAGATTCAAATTTAGAACTAGGAGACCCCAAAGCCCGTTTCTTACCACCATGCAAAGCCTATCATCTACAGGGCAATGGGGGCCAGACACTGCTTCACACGCTGGCAGGGTTAATGATCGATCATCTGAACCCCAGGTTTTAATGTCATCCAGGATGCAAAGTCCTGGAAAATTTCTTCAGAAACTTAAATGAGACTTTGAAAGGGTGGAGAGAGCATTAAGAGGTTTGCATACAACAAAACAACTGCAGGCTTCCTGATTTATGTTTTGTTGGAAGGTAATGAGAGCCTGGGGAGTTTTCAAAATCCTCAATAAAGCAAAGGTTGACCTTGCTTTATACACTGGATGCACGAAGTTGAATATAAAGCTAATGTTTGTATATCAAATCACTTTTGACATAATCGCAAAGCTTTGCTTCCATTAGGAAAACACACACACTGAAATTCAAGGTCCTGAATACAAGCCCTAATAAAAACAACCTTAAGCATCCCGGGATTCACTTCAAAGGGGCATTTTGTCTCTGTCAATATACAGTCTGCATTACATTTAATTCTCCGAAGAAATCTCTGTGAGCATTCTGCTAAGTGGCTAATCAGTCCACCTGATCTTGCCCAGTTTAATGAAAGCACATCTATGAGACCAGAAAACGCCTTCTATAGCAGGTAGAGGGGACAAGTGGCAGCCCCCAGCAACTCCCGACCAAGCTAGGGGAGCCCTCTTCTCCCGTGGCGCAAGAGTAGGAAATTGACAGGGAGCAGTCCTGTAGTTGTCTGATACATGCCGTTCCTCTCACTGGGCCTTAGTTACTACTCTGTTGCTCTGATAAATCACCATGACCAAGGTCACTTTTAAAAGAAGCACTTGACTGCGGGCTTGCCTACGTTTCCAGCGGGGTCCGTTCATGACTGCCATGGCAGGGAGTGTGGTGGCCAGCCAACAGGCATGGCACCGTAGGTAAGGGTTCACTCCTGTTGCAGGTTGAGAGAGAACAAGATTGGGCATATAAGGCCACACTTCTGAATGCTTCCTAAACAGGCCCCCAACTGGGAACCAAATATTCAAATGTACAGGCCTGTGGAGGACATTCACATTTAAACCACCCCACTGTGTGCAGACTGGCCCTCTTGGTATCTGGTCCTTCCTCCGTCTCTGTGTGTCTCTGTATCCTCTCCCCATACCGACTCCTCTTCATTTCCTCCTTTTCACCTCATACCTTGCTTTCTCCGCCCCCATCCCATCCATCTCTTTAATTTTTATCTTCTCGATAACTTGACAGTAAATACAAGTGATATTTATTGGCCATATCAACTAGGCTGTTTCTTAGAACACATTACCAAAGCTCTGAGTGGCTGGAGGTACGAGAAGAGGTTGCTTTACCAGGCTAATTTTTAAGAGGCAACATGGTCCACAACTGTCATTCATTCACCCATTCATTCATTTACTCAGTAAATAATTTAGTTAGTATCAGACACTGACATTCAAGGTGATGGAACCCAGAAGCAAAACAAGAAGAGAGAGAGAGAAACATGCACGTGCCCACAGAGCTTCTGTTCTCAGCAGGGGACAGAGAGGCATTTATAATTTAAGAAGTAAATTATATAGCATGTGGAAGATAGCAAGTGCTGTGGAAAATGGGGGTGGAGGAGGAGAAGGCTCTAAAGGTGCGATTTCAAAAGGGATTTCAGATTGGCCTTGCTGAGGTGGTAATGCCTGAGCAAACCTTGATGAAAGATGGATACATTGTTTCTCTCTGGGAAGATCCACAAAGTAAATGTGGGTGCCCACGCCGAGGTGGGGGTGCTCCCAGCGTCTTTGATAGACAGCGGAGCGATCTATCTGTTTGAAGTGGAGTAAGCAGGTCTGAATCTTCTAGGAAAGCTGCTATTGAACTTTTTATGTGCTGTTTCTTAACTATTCAATAACCAACTGTTGACATTAAAGATTCGTCCATTGATTCCAAAGGGTTCCTAAAGGAATTCCTAAGAGATCAGGAAGCACACAGATTGCAAGACACAAAGGGACGTTTAGCGGATTGCTGGACTATTATTGAAGGTTCAGCCAGCGATGTGTCAGCAGACTAATTGCCAGCATCTCATCAAAGGTTCACATATCAACTCCTTCAGCAGGCCATCCCTTCCCCCAACCAGAGTGATGGTCAGGCAAACCAGGAAGGAGACTTGCTGGGGTCAAAAGAAAATTTCTGTATTTCACAGCTTCTGTGCATCTTCCTCTTCAAATCCATGCTCAGAAATTGCCCCCAACCTAATTTAATGGCTCATGGCAACCTGGCCTTCAGCTCTCCCCTTTCCTCCACCTGGCCCAGCGAGCACAGGATGTCTTCCTATCAGTTACTCTCTGGGGGCTTCCATCTTCCCCTCAGATCCTTTATCTTGATCCCTAACAGAAATGGGTCTTCTTGATTATCAGACCGTTTTCTCTGTCTTCCAATGACAGAGTGAACTTTTGTTTGTTTACAACTGTTGTTTACTAATTGGTGCCTAGAACCTGGTACCTCTTGGTCCTAGGTAAGCATGCCATAAAGCAGAAGGCGCTCCTCTACTCTGCTTCCAGATTTAAGGCGAGCTGTGTGTAGATGAGGCACTGGCTTGTTACTTCCTGTTTCTTCCTAACTCCCTTCAATAAAACACCATGATGTTGTAAGGAAAGGGTTTATTTGAACGTAAAGCTCTCAGGTTATCATTCATCACCCAGGGGAGTCAGGACAGGGATTGAAATAGAGGCCAGGGAGGTATGCTGCTTATCGGCTTGCTCCTTGTGGCTTGTGCAGCCTGTTTTCTTATATGGCTCAGGACCAACTTCCCAGAGGTTGGTGACACCCTTAAAGGGTCCTCCCACATCAATCCTTGATTAAGAAAATGCCCCACAGGCTAGCTCACAGCTCAGTCTGATAGAGACATTTTCTCCATTGAGGTTTCTCTCCACGCAAATCAAACCAGCAGTCTCTTCTTTTACCTTTTCTGAGCCCGCCTGGTGCCCCGTACCTGTGAAGTCCCGGCTTTGGCAAAGCTACCCATTTCTTCTCTTTCTCAAACAAAAGTCCCACCGCCTCAATGTATTTCTTAGAAAATGGAGGAAAACAATAATGTCCTGCTAATCACATTCCTCCAGGAGGTGTCTACACTTTCCAGAAAGAAGCAGCTTGTTTGCATACATGATGTTGGGATCTTAAGAATGTCATGAAAAAATACAAGTGTGTTTGTTGTAAAAGAAGCTAGGGAGCTGTTGCCTGGTTCCTGTTGTGAGGAATAGCCACCTGGGATTGCTTTTATGACCCTGACTTCTGTCCTCTGAAGACCTTTTAAGTGCCCCATTTCTGAGGCTCATAATGGTTATTTCCAAACATCCATTCTGTGATGTCTGTCTTGCAGCTGAGACATTTCTGAGTGACGCTTCCCATCAGGTCTGCAGGTGTACTCGACCTCCCTCCCCGATTGTCCCACCTCAGTGCTGTGAGGGCCACTGCGGACTCTGTGATTGTGGAGAAGACAACCCCGGCCACCATCATTCCCTGTCCCCAAGCTTGCTCTCCAGCCGACACCTCTTATTCTCAAGTGCCGCTCGAGAGGCAAAGATGCAGGGACAAAAGCAGAGCGGGCACATCCGTGTTCTGTCGTCTACTAAAGAACTCTTGCCAGCGGTTTGGGAACCAAAGCGAAATGTGGCTGCCTGGAAAGGCCTGGCATGTCTGAAGTAGCTGCAATGGCACTCTCCACAGTGCAAGCATTTTGAAAATAAGCGAGGTGTACAGGGAGCGTAGACGCTTTCCAATGGCTTGAACACGCCTGGTTTCTTGCCAGATTGATTTCTTTCATTAAGACGAGTTACTCTTCATCTTCATACCATCTAGCCTCGGGAAGTAAGAGATTGATTTAGTGATCTGCAGTGAGGAGCACCCTGAATTTTCAGGAATTTATCATTTAATATTTGAATGGCCATCTGTAACACGCGGATTGATCGACGTAACTCCGACAGGCGTCTTTTGTGAGTTATGCCTCAACTTGAGTCCAAAACACAACTTTACGTTAGTTTTACTACTGTCTTGGGCACCAAGCTTGAAAGTATCTGATTTGCAAACAATTTCAACACAATCCTCAGTTCAAAAGACCTAGACAGCTTCTGATTTCTTAATTCCTCCATCTAAGTCTCCATCCGCAGACTTACACTTAGGACCCTAGACCGCCATTTCCTGCTTCTATCTCTGCTCTCATTCCAGGGTCTTCAATAGAGGCATTGCTTCTCTCTCTCTCCCTCCCTGGAAGACCTGGAGTGTGGGTTATTCTCCATTGTCATTACTTCTTAGGAACAATGCCAGCACTTAATGGGTGGCATTCAGGTTTGCTGAAAGTTCTGACATATGGGATACTCTTATAAATGAAGGATGAGTCCTCCCGACCCAGTTTCCAAAAGCTACCCATTGACACACACGGTTTGCCCGACTCGCGTTTCCTCCGGTCAGCTCCATAGCGGTCTCTCTGGCCTCATTCGGTTGCTTCTGTCTCTATTCCTGGTTTGGATTTCTCAATTGGGATTGCCACTCACACACCGTCTGCCTCGTGGAATCTATCCCTGAAAGCTCCGCTTTGTTTTCACAGCTCCCTAGGAAGCTCTCCTAGCCACGCTGCTGCGTTCAGTGACCCACTGGCTCTATGCATTTTCTTCCCGTTTATGTTATGCAGCACCCTCAAGAAACTGCAGTGCGCTATTTGAGCTGGTTTCCAAACTTACTCTTGCTTATCATTCCTCACCAGTCCTCCAGAGAGCAGCCTCATGACTTATGTTTCCCGCCTTTTGTTTCTCTCTTGCTCAGCTCTAGCTGACCGGGATGTGGCAGAGACAGCTATGAATTCAACACAGCCTACTTCCTTACCCTTCCAGGCATATAACGAGGCACCCCTTTGTAACAGAGAATGGGAGTGGGACAGAGTCCTAGCCAAGGAAATGTGGGCCAATGTGATGTTCATCGCTGCTAGCCTGGCCTAGGGAATCCCCAACATACAGCTAGTCATTACCTTCTCCTTCCCATGCAGCTTGTAAAGAAAGGAATGCAAAGACCCAGAGGTCCGCACACCCACAAGCCACAGACTCTAGTTCTTAAGTAACTAACTAGACAGAAAGTCACCCACTCACTGGAATGGCGAGCATCTGGATTTGACTCCGTGAACAAAAAGGCAGCTTTAGTTGAGCTGGGATTGTTGCATTTTTATAACAGGAGGCGTTACCAACGCCTTGGTCACATACTATCTCTTCCACGTGAACTTCTCCGCTTGGTTCCACTGACCAGAATGAGTTTTCTCTCCACATGTTAAAATGTTCTGCCTCATCTAATATGAAATCAATTCTCATTTCCTCCATGAAGCTCTCTCCAATTTCACCACAGAGAAGTCTGTCCTTTCCAAATGTCTTGACACTCACACACACTGCTTTGCCTCTCAGGTGGCGGGCTCTGCTGGGTTGAACTTATTTTTATTTAGCTTTGGTGAGTGTGTTCTGTCTTCTCTGGGAGGTTTTCAGATTATTTGAGTTGGCGCCTTTGTCTTATGCTTCCGTGTGAGGGATGTAGACGCTCACGGGACCATTGCAAAGAAGCTGACTGACTTATTTCACTCAGGCTCTGTTTGGATCCCACATCCTTCCTTACAGACTTCGTCTGCGTACTGTGTTTTGTTCATCCCAGGCATGTGTTCAATACCTCTGCTTGTTTCTGTTTCTCAGAGATGCTGATGAAAGAACATGACACCTACTTAATACTCCTGTATTACTCCACTGTTGTGCTTAATATACATTACTTGAATAAGTGAATCTATTTCTCGTCTCTGAATTCAGAGAGGAATACACATAAACCCTTCCAAACGTCCTATTTTTGGAGATATTGCAGCATCATATCAGATTTCTTCATTTTCTTTGTAATCCTGACAGTAATCACACAGGGCTGACTATCTGCTCTGAATGAGGTTAATCATTGCTCTATTGATGTCTTTGTTTAATAAAAGAACAAATTCTTCAGTCTGGCACTGTAGTGTGATCATCTATTGCTTCTGCTTGTTTCATCTTTGAGTTGCTATAGCCTCACGCGTGTGGTAGCTTTTCAAATCAGTAGGGTGATCTGGTGAGGCTTTCCCAACAAGGGGCCAGGCTGAGGGAAAGCCTGCCAAGGCAGAGGCCTTGTCAAGTGATCAAAGCTATTGACTCTGCTCATCTCCCCTGCTGATCTAGAGACCTCACTCAGCAATCAATGGAGACCATAAAGAGGAAGTGCATGGGGCAAGTTTCAGGAGACTCGACCTCTTTTTCCCAACAGCGTGATACTCAGCAATCTCGTCTTCAGCATTCCATCCTTTTGATAGGGGGTCAATGTACCTCTCGGGTTTGCTTTGGTGTGTGTGTGTGTGTGTGTGCGTGTGGTGTAAATATGTAATGTTGCATTATTAATAACCACATAGGTAATTTTTGAGAATAGACAGGTACTAGGCAAAAATTCCCATAACATTAGCACTGGAAACCCTTTGAGTCAGCGCTAAACAACTGTCTCAAGTCACCGACCAACCTCAGCTACTGGTGCGCTTCAGATGGGAGAGCAGGTCTGCCTGCACCCCGTGTCTAGCATTCTGAAGTTCTCAGTTATGAAAGGGACAAGGGTTCTACCTTTAGGGAGGAGACCAGTGCTTAGGAACTCCCTAAACTGAAGATACAACCGCCCTTCAGCGAGGGAAGGAAGAGCGGTCAGGTCGAGGCTCCAGTAGCTAGTGAAGTCACGGAGTTGGGAAGAAGGAAACATGGCGGGGGACGTGGCAGTGGCAGGGCTAGGAAGTGCCCACGCCTCAGAGCCAGGCAACAACTGTATACACATTAATTGGAGTTTTAATTTAGAGACTGCCATTACTTTCCTTAAAAAAATTCACATCACTCACTTTATTGAATTAACTTAACTGATTGCTTGACAGGGAGGAGGGCCAAGCATCTCTGTGGCACACCACACGTAAAGGTGACGCTAGGCATGCTCAAAACGTTTGGTGTACATCTGCCATGGAATAGTTTTGCTTAAGTTGGTTTGGTCCTATCATTTTGATGTTAGAATTTGAGACTTATTTCATAGCTACACATAAGGATCTATCTCTCCTTTGACTTAATGCCTATGCATCAGTGTTCAACTGGGTCTTAAGAGATAGAGAAATAGACTAATTGTATGCATATGTAGAGCTTACATTCTTGTGGGGGGATGGGTGTGTGTGTGTGTGTGTGTGTGTGAATTTCCATGTATCTATAGATACAAAGGTGGATGAAAATAAAACATTCTGTATACTTGTGTATATATGTATGTGTGTGTACATATATATATATACACACACACATACATACATACATATAGCTATCCATATATATATATATATATATATGGATATATATAGAGAGATATGTATCTATCTATCTGAATTGAAACAGTACTAATGAAATGAGAGAGGGAGCTGCAAAACTCTCTAGAGAGGAGGATTTCAGAGGGAAAGTTTGTTTAGTTCCTGATACCAGCAATTGTTTGCTGGGTGAAAAAAGCTTCAAGAAGACCAATAAGAGAGAGACAGAGACAGAGACAGAAAGAAGCAGTAACAGGGAAACAGGGAGAGACAGAGACAGTGACAGAGAGTCAGAGAAAGCGACAGACACAGAGAAACAGTGACTGAGAGACAAAGAGACAGAGAGGAACTGAGGTCAAAGAATCAGTCCAGCCAGCTACGTGGAGCTTCTATCCAACGGTGGCCCTCAAGAGTTATTCTAGATGAAAGAGAAGACATTGCACAGTTTTGAATAAGGGCAAGTTCAACTTAGTTTCCTTCTTCAAAGAAATGTCCTGTCTTCCCTGTGGCATACAAATGTACAGAGTGCCAAGAGCCTCGTGTTGCAGCTTAGAAAGAAATACTGACAGCTTAGAATAGGAGGTACCGAGGAAACCTCCCCACGTCACCCTGGCTTGTCAATGTAGAAAGATGGCATTTTATTTTACAAATACGGAGGCTAGGGAGGTGACTCAATCAGTACAATGCTGGCTACTCAAGCCTGAGGACCCAAGTTTGATCTCCAACATCCAAGTAAAACCTAACACCATGATACATGCCCATCGTCCCAGTACTAGGGAGGTAGGGCCAGAAAGATCCCTGAAGCCATCTGAGTTAAGGAACTCCAGATTCAGTGACAGATCTTGTTTCAAAAAATAAGGTGAAACTGGTTGTGGTGATGTATAGCAGTAGAAGTCGCAGAAGAGGCTGGGGCACGAAGATCACCGGTTCAAGGCTGCCCTGATTCATACCTGTACAAATAGGGTGTGATAAGAGTAATAGAGGAATGTTGACCCGGCCTGACCTCCACATGCAAACACGTGTGCACACATGCAAATACACAGAGACATGCATGCACACATGCACAAATAATTTTTTTAACTGAGTAGCTGAATCTCCAGTAATACCGTTTGACTTTGAGCACCATGACCTTGCTTTGGAGATTCGATTATGTTATTCTAGACTTACTAGATCTGGCTCTGGGGTACAGAAATACACAGGAGTCAGAGTTGGAAGGGAAGCTGAGGTATAGGCAGAACAGAGGAATGTGGGTTTCGATGTCATGGTGAACCCTTCAATACTCGGGGCTCTGCCCTCATTTCCTCGCACCTCATTTTCTTCTCAGTGCACTGGCTTCCTCGTCACCCCTTCAGTAGGTCTGCCCTGCCCGGGTCTGCACGTCTAGACGGGCTTGCAACCTTACGTTTCAGCTGTCACGGTCCTTACTCTGCACACGTGGAACATCACATCTTGGCAAGGGTGCTGTGCTCTGTTCTTCCTTTCACGCCTACCACACTTCCCAATCCACAAATTCTTCCTGTTTGCTTTCGAATATTGATGCTCCCTGAGGAATTACTGTCCGGCCTTTTACCATCTCGCTCGCTCTCCCTGCGGCCTTGGGGCTTTGATCTAGCGGAAGGAGCCTTAATCTAGGATGTGTATGCACGCACCCCCTTCTCATTTTTAAAGATCTCTAGTCCTCACCTTGAATGAGATCAGTAGCCCAGGTGCCCATTGGCCATGTCTCCCTGGGTGTCCCACAGTAACCTTACATAAAGCCGTTCCCGAACCCAGCGTGCAGATGCCACGTTCCCCAGGTTCAACCTGCTTTTCTTCATTTTGCATCTCAGCTTGTGGAGTCGTCTGTGTATGTCTTGCCTTCTATTCTACCCTACTGTCATCTGTCGGTCACTCACCCAGTCTAAATATCTTGCCTTCTAAATGTATTTATGTTATTTATTTATATACTCTATTTATTTATATACTATATATTTGTATATGTTATATTATTTACATACATTATACACACATTCTCCTTCCCCCTCCACTCTTGCTAACACGGCCCCATCTGAGTCTCTCATCACCTCTCCCCTGAAGGAGACTAGCCGCTCTTCTTCCTGTTTCCCCGTCTACTGTCTATATTTTCCCCAGAAATCCACCCAGCCTTTAATCTGATCATGCCTTTCCTTTTCAGAAAACTCTCCAAAGTGTCCCTGTCACACACAATGTACTGTCTGACTCCTCAAGGACCAGGCAGTTCTGTTCGCCATCTGCTCTTGGCTCCCCTTCTAACATGAAGTCCCTGCAGCCTGTCCCCGTCGCCGCTGTCTTCCACCCTTCAGCTCATCCCACCCCGGCAGTGCTTCCCGTCAATCAATCTGGCTTCTGCTCCGTGTTCATGCCATTTCCTCCGCCCGCGGAATCTTTGCTTTCCCTTTTTGTCCAGATAATTCCAAGTCTCTAAGATTCAGCTGCATGACACGCGGGGTAAGTGGTTCATGTTTCCCTGGTGTCTGTGGTACCCTGACAGCATCTGGCATTATCATCGCAGCATCACCAACTGTAAACATATGCCTCTGTGTCAGTTTCCCCTTTCTGGGCATTTGTTCTCATCTGTAAAGTGGTAATAACAATAGTATGTGTTTTAGAAGGTTATTGGGAGCATTAAATTAGGTTATCCATGTGATAATGTGGAAACAGTGACTAGTTCATAAAAAAGTGATAATAGCAATATTATTACTGTAATATAATCATCAGAAAATGCGTATCATAATTGTACCATTGAAATTATTGTACTCTAATAGGAATATTGATGGCATTACAGACTGAGCATCCCTTACTTATGGAACCAGAATATTTTGAGATTTTTTTCTGGTTGTAGACAGTTTCATATGTGTAGCAAAGTATCTTGGGGATGGGATCCAAGACTAAACATGAAAGTTCACTTATATTTCACATATAGTTTATACACATGGCCTGTGGGTGATTTTACATAATGCATATTTTTAATAATTTCTGTGGGCTGCAGGCAGTACCCTTGTTACTGCCTGGCTTTCCTTACAGGATATCCAATAAACCTGTTTTCCTCCCAAAATAAATAAATGACATAAAATGATTTTGTCCATTAAATAAAGTTTTGTGGTGT